>OX387218.1:3002500-3569073 GCA_947561695.1 Tyria jacobaeae | reverse complement strand
CTCCCTGCATCCCCCATCCCTCATTACCTTCAAAAGCGGGCAGCTCACTTGCGACTCTTGAGTTGCAAGTGTCCATGAGCGCGGTGTCACTTACCATCAGGTGACCCGTCTGTTCGTCTGTCCCCCTATATTATAAAAAAAAAAATATCAGTATTTATGGCCAGACTAAGTATATAGTATATGTATATTGCTGTGTGGTTCTCGCTGGAGCAGAGTAGTCCCGCCCCATCTCCTCCCATGGGGGTCTTTAAAGGGGCTAATGGATCGAACTGTACCTACCGGACAGTATATATAGTCTTACAGTGTCAGGATGTCGACAATAGGCTGCAACCTATTTAGTGAGAGGGACTAAGTTATGGGGGGCATACAGTGGTCGTTTTAGACGTCTTTGCCTGCTCTTTTGGGGAATACCCGTAGAATATGTATATTTAAAACCACAAACAACAACAATTGGATATTAATTATGTGACTATAAATACTTTTTACTTTATTATGTAAATTACTTATTTACGGCCCTTGTTTACTTTACTTTGCTTCCCACATCAAAGCCAAACATGATTAAAACTGCTTCTGTACCTAGAACGTATATATAATGTCGTTGCGGGTTGGGATAAATAATTATAAATACAAAACTTAACAATTATTTAATACTGGCTTTGCTCACGACCTCTTTCACGTTTTATGTCGGAATATTAGAATATGTCACTTATAATAGGCGTAATACGAGCTGAATAGGGAAACCTAAAGGCAACATTTTTTTATACTATATGAGCAACAAAACTAACTTGAGCCTACATAAAAAATAAAATCTTTTGTTGGCTTATACCGGTCTCACGACATTTGATATCCATCATGATCTCTTAATAAATCGACAATGTAATATAACTACTTATATTTATACATTGTAATAGTTTTTACTTTTATAGTACAGGGGGACAAACAAGCAGACGGGTCACATGAGTGCTGTCCACCTTTGAGGGTAGGAGAAAGGGAGGAGGGAAAAGAAGGGATGGGTATGGGTAAATTTGGCCTACGGTGACCTCGGTCACACATTATTATACAGACGGTTTTCTATGAGGCCGTGGTAATACTCCGGTCGAGCGGGCCAATACGTGTCTAAGAATGGTTTGCTCCCGTAAAATAGTTTGCTGAAAACCTTCAATATGCAGCGTTTGTTCATCATAACTGACGACAATGCAGCTTACTCTTAGTAAACATTCTATACAAAAGTTTGCGAGAGTAAGGTTACGTGAAAACTAGTATGTACGAAGTGCGTTTTAAAGTAATTAATTGTAAAGAAACTATTGTTAGTAATAGTGTCACTTTAAAGCTTTAAAGTTATCATAAAAGAAAATAATATAGATGATTATAATAATCATCGATTTTATTGTTTTTTTTATCTGAAAGTTCTGTTTTTATAAAATAAAATATGTAATGATAATAAATATGATCCAAGTCTGTAAATATAATAGAACACACAGGTGATTTTTGTACATTTTAACATCGACGTAATTTTGTCGAAAAAAAAATAATAATAGTCATAAATAAAATAAAGATACATTCTCTTTATGACCAATTTCTGAACCCACAATATAAAACATTTTTAGGAAGTATGTATGAGATTAGTTATTTATAATTATGACTATTTCAATTGCCAAGTATTGTTACCTAACTTTCTCATAAATGCAGTTTGCAGCAATGTGGAGTGTGTAAAATTAAAGATTTTAAATCTTACCTATTTTTTTATTTTGCAAGCATTCAATCTGCTATTGAAAAAAATTTAAAAAGTTACTTTCTATGGATATTCTTTATACTAACATTAAAACATTACACCTTTTTATTTTGTGTGCCAAACGGCCACGGGTCGTCGCCTCACCCGTGCTAACGTTGGAGTGATATGTCGGACTCGAACCGACTAAAACCACACCATGTTCCGTCACAAATGGCTCTATTTGTAGGGACCTGTTTATTGTCTAGGAGAGATGCTTCCAGGAATCCATGCAGACCTTAAGCGTCGCTTTTGTAAGAGGGACGGGACGAGAGAGCATTTGTATTCACCCATGCCTACTCCGCCGCCTATTTTCAAGTATGTCTTGCTCGCATAATAACAGAGTACACACTCCACCTGCAAGAACGGAGACGAAACTACGACGCCTAAAATGGAGTTGGCGATAATATTCTAATTTAAAACGCAATGTAATTAGTTATTTTGATTTTAAGGAAACACTAAGAAAATGTCAAATGCAATTTAGTTACCAAGGTTTGAAGGCTTTGATAGGTAAGTGAAAGTCGTATTGGCATTTTCACACTCGCTATTGACACAAAGCGCTCCCCTATTGACATAAAACGGAAAAACAAAGAGCTGAATTGGCAGCAATCATATTTTTATTGACACAGGCTAATAATACAATATTTTCCGTGTTGTTTCAATTGATTGAGATATTTGTTTTGATGTCTTAAGTAATCAAATTCTTATGTCTATTTTAAATAATGTTATTTTTGTAACTGATTTCTTAAATATATATTTTTTTTTGCATAAGAATCAGACTTTCTCTGCCTCCATGTCTTTTTAATTCTCGTGTGATATTGTGTAATATAATTTGTGGCACCCATAAACAACTTAGTGAACTCCAAGGTCATAGAGCTATTGCAGTATAGTGTATATATTGTTTTGCGAAGAAGACCGTCCAAATTCGACCAATGACCAACCATTTAAAATCAAAGTCAAATCAAAAAAATAAAACAATTATTCGTTTAATATGCAGTAAATAATGGTCCATATATTGTAGTATCAAGATTTTTTATTTTAAACTCAAATGACCTGTTTGTGTTGCCGTGATAAAAAAAAGTAAATATTTTGTGTGAAACTGTTCCGAACTAAAAATATTTAAATAAAATATCATATCATCAAAATATTGACAAAATATACTTAAAAAAATACTTTAATTCTTGCTTTATGTAATTAAACATTTTTTTTTAATTATGAAGTTAAAAAAGAGGAAGTTTATTGTTAAAATATAAAAAAATAGTAAATCGTTTTGGGTAAATTATTTTCATATTCTATTAACACTTGACTAATTCTGTTATTCGCTTTGCTCGCATTAGCAAGCACTGTGGATTTTCAACGATTTATGATTGCTTTTCTATTTCAACCTGTGCTAGCCAAAATGGACTCCAAATATTCTTTTCATGCCCATAACCTATGAAGGGGATTTACATAATATGTTTCTAAATAGTCACCAACAATATAATAATAATAATTGAACGTCAACGTTCGTGAAACATTATCAACGGGCATCGTAACTTATAACATACGATATATTAATAATAACATATTGTATAATGATACCTATCAAAAGATTGGAACTTAAAGAAAAAAACATACAAAATATTTATTATAAACAATGTGTTTTATTTCATCATTTAACAAATTTCATACTAAAGTTCATATAGTAATGTTGTTTCATGTAATATTATAATGTTCATGTTTTGGCCAAGAGTCCATTAAAAGTGGTCAGTCTCCTTTTTCAATTTGTCGTTTGTCAGATTAGTTACGGTACGTATGCGAAGTCTGATTAGTTACGTACCGTAATAACCACGCTCGTAGCGCTACATTTATCCGTAGCAAGTTCGTAGTAGTAGCATTTGAACTACGTACATATGTTTATAATCAAACGGACCCATGTTTGTTTCGTTGTTTAAGTAGTCCAATAAATCCTGACTATTGACTAATTTACAAGTCAGATTCGAAAAATATTTATGTATTGGATAGAGGTTTATATGAGTTATAATATATTTTTCAACCTCACGCTGTTACCCTTAGGAGCGAAGTAGTGATAAAATGCGGATAACATCTATTACATACATACACTCACGCATGAGCCACGAAAGGTAACACGGAGGTGTAATTACGTAATAGGGGTAAGCACTAATTTCTACGAGAGAGCACTAATTTCTATGTGACATACTTGGTAGTATTATGTTTATATTTATTATCTTACCGTATCAATTTATATTGTTTACATGTATTTTTTATGCACATATTTATATATGACTGGACAGGAGATTTTATTGTACAATGCTCTTTCAAATCATATCTCTCTCTCCATCCAATTGTTGCCTGGAAGACATTGCTAATTGCGACGAGGCCGCCAATTGTACGTATTTTTAGTATTTTTAAGATTATATTTTATATGACTGTACTTTAAAGATTCAATCAATCTATCAATCAAGTCAATCAATCAAGCCTATTGCCGTCACCCCTGCACTTTTGGGAATAAGATGGGAAACTTTGGGGTATATGGTCAGGAAAGGGAGGATAGAAGGGATATTGTATATACAGATGGATTGGAGAGTATAAGGAATAGCTCAAGCAAGTCAGGTTCAAGCAAGTCAGAACCTATAACTCTAACTAGCTGGTGCCAAGAAATCTGAGCCTTCTAACTACTAGCGGGGAACTTCTAGTACAATATGAAAGGTTAAATGAAAGAACGAAGTCTGATTCGAATGTAAAGAAAATTTACTAAGATGTTTTGATTTGAAATTATTTGGGAGTCTCCTCTTTTTTTTGTATTGGTTAGAAATAATATGACGGGCCTGTTGGTCTAGTGGTTAGTGACCCTGACTGCTGAACCGGAGGTCGTGGGTTCGATTCCCACACGGAAAGAAAAATTGTGCGACCCATAAATAGTTGTCCCGAGTCTGGGTATTCTTTGTGTAAAGTCCCTGCAACACAGAAATTAAAGAAAAATATATATATATTAAAACAACAGACGCTGATAAGATAATTTGTTTCAGGTGAACTGCGGTGGGCGGTGAGCCGCGTCGCAAATACACATGCTGACGATATGGTAATTACATACATTCATTATTTCATTTTAATGTTAAACCCACAAAGTAAAATTAGACAGTTAAGCAATAACTTATAAGTTAAGTTAATACATATCGCAAGTAATGTTATCTTAATCAATTAAGATGAGTACAAGCCATTATCTTTACTTGCAGCCAGATTTGTGATCCTACTCTCGCACGTCTGTCGACATCTATCTCCCTCTAGCGTGCTTCCTATATATAATTTATTGATAAAAATTTGGGCACTTTATATTACATGGAGTGTCCGATTAACTGCAATAGAATTGCCCTTTATTACGTTAGAAAGACCAAATAATAAATAATGTTTTTCTACGTATGGGCCAGCCAACATCCTTAAAAAAACCGACTGTTAAAGAATGCTTACATTATGTGACCGAGTGAGTGAGGTTACCGGAGGCCCACCTCCCTTTACCTCCCCCTCTTTCTCCTCTCTTTTTTCCCTTCCGAAGCGAATGTCACTAGCCAACATGTGACCCATCTGCTCGTTTATCCTTCTGTACCAAAAAAAAATATCAATTAGCAAAATGTGGGTGTTGTATACACCTCTGCGTACCCCTTAGGGGAGTACAGGCGTGAGTTTGTATGTATGTATATTAAATTGACTGGCCTGTTGTTCTAGCAGTTAGCGATCCTGACTGCTAAGCCGAGGTGGTGGGTTCGATTCCCAACCAGGACAAATATTTTTGTGTGATGAGCACGATCATTTGTTCTGTGTCTGGGACTAATATAGCTATTTCAAGTGTGTATTTAGAAGTATATAGGTATGGTTACCATAGTACAAACTCTTCTTAGTTTGGAATCAGACGGCCGTGTGCGAGATATGTGGAGCTCCTCATCCCCCCCTATTCTTTCCGCTCCCCACATCCCTCCCTCATCACCCTCAAAGGTGGGCAGCGTACTTGCGGTTCTTGGAGTTGCAGGTGTCCATGGACGGCGGTTGTTACCTATCATCAGGTGACCCGTCTGTTACTCTGACCACCAATATTAAAAAAAAAACCCGCTTGATGTTTTTTTTGACCTGTCAAATTGTTGATTCAAATTTAAAAATTGTTATATACACGAATGAGATTTTCTATTATGTGACAACTACATATCTCTACCGCTTAACTAAGAGTGAAATTTAATTGCTGGTACAGCGTTAAAACAAAATTCTAAAACAATAAAAAAAACCGTTTATGTTTATGATGAATAATGATTACAATTAGCGATATTGCATTTTCGAGAAGATTCGAAAGTACAATATGAATGACGTTTATAAGATACCAATACAGATGTTAAGTAGTCCTGACAACATATAGTTGTAGTGACGCTGTGTGTATTGATCTATAATTTTATTTATATTTTACATAAGCTGATTTCAAATAATTGTTGAAACAAAGATATTTAATTTAAATTTAATTTGAAATTAGAGTTTATTGCAGTAAGTTATATTCGTATCTATCTTCACCATTTCTTTGCACCCACTACTCTTTATTTCTGCAATTCCCAAATATTGACCAGTACACAACGACTCAGACAATTACTCAACCTTTGTACATTATGTGCAATAAGTTTTAATAAAAATATCTCAAAATAAATAATTTCCTGAAGGTAGATTTCCAACATTCATTTACTAGCGCCATCTAGTCATTTTAGTCGGTACTACAAACCTACCCTTATGGCTGTTCAAATCGGTTTCCAAATTGTCTGTACTTGGAAAGCGACACTTTTATATAGTTCCCGCAATACCCGCTAGGTGGCAATGGTAATATAATAATACGAGTTATTTTCATTTGCTTAGGTTTATAGTTATTTTTATCATATAGGTTGTTCATAGGCGTTCCTAAACAACAATATTACAAATACAACAACACAAAAAAAAAAACAAACCAACCAGCTCACGAGGGGCGGATCATCTTAAATTGAACTTAATTCTTTGTTACAGCAGTATTCGATCTTACTTTTGCTAACGTACTTATCGTGGTAAAAGTATATGCAAATTACGATAATATTCTGTTGCCTCTTTGGCTCATATCCATTTAAGAGTGGCAGAGCCATGGTTAGGGGCTTGGGGGCACAAATGAGCCGGCTCGAACGGGTCGAAACCAGGTCCTCACAGAAAGCCGGTTGTAAAGCACCGCTTGCATTGCATTTCCCTGAAATTAGTAAGATTTCCGGAGGCCCAACTCCCCCTCTCTAGATTGATTCTCATGCATGCTATAAAATAAGGCACGTCTGATTAATCCAGCAATCATTTTAAGAGCAAGTATAATATTTTCAAAAGTGGCGGACCTTTAAAGTACCTACTAATCGTTATTGGTTGGCTACTTTTTACTTTTTTATTACTGTTTTGGCATTGCATATTTATAACTACTATATATAATAGTCATGCAAAATATAGAATTAAAAAGAACGTGCATATTTCCTATAGACTCGGCCCACACAGTAGCCGATGGAGGGTGTGTAATATATACATACGTCTGTCGTCTTATTCCTTTCAATTAATTAGTGATGTTGTTTTTTATAGGATACAGTATGGCCGCGGCATACTGGCTCAACTCGCTCGGATGCCTGTCGCTGTCGCTGCTATGCCTCTTCGCAACTACTCTTCAAGTCACAAGCGGTGAGTACATTCATTATTTTACTAGTTCTCATTCGGGCTTCGCACGTGTGGTGTACCAAATCTGTCAATGTTTTGTCCAAATATTGAAGTTTTTCCTCTCTGTCTTTCGTCTTTCTTTCTCACTTTTCATAATAATAATAATAAAATAAAAATAGTTTATTTCTCAGCGAACATTCTTTAAACAATATCTTATGATATTGTTTCATGAACTGTCGACATGAATAGTGATCAACTAAGTAGCCACTAAGTCATCGCAAGAGGTTCTGAAAATAATTTGGTATAATTTTTTTAATATGTTGTTGTATACAAATATAGTTCTGTCAATAACAAACACAAAAAAGTATATCCAATTTGGTGCAGTCATTTTACATTTCGGCGATAATTTTTTAATTATTTATAAAGATTTTAATTGTGGCATATCTACTACCTATTCACCAATACTAATAGTATTAATGCAACACTAAAATACAATAATCTAAAGTAACGATAAAAGAAAAAAATACGATAAATTAAAACCAAAAATAATCAGATTGCATAGAATATATTTGTAAAGGAATGAACAATCATGTACCAAGGAACCAATAAAAACAGGACGTTAACACTTTGTTCCTAGGTAGGCAGTTATACTAACAACATTTTGTATTTAAACATTTACCCATTTACCCATAATGAACGAAGCTTTGAAGACTTATTTTTTTTTGTTTTATAATTTTTTTAGTATCATCTTAGATAGTAATTTAATTAACTAATATAAATAAGTTAAATGATTGTTTTGAATGTTGGTGTAGTTTCAGACTGGGCGGGGGACTGAACACGTAAACTAGGGATGTCCAACGTCACTAATATATGTATTTATTTATATACATTGTTATTTGTATATGCGAGGTCTATGGGCATTTGCGCTCTATGGTATATAGAAATATTTCTTAATACTAAAATAAAAACAACCAGGACTAGGTAATTAATTACAAACACTGACTTATAATTTTATAATTAAATAATTAATTATGTTTATTATATATATATATATATATATATATATATATATATGTTGGGTTTCGTCAGGTTTATTTAATTATAAAAATGTAAGCCCCATATAGGCATCTATTTAACTAAAACCATATACGAGTAGTATCTTCGGCTTTAGAACCATCACAGAAAGATTAATGTTTGCAAAGCGGTTTATTTAAATTTAAAGAAAGCGCAGATATCATAGGATAATTGCTGCAAAAGCCATCGGGTTCATTCCCTACATGCGTATATTAACGAACCATTAAAATTCCGAACGCTCTAGTCGCTTCAGAGATCGAAATTCCTGTTACAGCCAGCCAGCCATACGAAGATATAGACACTCACCGGGACAGGTCTGCACCAGCAGAAAAGTATTTATCTCTTTCTAACATATAGTATAAAGCTCTGGCGTCCTTTTCTAAAGGAGTTGGGAGACGATCAATAAGGACTCGGATTCTGAATTCAAACATGATACCTTTGGGAGCGAATATATATTTTTTTGTAATTATGTCTAACTGGTTGGAAGTTTATAATCCTGTTCGTATTTAGTTAAGCAGTAACTAATACAATAAGATAGAAATTCTAGAAGATTTATTGTTTAAAACTTTCTTTCATTTTTATAAATTACTTTTTATTTATATCTAACTATTAAGAACAACAACAAAATAATTTGTATTTGAATGCGTACGTTTTATGAATTTCTATTTTTAGTGTATATTTATTTTTTCAAAAACAGACTCGTTCAGTCTTAAAAGCTTTCCGCACAATTAATTTCATACTTTAAAAAGAGTTTGGATGCAAAGTCTATTGTTTTCCCCTGCTATTCTTGCTTTTTACACTCTTTTTTCATTTTAGCGGGAAAGCCATTAACTTAATTACTTTAGCACTCATAAACACGCCTCTCTAACTCGAGAACATGCTGTAGGGTCTTTGGAAAGTGATTTTTTAAAAAGCTAAAAAAGAAATCTAGGTATTGTTCCTAGCCTTTTATTCAAATATAAGAAAAATAAATTTAAAGATTTAATCTCTGTCCACCATCTTGGATTGTCTATCCAAGATGGTTGATCTCTTTTGTGAATGTTAGGATTTCATGTTAATGATAAAAACATAAGAGATTATCAGACATTTAAAAAAATGGTACTTCTATTTATGTTGTTTAACATTTATATGAAGAAAATACTCTAAATTTGTGAAGATATACGAAATTAGTTACAATTCACACTAATACGGCTGAACAGACTTATACGAAATTTGGCAGACAGATATTTGAAGACCTGCATAAACTCAAAGGACTAGGCTTGTGAAACAGCAAGTATTATCTGTCTATATACAACTACCCGTAACCAAATAAAAATGATATACATTGGACAAATATATGACTGGACGGCAAGTATAAAAAACTTATGTTAAGAAAACAGGAAAACTCCATTTGGTGAGTTATTAAGTTCTACTTACAGTGACAAATGACTTCACTGAACTGGCTATTTGTTTTTATTTACTTGTTTTTCTTTTTGGAACCTAAAACAGTATTTCTAATAAGTTAAATTAAATTCACCGGAGTTGTTAGTGGGAATTTCTCGTTATGGACCTAAGAATACATGGTTTATTTATAAAAAAACATCAAGACTCTCTTCGTCTGTTATCTGAAAGTTCTGTAAGATCCTCACCAAGTTAGTTAGTGAAGTATGCTTAGTAAGAGATGGGGTTTGACATTAAAAGATTTGTTTTCGCGCATATGAATGTCTTGATTGATGATATTTACTGTACATACACGAGTCAGTGTGAGAATTTTGATTGCGTGATTAGGGTACAATAGTTTCTAAATAGTTCGAACAATCTTCGTTAGATGGAGCTTCTTTACAAATATACATTATTTTTGTAACTAAATATGTACGAGGTACGACATAACGAGGTTTAGGTTAACGAGGCCCATGTCGTGGGCATGGCCGACATCATAACCTAACATGGGCCGACGACTCAAATTTCCCTCTCGATCCTCGTACACGACGGTACGCTTCTCTAAAATCTGCCACTAGCCGCTTCAGGTACTGTGGCACCCCGTGACAGCGGAGCGCTTCCCTGATGCAGCTGAATGGCAGACTATTAAAAGCGTTGGGGTTTGTCCAAAGATATCACCAACAGCTCGCCGCCTCAGCTCACTACCTCTTCGGTCACGGCCCTCAGGCGCATTACAGCACCGATCGTCGAACGCCCGACGGAAACCAAATTGGGCCCTCGCTCAGGTGCCGGACGATGCGTGCAGAGAGGATCCTCTCAAACAATTTACCCGAGAGTAGCCTTCTAACCTAACCTATCCGAGAGGTAAACAAACGTTATATCCAATAACGTTATACGAAATAAGTATTTGAGTTTATAAATATTATATGTAAAGAAATTATATCAAGGGTTGTTACGTTTATTATATCTTGTGAACGTCATTGAAATGAAAATATACCAAATATATGATATGAGACGCACACATATTAAGTTTCAAACCTTTTAAATAAAGTACATAAACATTTCTGTGTAACACATCAAATATTAGTTATTCGGCGGAGTTGAATGATAAATTACATGTCGATCACTCATTCCTACTTTTGTGTGACTTCTCACGGGATTTCGGTTTTTATGACATTTGGGAATAGGTAAAAGTTTGTGTGTTTGTTTTAAGAACAAATATATGTTTGATATCAGGTACAATATTGTAAAGTTACGGGTAATATTTATGTTTTTTTGTCAAGTTTGTATATTTATATTACTTACCATATATTAATGGAGTTTTGCAGAGCACTCTTTGAATATGATAAGTCGATAAAAATATTCCTCCATGTTAAATATCATAACAATATTATTGGGAAAAATTAACATCTATATACAAATGTTATAGTGCACTCAAAATATTCTCTAATAAATAGGGGTTATTGCAAATCGTTAAATAAAAGAAGAGGTGAGAGGGCTTGCACTTCCCGGCATCAGCCAGTTCGAGTTGAAGGTACCCTGATATGCTTGAGCTATTGCTTACACTCTCCAATACCTTATAAGCATTTTCTTGCCTTCCATCCTTCATTTCTATTTGAATAAATTCCCAATTTTCCCATTTACCCCTCAAAGTGCCCGGTTGACGTCATCAGGCCTACTTAGTAAATACCCCTCTCTCATATTTAGACAGGCACCCGCAGAACACGTCGTGCCGCCGTCTCGGGCCTGCTTCTGCTAGGGCGATAGATAGCCTAGTCTGTCGCCCTCAGGCCAGCGCTCATGGAGGCTGGAGGTCATTTTTTAGACTCCGGCGCCTTGTCCCCGCTCTGAACCAAAGCAATTACCATGGTCTCCAGCGAGAGGCTACCCACGCCAATAGCTGCCACGAGGTCGGCACAGTGCTGGACCCAGTCGCGAGGATACCGCACTCCACTAACGTGTGGACCTAATAATTTATTCATTGTAGAAATATATTCAAAATTTCTTGTCTTCTTATTTACAATTAGACGAAAAATAATATTTAGAATTTAGAATAAGAACTAATATCAAGTTCAATATAATAAGCAATATGCTATCAAAACTTCGAAACATTTCATTCGTCATTTAAAATCAAAGTTTTGTTTCGTGCCTGATATTGTACACGTTTGCTACGTCGTAGCACATAAGTAAAGAAACCGTAGCCCGTAGTAGTTACTATAACTGTGTTTAAGATTAGTTCAACAAAATATTATTAAAACATTGAAACACTTTAAAATTTATTCAAAACGTTCCCTTTTAATGAAAACAAATTGAAATAATGTGGGTACTTGTCAGGATGTTCAATGTTAAAAGTTGAACATTGCAAATTAAGTTATAAACTTCAATTGATCGTTCCCTTTGATGTAATCGTTTAGCTCTCTGAATTTGTATTTGATGAGTTACTTAATTTTGAAGTATGAATCTTTAGAAGAACATTATATTCAGCAGTCAACGTTCCATGACTGAGGTGATAGTGATGATGACACACGTAGGGCTTATACAGTTAAACCTTTCCTCTTTTCTTTTTTTTAAAACCTCGCCGGGTATCTCCTCATCGAGTAAAACTCGGCGAAGTGACTATGTCGGAATCAATCCGACTTAAACCACACGGTGTTCCGAAACGGCTGTCTATGGCCGGGGGTTAAGGTATAGCCTAGGAAGGATCTCCCTCGACCCCCGATAGACGTGACTACCTGTTTATGAGATAGGTGGTCTCGAAGCTGGTTGAGAGTTTGCTTCCCAATCCCAACTCGAAAGGCGTGCGCGGAACGTCTCTACGGCGCCTGGAGCGTCCTGCGGGACGGGAGAGTGCCCTCTCCCGTTCCCTTTGCACCGCCTATTGGGCGTACATCACCTCCTGGCAATGGCGGCGGAGTCCCACGTGCTCTCGCTTTGAACCATTACTAGCACCATGGTCTCTAGCGAGAGGCTTCCAACACTTATAGCTGTCTCGAAGATGTGGCTTTGTTGGCTCCCGCGGGATAGGCCGCCAGTGTGTGTACGGCAGTATCCTAGGGACAGCCTTCGCAATGATAGCATACAGGCTTTGGCTCCCGGCCTGTATAACACAGTGCTAAAATTAACTAAACTCGAACGAGCAGGTGCCGAGAACTCTGAGCCCTCTAATTACTATGATTATAATTTATTATTACATTGCTATGTCGCGACTAATAATGCTGGTCAGATCCCTTGGGAGTAACACCCTTTCCTAAACGTATATATGTATGTATGTCGTATTGTGTTATCAGCCCCTTCTGTGCTGGGAGTTGTTTATCTGTAATATGTATGCATTTAATAATTTACTCTTACCAGTGGTAGAGCCATGCTTAGGCACCCCCTCCCCCCTTTTCTCTCTCCCTCATCTCCTTTCTCCTTTTTCCATCTCCTCATCCCTCCTCTCTTCTTTCCGCTCCCTGCATCCCCCATCCCTCATCACCCTCAAAGGCGGGCAGCGCACTTGTGACTTGAGTTGCAAGTGTCCATGGACGGCGGTTGTCACTTACCATCAGGTGACCCGTCTGTTCGTCTGTCCCCCTATAGTACGAAAAAAAAAAACAAAAGAAAAAAATTAATAACAAATTATTACGCCTCTTCCCACCCCACGGGGATACATGCATGAGTGTATGTGTATATAGATATATGCGGTGTATGGATTCGAATGCGTCCACTCCATCTCGACCCTTGGGTGTCGATAAAAGTGACTTTTGCATTGGACTTTTATCTAACCGATGTACGCTGTTTGATATACATAAGTATACAGTGTATCATACAGCGCTCGAAGAACGACAGGCTTGCCACTATAACATAAATGGGACGAAATTTTATTATGGTTGGAAAAATGTGTGGAGTTTCTTCCGCCTCTGCTTATCCTTTCAGGGATGTAGCCGTGAGTAGCCTATGTTGGTTTGAGATCAGTCCACCCTATGTGAGGTGTTAGCAGTAATTTTTTATTTTATATAAGTGTATGTAGATGTTCTCGGTGGACTGGAATAAAGCCACCCTGTTTCGTCCCGTTGGTGTTATAAAAGGCGTCCAAGAGATTGGACTGTTATCAGTCAGACAGTATGCGTAACAGAACTATTAGTAAGGTTACGTTTACCAAAGTCAAAGAACGTAATAAAAAAATAAAAGCAACATTTTATGTAATTAATATTTGGCCGCAGGCTTTGTGCGTGGGAGGAAAGACTACAGCGGTTGCCTCAGACATGTTGTTACCTCTATGTAGCTATATAATACACGAAAATGTTCGCTATTAGAATTTTAAAGGTAAATTTTGTTTGTGTAGTCATAGTACGTATAATATATAATTTATATTTACTCATGTTCAGACTGTTTCATAAAGGTGTTGTACATTTTTTGGGGCGTTATGTGTAGCTAGCAAATAGTTGTTTTGCTCGAAAAATTGGGTCTTGATTTTTTGAAGTGAAAACTTCTTTTAGCGCGGTACGCATATTTTTAGATGAGATAAAATCTATGGACTCACGACACCGTTACGAGACGCATATGTTCAATCAACGCAATATTAGCACAACGAGATATAAAAGTACAATTGATGCGGTTCACGAGATATTTAAATAACTTTGAATCAAAATTGTTTATTTCCTATTTTAGTTACCATGAACCTATAGTTTCTATTTTAGATTGTAATAATTTTAATGATAATGATGATGATTCAAGAGTTGTCGAAATTGTTAACGATGATTCATAAAAGAATATTAAATGTATTTTAATGTTTCTAATAATTAATAAAATACAATTCATAAGTAAAATGCAATTCATTACCCAATAACCCTAGTACCCATCTAAAAAAATAAGTTTTCACTTCTGTTTCTGCACTCCCGGAGTGCATTTTTTTATATTTTGTTAAATGTGATACTGTTATACTGTTGGAATTCCTAGCACCAGCTTGAACCCTTTGCTTGGGCTATTGCTTATTCCTAATCCAAGGCTATAAACAATTTAGCTAGCTTTCCTACTATTTCTATCCTCCCTTACCCCTTCAATACACGAGCCAAATTTTACCATCTAATTCCCTAAGTGCATAATGTACATAATATTATATAAATAGAAATGCAGCGTACTATTACAAATACCAAAGTTTGGACTGATGGTGGATGGTGTGTGTGATGGAAGTTACTCAATCAAGCTAGAACGATTAAAGGAATCTGGTTGAAATTTGGCACCAAGATAGATTACAGACTAAAATAGAACATACTTTTTATCCAGCAAAATGAACGCTTTATTACAAAATCGCGTGCAACAGATACACACTGTACCATAACAATTTCATAATTATAATATATTACTTTTACAATGAAAAACTTTGAAAACTTTATTCTAAACTTTCAAAATAGATTAAAAACTACTTCATCACGCTTCAGCTTCGGTCTCAGTCAACACGGGGGATGTGACTGAGACCGAACTTGTACAGGTTATATTCCGCCATCTATAGATATATACGATATTGTACAAACAGGGAACGTTTTTGGTTATGCAATTTGTGTAATCTATTGCAGGTGAGGGATTTTACTACTAACGGTAATATGGAAACTATAACTTTTAAATTTCTCTTAGGAATATGAAAATACGAGGAGCGTGGGGCAAGATTCATGGAACGTAAAAAGTTTTTCAAAAAGAAACATAATATAGTTGGACACAAATATTCAGAAGAGTATTGGAGTTGGTTGGAGTAATTAATGAGCTTAAAAAATGCAGATTTTTAGATTACTGATTAGTATTCATTTAATTGATTACACGTATAAAATTCAATTATACAACATTCGATTTTTAGCCGATTTTACGAAAATCGAAGCCCTTTAGTCTTGTTTTTTTAAATCTGTTTACAAATGAATTGGAATTATTTCTTGTAGTGAAAACTTCATTAGGCGTGTTGAGCACTTTTTGGGTAAACAAAAATCATGGAACTCGCGTCATCGTCACCGCACGCTTCCCATGAGCTATATGAATACTTTGTATAATCTAATAGCTCAACGATATAATTCACAAGTTACTTAGTTTTCACTTCTTTTGGCAGTCCCCAAAGACTGCCCGTATAATTTTTTCATTTAAAAAGTGGCGAAGAGGGTATTGATTATGAAACTTTTCTACCAGAGACTATTAAATTGTTTAACAGTTGTACAGACACAAATAGTTTTATAGGTTAGAAGTATAAATATACATATCATTCCAACAAAATTATGTCACAAAGAAACTTTGTATCGTTTTAAACATCTCTTTCAGTGAACAATAATGAAAATTATGAGAATTAATATCTGGAGCGTCATAAAATTCCTCGAATATTTCTGTGCATATAAGCTTTTGAAAAGGCCCTGTTTATAATATAAAATGACACACAAAATATATAAAAGCCACCACAAAACCTAAACCGAAAATGTATGAATTTTTGGAAAATTTACAAGATAATTTACAATTTGATAATGTTTACAAGTTATACATATGATGCTCCTTATCCGTGGGTGAGCCATGCTTAGGTACGAAGGACTACTACTCGATCGGAGTAATACCACGAACTCAGAGAAAACCGGTTGTCAAGCAATGCATGCGTTGTATTTATAGAGTGATTGACGGTACCGGAGGCCTAAACCCCCGTTTCAAAGGCTGACTTTGCACTTACAACTCTTCAGTTGGAGGTGTCCAAGGGCGGTGGTTGTCACTTAAGATCAGATAACCCGTCTATTGGTCTGTCTTCCTAAGCCATAAAAATAGTCATATGCAATATAGTGTTAATATGTTCATGTTGCTAAAGTGGAAGTAAATGTAGTGAATGTACCTACTAAATACAAAATAGATACATGTTTCATAAATGTATATTTTAGGATCCTATTTGAGACCACGTAAATAGCGTAGGTTATAATTTTAGTAGCGTTGGTGATTTTCAATATATTATTTATGATACTAATTATTCTGTTAGTGAGTGCGCAGACATGAATGAAATCATGGGTATTTAATGTTTAGGAGGGAGTTGTATCCGTATTCTTGACCTCTTTGTAACATTCTGTACATCATCAGTGTCATCGAAACAAAGCTAACAATAACTGTGAATATTTAAGAAGAAAAAAAAAGTGTCAAATACAGTAACAAACAAGTAATATAATTTAAAGAAGGAATCTCAATATATATAGTCTTAAAGGTCTGGGTGTACGTTGAAGACTAATTATGTAGAGGTAATCCTTAACACATACATATAATCACGCCTATATCTCCGAAGACAGGGACTAGGCAGACAAAGGCGTTTAAAACACCCACTTTTTTGTCTACTATAATGTACGAAATAGGGAGCTTATTCCCGTCATCCATGTCGTATTCCTAAACATACTTATATTTTTACAAACATATCAAAACATAATTTATCTTGTCGGAGCACGCCGTGTTTTCCACATTTATCCAACAAAATTGCTTATCCAACTTAAGCTTATGAATAAAGATTTCATTAATTATATTCAAGTTTCACGGTTTAAATAGTTCACCTGCTTGTAAGTGATAACCGCCGCCCATGTTCAACTCAAAGTTGAATTGGAAGTGCGTTGCCATCCTTTCGAGAGTGATTAGTGCGGACGGGGCTTAGGACTAAGTTACATTCAACCCCTCGGTAAATACACCTCAAGCTTTGTTTGAGTCGGTCTTCTGTGAGGCCGTGGTATTACTCTGGCAAGCATGGCCTACCACTGTAAATGGTATTATGATCGCGATTTGCAAAATATGCTCGTTACACGAATGTTTATCTTAGTCGGTTTGGGTGAGTGTGGGTGTTCTTAAAGTTCGTTATTTGAATGTTGGTTAAGTCCCCCGCTAGACAGGAATTAATCCCAGTGCGGGAGTTGTCTAAGGATAAAAGTAATTTATACGTTATTTACGCACTCGCACACGTCTAAAAAGACTAACGTGTTATATATATCTTATAATTTATTCGCCTCCATTCCGGTAGAACCTTTTGGCGTACATAAGTGTTATTTTACGTAGTGTCACAAAGAGAATTTCCACGTTAAGTGTATACAAAGCTCCCGAACTATTTCGCTAAGTGTAGGCAAATCTTAAAGAAGAGAATTCAATAAATATTACACTAACTATAAACTAACACTGCAATGCTTTTACTATGACAACTCTTACACTCATTAAATTTATATAGGTAATGCATAAAACACCTCTCTTGAGACAGACTCTTGGCTCAGACTTCTGGGAGTCACAAAGGCACGGCCAGGCATCCACTGGTCTCCTTAATTTATTGTTTACACCAGTCCTCCCAGTCCTTCCCTTTCCTAACCAGTGTCTTCTCGTCTTAATGATCTTTTCTTGCCAGTATACTTCAAATTTTCCAATCTAATTGTCAAAGTGGCCGGTTGATGGCAAATAGGCTTTCCTTTAAATTGAGTAACACTAAATTATGATAATTTAGGCATTTAATAGGCTTGTGCATATCCACTCGTCGACATAGGCATTAGTCCGTGTTTGTATGTCATATCCCAACCTATTTTTAATACCCTACTGCCACTCTATATAGGTGATCAATACTTGTATCCACCTTTTAGTACGAGGTTATTTCGTTTTTATTTAATGTGTAAGGTATTTAATAGGAACATAGTATCTACAAATTAAAACCACAGAAACTTTTTAGCACCAGATTTTGCCTTTTTTAATCTCTTGCCATCAGCTCGTTGCCTCGGTAAAGAGGTTTTCTCTTCGGATAGTACCATAAAACCCTGCTGAAGGCCCAAACAGTAATTACTAAAACTTGTGGAGCACGTTCCGCAAGGATTATTATATTGTACCATATTTTAAAAGTTACTTACTTTTGAGGTTATGAATAACACACATCTATATTAAAACATAAAACTGCTAACTACAGTTATCATTGTCTTTTAAATTTGCAAACTTACTCAGTCATTTGTTGTATGTAATTGTATTTCATAAATACATACACAAACGCCTTGGTTGTTGTTGGCCTTGGCCCTGAAGTAGTATACACAGACGTATTAAAAGCCCATATTGTGCAGTTAAAGCCAATTACATGGGAAAATTGGGAGTATATAAAGGGAAAAAAGGGTTTATTATTTATACAGATGGTTTGAGTGTAAGCAACAGCTCAAGCTAGTCGGGGTCATTTGTAACTTGAACTGACTGATGCCGGGACTCGAGCCCTGTAACCGAAGCCTGCTAATTGTATTATATACATAAGTTTAAAAAGTTGAACGTGACATCCTATATTTATAACAATTATATAAATATACAGTTTATAAGTAACTGAGTGAATTGATGCTGCCATTTTTTAGTAGTTCTACTGTACCTACTATATTGTATAGTAATATATTGTATTAAATTTATATTAAGTAATTATTCAACCACCACTGTTTCGTCAAATCTTTTTGATCTATTTTAAGGTTACCTGGAAGAGGTTGCATCATATACAAATAAACCCATAAACCCACCCATTCTACTTTATCTTTTCATATTTTTTGTTTATTATTTATGGAATAGGGAGCAAAACGATACGACTCATGAGTTGCAGGTGTCTATGGATGGGTTAACACTTAAAAGAGGGTGACCCGTGTATTGTCTGTCCCCTTTTTTTAAAAAGTTAGTGACTAACTACAATACATATACACATCAAAGGTATGTATGATACGTTATGAATGATACGTTTACTGGGTCAATGGTGTACAAATAAAGTGTTATCTATCTATCTTTACGATATTTCAGTCTTTGAATCACACTGCAGAAAAGGTTTTGAGCAACACTCTGCACTACAATGATTACAGTCTCTTTTGTGGTAGGAACGATACTGGAGCGAACTTTGCACATGCTTTCAGTACGATTCTTGAGAGCCACTTTGAATGTGATAGTGTTTAGGGAATGGTAAAATATAATAATACAAACAGTGTATTAAATGGCCATAGACATTCTTAGACTTTTATCTTGGTTTTGATCTGTTTTCGTCAACTTTTATGTATGAAAAATCGGAATTGAAATTGGCGGGATTTGTAGGTTATTTATTCTGAGATGAGGTATATGCTATCATCAGTCACGTTCTGAAATTGTACACGAGGTTCGATATGGGACAAAGATAACACATTGACCCAGTTCTGTCCGCTTACCACAACAAGAGCACAAAAACAGATAGTTAATATGTTGCATTACGTTTTGTTATGGATTGGTTTTGTTTATGGATCTAGAATAGAAAATTGAGACAAATTATACGTTACTTAAACATAACAATGCAACTTTTTATACATTCAAGTATATTTTCATGGAATAAAGATAACCGTCCCCATCTGTATGTATAAATAAATAGTAGGTAAAAAGTAAGAGAGTTATTGTGACGATGACGATGTAACGTTTTTTTTGGCTTTGGTTTCTTCCTTTGAACGATCTAATTGTAAGATGATATTCTAACAATTTTTCTGATTCTGTTTCTACCTACGTTTTGTTTCTATGCATCGGATTCTGAAAAAGAATCAATTACAGAATTGACAACGCGAGAGATCTTTTAAGTGTCTGAGTGGTTTAAGTCATATAATTTAAGTTTTAAAAACATAAAATATTTAATTTAAAGTGCCTCTTGAATTTATTAGACGGCCTGTTTGTTACAGAGAAATTCCTAATTATATTCATATAATTATTTGTTCTTTCACGGCATACTGCGATATATTTAAATAAATATCAAAAATATTGTAAATCAATGGTAGTTAAATGAAATAATTATATTTAAAGCAAGATATTTAATAATTAAATGATGTTTCTCATACATTGCAACAATATTTTTGACAGGGGTTTTTGCTAGTAGTACCTCGGCTTTACGTTATTTTATTTAAATAATGAATTTAAGTGAAGGTTCAAATGAATGTACTTTTTAATTACTTTTGTTTTTGGTGTACAGGACCGCGCACTGGTGATTTTGTTTAGGTCAATATGAAATCATCAAATACACTCATCACTCCTATTTAACTTCATACTTGTTGTGTATCATTATCTTACTATACCACTCGTATATGAATACTTCATGGCTCGGTAGCTCATTATAGATATGCAAGCACTCGGCGATGGCTCTTTCATTCTCAACGGTGAATAGCCAGTTATAGACAGAATGATTTGGTTCTATCCACATACACGACAGTACTGATTGTCAAGGTAATATTATTGTACCTACTTTTGCATGCGGTAAGAACAAAAGTAATATTAATGTTACGTACCAAGTCATTCTGCATAAAAAAGAGATTGAACTATTAATCACTTTTATTTTCTTTTAATTATTATTCAATTATAATTCAATACTTGACATCTAATTTTAAAATAACTTACAAATGTGATGGAGGTAGGTTTTAGAAAAATTTCGCTCCTGCTACTATTAAGACGTGTAATCGTAAAATAATTCAATAAAATTTATTTTAGCAAAATTGGATGAGATCTCATTTTAGGAAACATAATTTTCGTAATCTGAGATCTCATTACTCCCTGTGGTAGGAGTTTATGTAGATTGTTGTATGTTGTTACACTGTCAGCTCCGTCTGTACAAGAAATAGTCCGCTACTTCACTTGTTTCTACATGTCCCTTTCAATTGAATCCCAATTTCTCTATTTTTTGTTCCTTAAGTCGTGATCTTTTTTGTGGTCGGACACGTTGACGGCAGTTGGCTTGGCCCCTATGACGTTAGTGGGATTAAATTCTAATTGTTTAATATTCCTCTGTGTACCCTTCACGGATACCTACAGACGTGAGTATGTAGCATATGTATGTAGGTATGTCGAATATTGAGCAATTCCTCCATATATTATTTTATTTAGCGGTCACTGTTGCAGCCGATCTTGGCCTTTATAAGAAATTTCAAAATAAAGTTGTTAATACTTATCGCAAATCCAATGTAAACTATACAACTAATATCAGGAGCACAGTAAATACATTTTATGTATTAATAATAACAGAAACAGGAAGTTTAAGAAACGCATTGTATTTCACTGTGAAATTATTGTAAATTTGTATATAATATCACTTTTTTCGCCTGCGTTTATTTCTACTCAGTTTTAGCGGCTTAGGCGTAGCGGGTCGTGGCATGGTCTTAATGTTAACCATAACATAACCTCATCCAAAGATAACTATTCAATCTTAAATATTTGTCAGTTTCTTCAAATGGCTTACTTTCTAAATTAAGCCGTTTAAACGAACAAACGAAACTCTTCAGCTATGTTACATTAATATATGTACATTACATGTATTATATACGGAAAACAGCTCAAAGTCATATTTTAACTAATTTCTGACTCAGTTTAATTCAATTTTTCATGGTGGTCTTTGTGAATCTTTCTGACTAGCTACATTTTAAAAACTCATTTTTTTTCTTAACTGCTTAGATAAACTGTGGTTTAAGAGACGCGAAGCATCATCACCGTATTTAGTGTCAAATTAAAACAATCCAGGCTTAAAAACCCACTAATTTTTGACTAAGACTAATCACCAGCTGTCTTCTATATTTAAAAAGATATAAGTGCTACGGATATATGTTAAAAAAATATCGGTTGAGTAGCAAATATAAGAGGTTAGGACGAGGAAATAATAATAAACTTAAACTTTCTAAAGTATTTAAAACTTTCTCATTACAAACCCCGTAAGTGTTAATCCGGAATCCATTAAGTGTGTTATAGCTGGTGCTTTTTCCTAATCTGAGGTGGTCTTGGGCGATCGGAGGCAGATGCTGGCATGTGATTGAATCGGTCCGCGCCTCCCGCCCTCCGGGTGTCGAATACACGCGTCAGTGCGCGTCTGTACTTCGTCGACACAACAATCTACACGCGACGCTAAAACCGCGAAATAGAAAAAAAAACGCGCGTTCCAAAATCAAAATAGTTATATTATAATTTCTGATGATTGTAGTGCTGTTATGTTAGTCATAGGAACTTTTTAGAGTTTTTAAAAAAGTTGTAGTGTTGAATGTTTAAGTAGCTGTTGTTAGTGTTGTAAAAGCTTAAAATTTATTCGATTATATTTTTAGTGTGGTGTTTATATTTGTGAAGGTATTTATCATATTATTTAATTATTTATTAACACCTTAAAAACTGCTTTTACTTCAGGGTGACGGTGTTCGGTGTTATTAAAAAGATTCAGAGGATTAACCTACCTATCATTAAATATAAACGTTCTATTAAAATATTTAAGTACATTTTTTATATTAACATTTATTACGTCTTCGAGTAATTATTAATAAGATGTAAACAAAAAATTGACATTGGAACGCAACGTGAGGCCAATAAACATTAAATTTTGAAAGAGTACAGTATTTTATTTATTTATTTATGAACACATACAACTATCACTGTAGGTATAACTTACCCTAATTCAAAGGATGTGAAATACTTATTATTAATTAATTATTTTTTTATTTATACTGTTTTATTTATACTTTTTTTTTTATGTATACTATATATCTCACTTCTTGGAATATAAAAAGTAATAAATTATTGAAATCATAGGAGAGAAAAACAACGTTTCGTTAGTGCTGCATGGTACGTAAATTTCTCAAATTCTGAATTCTTTTGTTTTGTTCTTTTATACTTTTTTGTTTTGTTCTATATTTAATTTAACGACTAAAAATATTTTTTTTAAATTACACCTACTTTTCTAAAGGCCCTTTTAATTTTCTGCATCAACGAATTTCAGCGCACATCTTTAATCACAGTGTCAACCCTTCTCAAGGTTCCAGCGGAACTAGTGGCTGAGTGATGTTAGAATATTGACTAAAACTGCCCTTTCCCTAAAGGGACAATTACAATGAAAGGGTGTCCTCATGTTATTGGCCATACGAAGCACACAACACACGCACAATATCTGAAAGTAACGGGTCTTTTTTTGTTTCAATTGGCTGTGTGCCCATGTCCATGATAAATTGGATATCACTGACATGTGGTTTCAACAGGATGGTGCCACATGTCACACAGCCAATGAAACAATCAATTTGTTGCAAACTAAATTTGCCCATCGCATAATTTCACGATATTAAGCAGTTAAGTAGCCAGCAAGTTCGTCTGATTTAATACCACTGGACAAGTTTTTGAGGAGCTATGTTATGGACAGAGTCTATACGGAGCCAATCGAATCGATTACAGCCTTAAAACTCAACATCCGTGACATGATTAACGAAATAGACCCGCCATTTTGCCAAAAAGTGCCAAAATATAAAATTGAATCATCTTCACCTAAATTCTTTGTTTTATTTTGTTTAAAAAAAATCAAAGTTCTTGTTTTAAACCCCTATGGGATTATATACTCTTAAAACTCAACATTACGTTGCTAAAATAATAAAAACATTATTCAGGGTTTTAATATTGTGAAAGTTTCATTAAGAACAATATTTTTAACCTCATGAAAAATAATATTTCTTCATCAATACGCAGCAATCACGGTTACCTGTGTTTTTTTGGTCTCATAAAGAAATTACAGAAAACAGCTCTAGATAGATAGATAGATAGATAACAACTTTATTTGTACAACATTGGTAGAATTAGAATTATACACATTTTAAGTTTAACACTTATATTGATACAAAGGGCGGCCTTATTGCTATATGCAATCTCTTCCATGCAACCTTAGGATGGAACAAAATGATTCGGAGAGACGTTGGTAGTTTGAAGTCTATTTCAAAGAAAATTTTACCTAATAAATATTAAAATATACAGATATTCTGTACTCTATTTAAATGGAGGAACCGATCCGGCCTTGGCAACTATTTGAAATGCTTTTCTCTGCTTCGAAAAGAAGCAAGCGTAAGTCGCAGGAGATCTTCTCTGTGACCGACTGGTTGGACTAAAGTTGCTGCTACCACTAGACGGCCCTAGTAATTTGAGCACCTTTTGGGTGAACAAAAAGCGTGAAACTCGTCATCATCACCGCTCGGTTCCCATGAGCTATATGTATATTGTGTATAATCTAATAGCTTGACGATACATTTCACAAGTTACTTAGTTTTCACTTCTATCGGCAGGCCCCAAAAACTGCCTATATTTTTTTAGACAGGTTTTCTTCTTGGTACCTTCAGGACGTTCCTGTTCATGGCAGGTTAGAGTTAATATTAGTCCGGGTTAGGCTATATTCTTTGCATCAAATGTAAAGCATTCTAAAGCAAACTTTAAATTATGTGACGTGAAAACGTAATCCCTAGTACTAATGGAGTTTTTATAATCGTCATTCGCGAGGAAACAAAACAAAGTATAAAAATTACTATATTTTTTTTAAATAGTAGGAAGCCTTACTTAGTTGCAAAACTTTCCAAGTAATAGTAAAGATAATTGAACACATGTAAATTTTCCTCGTCGAATGGAGGTCAAAGCTTCCTAACAGTAATTACTATAAATTTCCAAAATATAGGGCTTTGTACGACATGATTAATATTTCATTACTTCGAAACATATGGCTGTTCTCATAATATGAGCGTTATTACACGAATGGAGTATTGTTTACAATTAGCTTCATATATTTCATAGATTTTGTTACGAGTATCAATAATTAGAATGGCTGGCGGACAAACAACATCTGAAGTGGACAACTGACACACTATTATGAATGGAACACAAGTTTAACTTCAAAATATAACTTACCTGTTAATGAAACCTTTTGATTTAAGATTTTTAATTGACGCAATATTCAGTTTTCAAAATCGTAAAAATTTAAACTTTTTCTAAGATATAAATATTTGTCTTTTAGAAAATGTAAATTACCACCTTAACCACTACCACCCCCAGCCGACTTTCCTACTAGGCAATAAAAGAATAAAAATGTTTGAATCGGTGGACAGTTGGCCGGGAAATCTCTTAAAATGTATAAGAAGTTTTTTTAAGTCGGTTAAGAATAGTTAGGAATATTTATAAAAATCCAGAAACAAATAGAGATTTTTTAAATTCACAATATCTTTTAGCTTCATCGTAACGAAGTCTTTTAAAAATTCAGCAAGAAAGGATTTTTTTTTAACTTTACATAAAAGTGTTGCTGAAGAATAAAATTGTTTTTGGATGTTACTGTTCTTTCTATGAATTTTTATTGGGATCGTATTCTATTCCCAACCGTTATTGCTAACGTTGGTGTGTTGTTAGTGTTACTAAATTTTGATCCTTTAAGTTCACTCGATTTGATACATTAATATGAAAGAGCTTGAAGGCTGTATATATGTTGATCTAAATATACATTTGTCCTGTCGTTTCAGCTTCTTTTATAGTTCTTAGAACTTGTTGTATATACTTTGTACATCGACGACCTTTTGTTTTTTCTGTGAAATGTTCTAGCCTTCCTTTCAGTAGTTCGGATTTCTCTAGTGGTGCGTTATTGGTTTGCTTTACTATGAAGGGTCTATTTTTCTTGACTGTGTTTAGTTGTGACTTAGGTCTTACCATTCTGATGTTGCTGTTAAAATTGATATTATTTAAAACAATGAAACTTGAAAGTCTCAACTTTTGTTTCTTAATATATAATCTATCTCGTCTTTGGTGTGTTTGTACAACATCCATGTCTATCTGCTATTATCACATTTGTATAGAGTGTTTGAACAATGAAGTGTTTAAAGACTTGAAAAATTGACCCCTTTTCGTTTTTCAGGGGTAGTTTTATATCAAGTACACAAGTTCGCGACGCGTTAAGAATTACAATACACGTCGCAAACTCGTCAATAAATGGGTTTAATTCCTATTTTATTAATAATCCGGTTTATATAAGCCTGGTGTTCCTCATTTATAACAGAATATAAAATCTCTATGGTCCTCTATAGTCTCCCCTAGTCGTCGGACCTCGCTCAGACCCAGTATCGGCCAATTTATGTTTTTTTTTTTTATGCGATAGGGGGCAAACGAGCAGACGGGTCACCTGATGGTAAATGACTACCGCCGCCCATGGACACCCGCAACTCAAGGGTCACAAGTGCGTTGCCGGCCTTTTAGGTAGGAGTACGCTCTTTTCTTGAAGGTTTGAAGGTCGTATCGGTTCGGAAATACGGCAGGCGACAATTTGTTCCATAAGCTGGTTGTGCGAGGCAAAAAGCTTCTGGAGAAGCGCACAGTGGTGGAGTGCCAATCGTCCAGGTGATGGGGATGGATATTTTGTCGCGTAGGACGATGGCGGAAACCAGCAGCCGGTATAAGTCCGAACAATTCCTCTGAACACTCCCCATGATACAAGCGATAGAGGATGCAGAGTGAAGCTACATCTCTACGCAACGCCAAGGTGTCAAGTCGATCAGATATATCTTGGCAGTCGATGATGCGAGTCGCTCTCCGTTGAATGCGGTCAAGAGGGAGAAGTTGGTACTGGGGTGCACCTGCATAGAGATGAGAACAGTATTCCATGTGCGGCCGAACCTGCGCCTTATAAAGTTGCAGGCGGTGGGCCGGAGTAAAATACTGTCTCGATCTGTTTAGCACACCAAGCTTCTTCGAGGCTAATATGGCCTTACTCTCTAAGTGACCGCGAAACTGGACTTCGCTTGATATATCGACGCCAAGGATTCCGATACTGGCTGATGCAGTTAGGGAAGCGCTCTCAAATTGAGGTGATACGACCAATGGCATCTTTTTAGCGGTGAACGCGCAAACCTGTGTCTTCGTGGGGTTAAATTGGACTAGGTTAAGTCGACCCCAATCTGAAACTTTTGATAAAGAAGTTTCGATTTCAGACACAAGTTTGGATCGGCTTTCGATGACGTTTACCCGAGAAATGTTAGCGCGGCCGGTGTAAAGGGCATCACTCGTGCTATCGTCTGCATAGCAATGGATGCTGCTAATCTGCAGCATGTCGTTGATATTCAGAAGAAACAGCGTGGGTGATAGCACACAGCCTTGTGGGACACCAGAATTAACAGACTTGGAGTCGGAGCATGCACCGTCAACAACGACCTTGATGCTTCTGTCTGTAAGAAAACTGGTGAGCCAATTGCACAGTTTCTCGGGAAGCCCATAGGAAGGAAGCTTCGCAAGGCGCTTTGTGCCAGACCCGATTGAAGGCCTTCGCCACGTCCAAACTAACGGCCAACGCTTCCCCCTTGGTCTCGATCGCCTGTACCCACCGGTGAGTCAAGTATACGAGAAGATCACCAGCTGAACGACCCTGACGGAAGCCGTATTGTCGATCATTGAGGAGCTGGTGGTCTTCTAAGTACCGGAGGAGCTGGCAGTTAACAATGGATTCCATTATCTTGGAGAACAAGGAGGTGATGGCTATGGGTCTGTAGTTGGACGGATCCGAGCGATCTCCTTTTTTAGGGATTGGGTGCACTAGAGCTGCCTTCCATGAGTTCGGGACTACGCCAAGAGAGTAAGAAAGCCGATAAAGGCGCGTTAAAACCGGTGCCAACTCTGGAGCACACGTCTTCAGCACGATAGGAGAGATTCTTTCGGGCCCACTCGACTTATGAACGTCGAGGGAAAGAAGCGCTTTACGCACTGCCCTTTGTGTAAACCGGACTTCCGGCATGCGGGTCTCGCACTGCGGTATGGTCGGCGGTGCGTTTCCCCCGTCGTCCAGGGTCGAGTTGGACGCAAAGAGTTTGCCCAGAAGATCGGCTTTTTCTTTAGCGTCGTGGGCCAACGAATTATCTCCTCTCTAGAGCTCTCTGTTTTCTAGAGCTAGCACTAATTCCGTTAGACTTTCATTGGTTCTAAAAGATAGTGTTTTGTATGTTGTAATGGGTAATTTAATTCCATTTGGCGTTGTTTTGATAAATGAATATGTTTTAAGTTTTGGAGTATGCTAGTTGGAGCGTAACAGTCTTAGCGTTGTTTCACAACCGGTTCCTTCCGGTACGATGCAGAGGAATTTTATGAGGCATGTACATGTGTAAAAAACCTTTTTTTTTTGTGTGGAAACCCCCACGGGTCATCACCTTACCGGGGCTAGTGGGTAAGGTGGTATGTCGGACTCGAACCGACTAAAACCACACAGTGTTCTGTCAACGGGTCTTATGGCCGGGGCCTCAGGTGTACCCTAGAAAGGAAGTCCCTGTGTACCCCGGCAGACCTAGCCGCCTTTTGAGCAAGGCGACCCCAATATGATGTTCTGGGGGTGGGGGGTTCTGTCCCCCCCCCTCATATTTAGTCAGGCGCGCGTGGAACACGTCGTGCCGCCGTCACGGGCCTGCTTCTGCTAGGGCGATAGATAGCCCAGTCTGTCGCCCTCAGGCCCGCGCAAATGGAGGCCGGAGGTCATTTTGCACTCTCCGGCGCCTTGTGCGTCTTCTGCGGGACGGAAGAGTACTAACTCTCTCCCGTTCCCTTTCCGCCGCTTCTATTGCAAGCATCACTGCCTTGCAGTACGAAGCGGCGGAATCCCATGCACTCTCGCTCTGGACCATAGCAATAACCATGGTCTCTAGCGAGAGGCTACCCACACCAATAGCTGCCACGAGGTCAGCACGCTGCTGCACCCACGCATAGCACTCCAATGTGTGGAGTGCGGTATCCTCGTGACAGCTTCCGCAGTGGTAGCACACAGACGTTGGCTCCCGGCCTATGCGATACATGTACTTACCGAAGCATCCGTGTCCGGTGAGTACCTGAACTAGCCGGTAGGAGAGAGCTCCATGTCGCCTCTCCAGCCAATCCTCCATGATGGGTCTTACCGCCACAATTGTGGCGTGCCCCGCGCTCGGTCGCTCAAGCCGTTCTTTCCACTGAGCCATGAGCGCCTGGCGGAGCTGGGACCGTTGCGCCTCGATATCACGAGGGCCAGGTCTGAGGTCCAGCTCCTGCAACTCCTGCCGCCACTGGTACAGTGCAGCGAGAGATTTTGCTTCTAGGTCCCATGGCGGTGTCCCGGCTAGAAGACTCGCCGCTTCAAAAGAGACCGTGCGGTATCCTCTTATGACCCTGACGGCCATAATCCGTTGTTTTTTTAATTATCTTTTTTTTTTCTTTATTTCAGATATTAATTATTAGTCTCAATAATATTATGATTGTAATTAATTATCTAATAGTATAAGAAAAAAAAAACAGATAAGAAATAGAGCAAAACTTATATAATCTATATAATCTAACCAAAAGACCAAAATTAAGAGAAAGGATGTAGCCGAAATCAAAACACCTATGAAAGAAGAGAAACAGATCATAACAGCTGGAAAAGTACATAAAGGAAACATGAAGCACCTAAATAGTAGCTAAATAAATAAATAAATAGGTGCTGAGAAAACAAGATTGGATAACAAACTTAATAAATAAAAAATATAAATGTGAAACGCAACGACCAGGAGTCATGTGAGTAGCTACTGAATTTTTAACAGGACGGAGTGAGTACTGGATATAGTACACATAGAAATAGAAAAAGCTGTAAATCCCAAAAAATCATATAAACCTCCAGGATTGGATGGCATAAGTAACGATTGCCTAATCTATACAAATAAATAAAATTGGAATGTCTGTTTGTAATATTAAAATAACCGCTTTTTACTAAGTGCATATGGACGTATACACGGTACATATACCAAAACTATTTTTTTTTTAATTTTTGTCTGTCGGTCTTTCTGTCTGTCTGTCTGTTTGTTCCGGTTAATCTCTGAAATGGCTGGACCGATGACGGGACTTTCACTGGCAGATAGCTGATGTAACCAGGAGTAACTTTTATTTTAGAAAAAAGAATAGGACCTCACAAAAAAAATTAAAACCAATTCACCAATTGAAAACTGTAAACTGAACAATAACTTGTTTGTTAAATACCACGCTGACGAAGTCGCGGGCAACAGCTAGTATTAAATAAAAACCACTTGATACCAAATTCTCAAACATCTCTTCAATGAAATATTACAAAATGTGATAATATGGTATTTTCAACATCATATACAGTTTTTGTGTACAAAAAGAACCCTCAAACTGAGTACAACTATTCTGATCCAATATTTTTTGTCCCGTTTCACTAATGTTTTAGTCGGCAGGCCTATTGTCATCAACCGGGCACTATATGACTGTATGCATACTGACTCGTTGGCTTTATTCGGGTCTATCAATTCCAACATACGACGGCCTTTAGACCCGAATAAAGCCAACGAGTCATCAATCGGCCGCGAAAGCCTCAACCAATTTGTATGCATACTGTCTGATAGATGACAGTCCGATCATTTAGTCGCATTTTATGACACCACCGGAATGAGATGGGGTTTACTCCCATCGTACTACTTACTCCCATACGAGTCGTGGGTTTATATAAATCGTTACTTCAATATTGAGTTAATGCATTAGCGATATTATGTTTTTATTACGGTAGTAAAACTTATTCTGTACGTAATAATCTACGCGATGGGTACACATCGTAAATGAGAGTCGTTTATGACGAATAACGGCAATACAAAATGAAGTAGTCGTGCTGTACATCCAATTAAGGAATGATAAATTATGTATATCATTGATTAATCAAGTCATAAATATTGTGTATATATACAGTCAATGCTAAGAGAACAGCCATACATTTTAACGTGGGAGAGCCATGTTTCGGCATGTATGGGAGCATAACCGGAGTATTACCCGGCCTCACAGAAAACCGATTGTTTGCATTGTGTGACTGAGAGTGACGTTACCGGAGCCCCAACACCCTTTCCCTTCCCTCTACCCTTCTTCTTTACCCCTTTCCTTAAAGGCAGACAGCACTCTTGTGACTCTTGAGTTGCAAGTGTTCATGGGCGGCGGAAGTCACTTACCATCAGGTGACCCGTCTGCTTACTTGTCCCCCCTTACCATATAAAAAAATACAACTACTGATAGAAACTGTTAAATTCACTAAATAAAAGTAACCGGCATATATCTTGATCCGCATTTAAGTGAAGTATATCACTTATAATGCACGCATAACATTTTTTCGCCCCACAATTTCCCACTATTTATTAGGGAGACTATTATCATGGCGCTTCTAGCGTAACTTGTCATAAAAATGTCTATTAAATCATGTTATTAAATACTGTACTGTTTTATCGTTAACATATATAATTTATCTCTATTTTTATTAGAAGAAATACGAGTTTTTGATGGGGCGATAACAATTATACCGGACAAGTAGTTCCATGTTAAGCAACCGAAATAAGTAAACTAAGCTATTGCTGTCACTGGAGCTGCCAAGCCTGTAAAAAGTTTGTTTTAAGTTTAATTTTATAGTCTCTCACGTTAGTCTCCTATACTCTTAATTGTATGTAGATGTCGCTACAGTTCACTCTACACTTACTACATACATACAAGTGATGTCACTGTTTTATTAATATTTATAAGGAAAGATGAACAGCTTTTATCAGAGCATGTTCTCGTTTGAAAGCGAAGCTGTATAAAAAGTTTTGAACTAAAAACTTTCCGCTATATTATTTCCTTTGCTAATAAATTACACGTAATATAACCTTGTATGCCGAAGTTTAATGTAATTAAAGTTGGAGGTACGTGTGCGTATTTATCTTTCTTTGACGTTATTCTCCGTTTCGTAACAAAGTAAGTGGATCTTGATAACTTGTATCAAACCTTCTTGGCTATTCTTGTTATGTCTTCCTCATTCTGGTTAATAATAATCAAAATTGTAATCATTTATTCAGCGTAAGCATATGTCGTCATTCAAGTATATCGACAAGAAATGGAGGATAGATAGAAATGCACAGGGATATTGGTTATGATGGTCACAGCGGGCGACGGGACCCGTCTTGGGTGAGACGGGTAGTACCGGTCGGAGGCAGCGGAAGAATGCCACGGCGATTCTCGCTCCCCTGATCATAGGCAAGCAGAAGAACACCGGGGTGGGTTTTAGTCGGTAAGAGTCCGACATACCCCTTCCCCATATCCTGTCCTTCATGGGGAAAAACATCCATGAGGACTTTCCACCCCGTCACAAAAAAAAAGGGATATTGGTTATACAGATGGATTTATGGAGTATTCTCAATAGCTGAAGCAAGTCAGGGTCGCGTATCTAAAAGTCGAACTGGCTGGTGCCAGCTGGTGCAGTATTCTAAGTTTAACCGAGTCCTCTGACTGTAGATAAAGATGACAAATCTTATTATGTCTACTATGTTATGCCATGTGCTGTACAGATGCAGGAGTACATGGAGAGAAAATAAAAGAAATAGTTAAAAACATAATTATACACTGCATACATTAGTGAATTTGATAAACAATAAGAATGTTATATAGATTGAATAACAGAAAAGCTTATGAGTCATACATATTGTTGGTCTAGTCGTTAGCGCCCCTGACTGCTAAGCCAGAAGTCGTGGGTTCGATTACCACCCAGGAAAAATATTTTTGTGATGAGCATGATCATATGTTCTGTATCAGGGTATAATTTATCTATAATATTAACAGTATTTAGAAGTATATGTTTATCAGCTATCTGGTTACCATAGTACAAGCTCTGCTTAGTTTGGGATCAGACGGCCGTGTGTTAGATGTGTTAAGTTATTTATATATTATTTATTTACTTATATTATAAAAAAAATATAAATCTAACTTACAAGTAAACTGATCCGTTGTTTGAACTTCAACTGACAGAATAAGATAGTTCTAAGGAGTTGTATTTGTATCTGACAATGGTTTTAATGGGGCCATTATCACTTCCTCGGAAGAATTTATGAGCGCCCGCCGAGAAATACTCTCCTTAAATTATGTACCACACAATCCCTAGATATTTGTTTGTCAAATGGTCCGTCTTAGCAATAGATAGACGCTGAATTATTACAGGATGGTCAAATTGAAAGTTTTTGATCTACAAGTAAAAGTGTAACTGAATAAGTAAAAAAAAAATACTTTCGGAGTGAAAAAGGAGTGTACCTATTTTTTTTTAATACTGCCAGTATTGTATATGAGTTACGCTATATCTGATATATCGATAGATAGTCTCGTATCGATAACAAGGTGTGTTTATTTCAAAGATGGTTGAGTCATAAAAGGTATTCATTTGTTTCATTTAAGTCAAATTTAAAAAAGGCTTTTTAACGAAATTAATTGACGATCTACTGTTAAAAATTGTCATCTGTAGGATAATTTACATAAGCGATAACCTTCCAGTTGTGGAAGATTACAGTTCAAAACCTGTAATGTTAAGGAAAATACTATGTTGTGTTTTATAGAGTACGGGTCAGGTACGAGTGCATTCCTTTGGCAGTGGAAAACAAGTTTTATTAAAAATCGCTAAGTGTTCTTAAATAAAAGTTAGATATTCTTAACTGTTGCCGACCATTGCTTAGCATAATAATACGCTTTCAGAAAGCTGTTAAGACTTACTGGCGGTAATTCAGTCGATCTTTATGTTGATGTAGTTATAAAATATAAATATAAAAAGAACTGAAAACATGACATAGATAATATAATTGAACTATAAACATATGACGCAATATAACAGTAATAAAAAAAAAATAAAAAATAAAAACTTCAGACAATACTGCCAAAGTAATAAAGGCCTTGGTTTTAGAACTAATTATACTCTATAGCACTTTAGAAACATGGCAGTTACCTTTCAAATGAATGGAATGTACTTAAGTCATTTTCAAATTACGTAAGTATGTTTCAAACGTAAACTCCTGAACTGATTTCGATGAAGGATATCGTGCACCATCTGAGGGACACTGGTTATTATAAAGAAAAACAACGTGGCAGGTGTTTTAAATTCTGTTCCTGCTATTGACTGGCTATTACTACGCTTAATATTTCATCAATAAAACAGTTTTTCTGTCCCACATTCAAAAAATTAGAAGAATAGTTATAATACAATTTCAACCAGTTTTGCAATATAAAATGTACAGTGAAATATAAGAAGATGGTCTTCAACTTAATATACTAAATATAAACAACACAACATTAGGATAAAAACTTTCGTGAGTTACATTTATATTTATTTAAATATATACCGTTTTACTCACGAGTCGGGCATCCCCGAAATACACACCGTATATTTAAATACTTAATTAGAAAAACATTAACTCTTATACAAAAAAAAAATAATAATATTTGAGATGTAAAATGAATAATTTTAATATTTGTACTCTATTTATTATTATTTATTACGTTTCTAAATGATATTGTATGTCACTTGGGTAGATGACTAAGTTTAAATTAAATGTTTTCATAAGATTGGCAATAAGGTCACTAAAAATAGTTAACAATTCAAAGTTATGTTTTACTTGACATTTTTAACTTATTATTTATTAATCACATTAACATTAAAAGGGAACGATTTGACAATACATCCTATGTGACTTTCATAAAAAAAATGTACCAAACCTACCATTCTGACGTTTACTAATAAGATGCTGATTTGATTTGACAGTTATCTACCTATTTGATATATATAAATGAAAATAAATTCATATATTAAAACGGATGGATGCGGACTGCCTAAGACCGAGAATGTTGGCCCTCCTCGGGGGAGGGCCTCGTTCAGCACTGGACGGCGATAGACTGATGACGATAATATCAGTATTTTTTTTTTAATGTGTGGTACTCAATGTGATAGAATAGGTTTAAATGGTGACGAGTGGATGCGACTGTTATCTATCACAGTCTTAATACCGTACAGGCTTGCCCCCTTTTATGAAGGAACGACTAATTTATGGTTGTCAAAATTGACTTGACATCCCTTTGGGGATTTAAACGTGGGTGTTGTGTGTATGTATGTGTGTACAAATATTCATAAATACATTCTTCAATTACGATAGCAGTGATTGCATAATTTAACCGCGGTGCAATTTATCTGACCTCAAATACCGTTGTCTACCGAATCTCTGAATCATATTGGAAGGCTTTTAACCGCATTCGCATGAATACGTTCAGGTTTGAAGGCAGTCTCTTGAAATTGTGTTCCGATTTGATTAGCTCTCTCAGAGGCGTTCGATAACTAGATTGACATTAATTAGGGAATATCAATAGCCGTAAAGGTGCCTTGTTGTACTGCATGTGAACTTTAATCTAACTGATATATAAAAACACTGTTTTAATTAAAGATATATATTTTTAATGGTTCAATTATATTTTTCAGTCAGATATATACTTTTCACATTAGTGCTTTAAGAAATATACAGTTACGGCTGACTCTTCGACATGGTAGTAAGAGAACATGAAACTCCTACATTTTGGCAACTATAAGTTTATAGCATTCATATTACAAGCCTGGCTCTATCAGCCATATAAGAAAATTAAGAATGACCAATTGTGAATACAATGACGGGGAAAAGTATGTCAGTAGCGAGGGCTCTAGAAGAAAAGGCAAGCTGTTAGGTCACCTGATAGTTAGTGTCTATTTACCGTCGCTCATCGACACTTGTAAGTCTAGAGTCGAAAGTGCGTTGAGGTCTGGGTTTTGGTTGAAGGGTTTGAAATTTGCTCCTCCGATAACCTCGCTTACTCGTCAAAACACAACGCATGTATCGCTTCGTAGCCGGTGAGGCTGTGGTATAACTCTGATTGAGCCGGCCAAAGTAACCATGGCTCGCCAGTAACATATAATAAACCCAATGTATGTGATTAATGAAATGGGAGTCACATACTATCTCACTCACAAATACCCGCAAATAACTCATATATACAACCATATGTCTGTGTCACGTAGCCACGATCGCTGGAATACGCGAAGTTAAACTGATTATCGCTATGATTTAAATTCAAATATCGGGATTACAGCCATTGTTTTGTAGTAAGTGCATTATCGTGAAATGAATTTTAATACATACATAATATCACGTCTCTTTACCATAGGGGAGACCACTTCCTTCCATTTTCTACGATTCTTACATACCTTTCTCGCTTCTTCAACTTTCATTCCTTTCTGCGTACAGGCTCGTCGGTTAAATGTATGAATTTTAATATGCTTCTAAATAGAACTTCAAACTAGAAGCATTTGGGAAAATCGACTTACCTTTTCTTCAAGATTGATATATATGATTGAGGAATTTCCTATTTAAATATTAACCATATCTGCACTAATATTGTTGACTTTATGATATTCTTAGCAATTTAGTTTCGTATCTTCTAAACCAGTTGAGACTGTGTCACATGCAAACAGAAATTATTTAGGTAAGTATTATTATGTATTTATGTATTATTATTATATATTTAATTATTATTAAGTTTCAAAATTATTACAAAATTAAGAATGAATAACTAGATGAACATGATAATTTCTTACATTCGTTAGTGTAACTTGAACTGTCTTTGTATAGACTTTCATACTCATACTATACCCATGTAAATTGACATAATTCTTTTCACTTAAAGTATTATAGGTAAAGTAAGTCCTAACTATCGTTTAATTTTGTAGCTTTCGGTACTTCTATAAATAAAATTTAAGTATTCCAAATATTAAAAATATTTCTTACTGTTATTTTTCATAAAAATATCTACGAAGAAGATAACACCGTGCCTAATGTTTAAAAAGAATACTGTATTAAATTACTATGCTTATTAATAAGATGATATCTGCTAAACCCCCACATTGCTTCTCAACTGACATGACACTTCAATTAGAAACACACTGATGTATGTAGTATGTTTTTTATTCTGATACATACATACATATATACGGTTAAAACAGTAATAAATAAATCTCATACACTTTAGTTATAAGATTAGTCGTTTATATTTATAAGGTTTTGTAATTAATATTCTTTTGACAAATCTAAAACAAAGTTGGCGGTTATCTTCTCAATTGAAAGGCATACTTATAGTATACACGCTCCACTAGCTTCTAATGAGATAAGAGCACCCTAATGCGGTTTATTACTATGTAGGAACTGGGTAATTCAATTACGTCATTGAATTACTCATGAACATTCTATATCAATTCGGCACCACGACTTTATTCTGCGCTTTATATACATCACTATGATAAAATGTTTAAGAAACAATCGGTTACAACTCAGAACCGAAAGAAAAGAAGTCACGATTAGTGAAGAGATTGAAGTGGCTATCTTGTCAACTGTCACTTACATGTTGGGAGTTTGATCTACAAATAGGTTTCTTTCAGTACGCTATGAATCGCACTTGTTAATTACTCTTAACAGTGTGGGTTTTAAGTTAGTGTTGTACTAGCTTGCATCTCCACCGTATTCAAGAACTGTTTAATTCAAAACTTCTTACTTACGACTTAAAGCATTGAACATTATCTCGAGTCAGGCTTTGGTTGACTCAGGAATGATTACAGTGCTCTGGATAACTTAATAAAGATGTTACCAGATTCCTCCTATTTTAAGTAGCATGGCACACCGTGTGGTTTTAGTCGGTTGGATTCCGACACAACGTTAAAGATTGAAGAAGATATTCATAAAGCAAAAAGCAAAATTGATATTGGAGCTATGAATTAAAAATAGCTGTTTCCATTACTGAGATTATATGTAAGTATAATATAGTTATAATATTACCGTGGTTGTGCTGATGTGTGAAGGATGGAAATTGGGGCAATTATTGGCATTTAATCTCGTTTACATACGAGCTGCCGCGGTTCAGATATCTAGATATATGTACAGTATAGGTACACATCATATTGGTAAATGCATATTATAGTAAATATATCAATAGCTACCGTTTTTGTTTCGGCAAGTGTATGAATTATTTATGACGTGGATGTGTTTGCGAAAGTGAGGTGGAACGTGTGATTTAGGAGTGACATGTAAGGTTTATAAATAGTGGAATAAGAAAAAATCTCAAATATTCTAATTATTATACGTAATTATATTTTCAATCATTACTTATTAATTAAAATACGGTGATGTGATTATTATAAATGTAAGAATTATAGATATTAACAAAGGTTTGTCAAATTCCATACAGTAAATATACTTCAGTGTCATCTGGCGAAAAATAGTCGAACTATGTACGAAATGCTGTTGCTGCATCTCACAATAAAAGTTCTCAACCCAATTAGACAAAAAAAAAATATAAACAACTTCCTAACAACTCCCTTCGGCCCACGCTGTATAAAGATGACTGGACTGGTATCCAATTTCAGATAAGAGATAATTTAAAACTGAAATATTGTTTTATTCCAGGGATGACGATGTAAAAGAAAGCTAAAGAAATCTGTGAAATTAAGCTTAATGCGTTTGAAACTATATAAACGAAACTTCTATCGAATCGAATAAGTAAATAATTTTGGTGAATGGTATTTCCGAATCACGTATAGACTATAAAAGACGTAGCGCGCATTCATCTCAAATACCAAGCGCCAGAATGTATGTCCCTTTCATCATGTCAAAGTCTGAAGGGCTAACCGTGATACATGGTGGGTCTTTCTTGTAATAGCGAACTGTTCCTTTTTTGCTGTCCCTTCGATTTTTGCATGAAGAGAAAATGATAGATCGGTGTTTGTTTAATTCGATCACAAACATTTAGGAATGATTATCATATTTAGTAGAGCTAAGATTAAAAGCTTTCGATATTGGTGTAGGTAGGTGACATGGTAAATATTCTATTAGAAACGGGGTTTCATAAGTTTCTAGAGAATAGGCTCCTACAAGTTCTGCTGGTTTTATTTGTGTATACGTGTTCGCACAACTAGCAATTTGCTATTTAGTTTCCCGAAGAGCTCAATGAGAAGCGTTAAATGGTTGGCAGCAGGTGACAAGATTTATCGCATGCGCTTAAAGTTAACGATGAATTTAAAGTAAACAAAATAATGTTAGTTTGAGGGTTCGGCACATTCTTGGCCCCAGCCATTTCGTGTTTATACTTCCCAATCCATCTAAATCTTATATTCTTTTTCTTCCTATTTATATATTCCTACTAATATACACCAAAATGTTCCATCTAATTCCTTAAATGTTATCATATTACGTACGTACCTACATAGTATTACGTAAATAGGACTCAATTATAGTTGGAATTACCTAAACTAATATTATGTTTCCAACAAACAAAGAAATAGTTTATTAAAGACACTAAAGCTTAACTTGATATGAAAAGGCCTGTTTATGAATATGACATTATAATCTTTGTGTGGGTGTGACTTTTGGTATACAAGGTGTCTATGGATATTATTTATTTTTCTAGCGCATAAAAATTTACTACTTTAATGTGCGTTAGTTTATACATTGATATAAAGCATTGAAATATGTCAAGCTCATTCAAAATTATTTTCATTGGCTTGTAACAGTCCTCTAAACGTTGAGGCCAATAATTATTATCAATAGAAACCCGCACTCTCTCTATGGGGAAATTCTTCGCTGCCAATCTTATGGATACTTTTAGAGACTCCAAACTATCAAGGCGTTCAGAAAATGCCGTACTTTCTAAAACTGATCATAAATCTAATATGGGACTAGATGAAAGCTCTGATGAAGTCGGAAACATTCATTTCCAACCACTCTTGGGTGGATCGAGCTTTATGACCCGGTGATGAGTCTTGCTAAAAGAATCATTATTGGTTATGAAACATGGTGCTGTCCACCTTAACAAAGGCTTAACCACCTTCTCAATAATCGTATCTTTATACACTTGTACCGATGTTTTGACACCTTTTTTCCAAAAATATGGCTCAGTCACTACTTGATAGCTAACACTCCACCAAACCATCACTGAAGTCGGATAATGCCCACGTTGTACTCCGCTGACCAGTTTGGAAGCTTATGTAGAGCTTTGAGAATAAAGTCGGACATTTTGTTTGTTAAAATGTTGCTTATTAGTATAAACTTCTTGTCAGTAAATACAATTTTTCTGTGACCTCCCTTTGCGTACCGCTTATAAAGTTGTTTTGACTTTACCACCCTATTTATTTTGATTAGTTAAATAATGAATGCATCTCTTATATGCTGCAAGTCTTAAGCCATGTTTTAAAATACGCGACATGGTTTTTGGAACTATTTAATTTTCCGATGTTAAAATCTTTTGCTTTCTGACTTTCTTTTTCTTGATTTCTTTGAATTGTTTCCTTCACTGTTTTGTATACTTATTATAAGATGTTCTTAGTATAATGCTATCACAGCCATTCGGTTCTCTTTATCACCCAAATTCATGTTAATATCACAAAAACATTTAAAAAATCACAATGAGTATTCATATAAGAATGACAGATTCCAAATTCAAACGTAATATTATGTTTTTTTAATTGTAACAATGTTTATGGCCAAACTAAGTATATCCCAAATATATTACGTCACGTAATTGAAAATGTAGAGGAATAATAAGTAGAAAACGTTTGACTCATATCATATTTATATGATGCATGCCCGCCATACATATAGAGGATGGCCTTCCTTATAACGACCTACATGTTTGTAGCTCGTTTAAAGAATTTTAGGATAATTTAACGCGAAAATTGTAAATAAAAGAAAGATAATTATAAAATATTTAATAGTACAAATAAACCGTCTGATGAATCTATTCTTGCAGAATACAGGCAATTATGTTTTGAGTAAACGCTTGTTTACTAAATATACCAAAAAAAAAAATGTACAGGTGCCACTCTGACTGACGTTAGGAGGGTTCCATAAACAAAAAAACTCTATCCATTGCAAGTGCGGTGAGTGATGCATCTTGCGGATTAAAAACTTAAAAAAAAATTGGTTGACCATTTGATTGTGGGTAATTGACATTTATACATATACATAAACTTATGCCTTGAGTTTATGTATGTGTATAACGTTTTTTAAAAAAAAAAACGTTTATTGCCAACACTCCACTCACATTATTGGGGTGCAAGCCTATACCTATTTAAGGATACAGACATGAGCGTATGTAATACTATGTATGTATCTAAAGTCAAAAGTCTCCTCACCATTTCGGAGTGCCCGTATTAGCGTCACAGGACTCGTAACAGAAACGAAAACAGTTGCTCGAACGCGTTTTTGTGTTACCACTCGTAAATCATTCATTAATTAACACCTGCTCTCTCTCTGTTTATAACCGATGCATCCATTTTCACCCTTCTTCCTTCCATAACCTTTCTATACAAACTGAATAATCTTAGTATACGAAATGACACCATAAAGGACATCTATAGGTTATAGAAAATGTAACTAGACAACACGTAGAAGTGTAAAAATGGATGTGGCGGTTATAAACCGGTAGAGAATAAAATTTTAATAAAAAACAATAAAATACAATTATCCTATCCATATAATTATTTTAATGATCACCATAACACACATTCAATGTAATTTAAATTTATTATTATGCTGAACATAGGTTTAAAATTACAATGGTGTTAAATCCCTACTAATATTATAAATGTGAATTTAAGTTTTTTTGTTACGCTTTCACGCCGAAACTACTCAACAGATTATCATGAAACTTTGCACACATATTTTCAAAGGTATTAGGAAGGACATATGATACTTTCTACAATTTTTTTTTAAATATGATTGTTGGTAGAAAAACTGAAAATATAGCAACTTCAATGCCATCTATATTTAAGGGATTCAAAAGGTAACCAAACACTTCTGAGTAACAAACAGGTCATTAAGCCCACGCCCTGATCTTTGTTTACTTCACAATACTCATTAAGAGTCTGCTTAAACAAATTGGAGAGAAAATTTCGCTTGACTATCAAGTTACCTTTATGTCCCCTTCGGCTATGTTTTAAAGAGTTTATAATTTAGGAAGGTCTACCTTATTAACAGCCGTTGTCGAGCCCCTTTGAAGTTGGACGCATTATGGCAACACTGTGTGGTTTTAGGCGGACCGGATTGGCTGCCTACATGTGTTTTTTTTAAAAAGAGGCCTGCATCCTACGTTACGTGATGACTGGCTGCACGGGTGGTGCAGTGGTTACTACTACTACTAACTAACTACGCTGCCGCGCCGAGTGTTGTGGGTTCGATCCCAAATTGTTGTTCTGAGTCGGGGTGTTCTTTGCGTCCGTTGTTTGAATTATTTAAAAGTCCTACGCGATACAGGAATTAAACCTAGTGTAGGAATTGTCTTTAAAAAAAAAGATAAAAATTAAAAAGAAAACAAAGAAATCTGGTTTGACAGCAGAACTTATACAATATTGGACTCCTTTTTGTACTAGGCGTAGGATCGCTAGGGCTTCAGAACAGAAATAGATACGTAAACAACAGAAAGAAAAGGAAGAAGTTGAGTCGTGATATATATTATTACATAGATATACATATGTATGTATATTTAAAGTAACGAGCTCATGTGAATCTAATCCCTATCGAAATAGTAACGCAAACAATTACATAGTCAAGTTGCTTCAGTTAAAACCTTTGAAGGTTTGTTTTTTATAATTTAGGCGGACCGACTAACTGACGGGTCACCTGAAAATAAGTGACAACCGCCGTCCATAGCAAGAGTCGTAAGTGCGCTGTCCGTCTGTGAGGGAGATGAGGGATGTGGGGAGCGGAAAGAGGAGAGGGGGAGTTGGGCCTCCGGAAACCTCACTAATTTTAGAGAAATGGCAACGCAAGCGTTATTTCAGAACCAGTTTTCTGTGAGGCCGTTGTATCGTACCGGTCGAGTTGACCCATTCGTGTCCAAGCATGGATCTACCACGATAAGGTTTAATAAAAGCCTACTGTACCTCGTATAAGACTAATATTTACAAGAGCAATAAGGTTTTAATGCTTTCAAGTGCCAACTTCAAAACATAAACCAGCAAGGCAAGCATCGACATCTGTAGGCTTTCACAAAAAGTTAAATTTGTTACTGTATACACAACTACAAAGCTGGTTCACGTTATCGTTCATAATGTATCCATATTTTGTGATTTTTACGAAGAATATACATGATGTATCAGGTGAGTTGCCTCGCCGAAAATGACAGACTTTCAAGTAAAAAATTTTGGTACTCGTATCTTCGGTTGATTAAAACCTTTGAGAATAAGTAAAATAAAGGCAAACTTAAAAAGACTTACAAATTCATAATAAAGCAGACTTGAATAAAAATGGCCGTGTCCGCCATTTCTGATTAAATCCCGTCAACCGTGAGCTGCAACATGGCGGCCGGTGATGATTCCTGCCCCTGTTTTTCATTTTGCAAATCATTACGACCTGAGTCGACCTCCACAAAGCCTTCACAATAAATAAAAGGAAGGAAAATGGTTGCCTTATAGAGAAAAAGGTTTCTACAACATTGTTGTTAGATTGTGAAATAATCTTCAATAGAGAAATGAATTTTGTTGGGATGAGGTTGTAACTTGTGAGACAAAACACCCTTACGAATAAATAATTGGCCAACGCTGTACATATTGATAGAAGTTTTAAGTTAATATTCAATAGTTAACAACAAATAAAAGTGGAATCTTTATTTGAATCGATTCAAATTACACAAGGGAATGTTCATATGTATATTTTATTAAATATTAGTCATTCTCCGCGGTTTCACTTGCTGGTTGAAATCATATTATTCCTCATTAAATACTCTTCACTAAAGTGTGTATAAACGCAACAGTTGATAGACGTAGTTTTTTAATTTAACACATACATACATAAGCTTACGTCTGGATCGCCTAAGTTGTAGGTAGAGATATATTAAACACCAACATTTTTCTAATTAGAATTTGGTCCCACTAACGTAATAAGTGACAAGCCTATTGCCATCTACTGGGCACTTTATGACTGTGTAAATACTGTCTGTCTGATACCATAGTCCCCTTTTACAACGTCACCAAGGGTTTGGGTGCCTATATTCTACCCCACCGTGAACCAGTACGTACCAGTAGTACGAGGTAGAGCCATGCTTAGGCATGAATGGGCCGGCTCGACCGGTGCGATACCACGGCCTCACAGAAAATCGGTTGTGAAGTAACACTTGCGTTACATTTCCCCGAAATTATTGAGGTTTCCGGAGGCCCAACTCCCTTCTCCTTATTCCTCTCCCCTGTCCTCCCTCCCGTTTTCCCATCTCCTCATCCCCGTCTCTTTCCCCTCCCCACATTCCCTAATCCCTCTTCACCCTCAAAGGCGGGCTTACGACTCGCTACGCTACTAAGCTCAGATTGTCCTCAGTTTTAGAAGAGTAGTTATGAGGAACTATTATTACTGAAATATTGATTATGCATAAGATAATTTCTAAAGCATAATAATAATATGTTTTAATGACCTTTCTCAAGTCAGACGATATATTTTCCTTTATTTGTGTCTGTCAGTTTTGACCTCGAAGAAAAGGGATATATATATATATTTAGCTTTGCTTTTAATTTGTGCTTTAACTAAAAACACCGTCGCCCGAGGGTAACAGAAGGTAAAATTGAAGATGCTCCACGAATTTTGATTTAAACGACTTCGAGATTCATATTTTACGGAAAGTTGGTTAATTAGGGGTGCCGGACATCAACACTAGAAATTATATTTTAATAGATTTGACAGTCACATATATTGATTCACGTTTTTAAAGAAGTATACAATGTATGTATATGCTTAACTTTGAAAATGAATGGACTACAATTAAAAAATAAATTTTAAGCGTGTAAACTACAAAGTTTTATGTGTAAACTAAGCCGTTCATCGTTGTAAATTAGTCGTTCTCAGTGTTTTAAAAAGGAATACAAAATATTTACAACCTTTTTAATAAACTAACAGTGAGTTAAAAAAATATAATAAAATACCTACCTATTGAAATTTAAATTTAGAACAAGCGTTTAGCCACTAACAACCGACTATATTTGTGTGGGGCTTGCGAATCGTTCAGAATTAGTGCGCGGGTGGTCGCAGCGACGCTAACCGCGGCGCGGGCCTGTGCTTCGCAGGACTCCACCAAGCTGGGCGAACACGCGGCCATGCTCGCGGTCGCCATCTGCTGTATCCTGGTCTTATTGTTGGTGTTCATCATCCTCATCATTGTGGTGGGTCAGAACATGGAGGTGAAGGGTGGTTCCTAGCGGAAAAGAGGTAATTTATCTATTTATATCATTACTAATACATAATAATTTAAAGGCGGTTAGATGTTCTGTAATTATGATGTATTACTAAGTAGTTAGGTACCATTTACTGACAACACTCGTTATGTCATTCGCATGTAGCCAACCTCACGACATGGTGTTCAGTTCATAGTTATATTTTGCAACGTGTGGTTGTTATATTTGCAAGCTTATATATTCGCCTTATGAAACAGTTATGAAGGAAAATACTGTTTATAAAAATTCTAGAAAAAGATTTACAGAATTTAGAGAAAAATAAAAGCTACTTATATATAGAATATATAGAAGTTAGAAGTGTGCCTCCACTTGAAGGTTGCAGTAGAATGCACCTGTCTGCCACAGTCGTCACTGGAGCGAACGTAACGACCACCGCACAAAGAAGATTTAGTTGTCTGCGATCGTCTTAGATATTCTACACATTGTTAAGTAGGGTTTTTGTGTAAATTGTTATATAAAATACATATACACCGGAGGGGGTAAGTAGAGTTGTCTCAAACGCCCTGATTTCACCAAAAGTGGATTTTTGTAATTTTTGGTACCCATAAAGCAAGTTCAATGTGAACCTTATTTGTGATAATTATTCTGAAAGACCTTTGCTTCTGTCTTATTTTAAGTGTTATTGATAGTTGCGTTTTTAAAAAGAAACATTATAATTATAATATGGGTAGCATTTAAACGAGTGTGGTTGTGTGGGTGACTTTAAATTTTAATTTTAAACATAAAAATAATTAATTTGCGTCACAAAAATACTAAGTGACGAGAAATTTCTAAAACAACTTACTGTTTTAGAAATTTCTCGTCACTTAACCATTAATTGTTTAATATAATATATATACATAACTGTAATTAATATTTTTCGGTACATATCAAATGTTTTGTTCTGTATTTTGGTATTTTTAGATTTTAGAAAATAAGTGACAATTCATAGAAATATTACAATATACATAATTGTTATACTATAAATAAGCGAGATAGGTTTGCCTCTATTACGTCAGTTAGACCAGATTCCTTCGGCAAAACGTGGGTGTGTAATATACCTGTGCCAACAACAGTTACAGGCGTTAGGTATGTACGAGTATGTGTATAGTATCTCATATTGTACATATTCCTAGATATTCTCAATTATCTTTCATAAAAACAACAACACATAGTATCTAAGTCGCAAATTTACATGATGTTATTACTTTAAGAAGCTCCTTGTTCATACTCTCTCGTTACTTAGAATCACCACCCAAAGACGTACTTAAAAAAAACAGTTATACATAAAGTCAAAGTCAAAGCATTTATTTCTAATAGGCCCAAAAGGCACTTTCAAACGTCTACAATTACATTTAAATAGAACTGATTCTAGTCGCCCATTCCAAAATGTAGTTTCGTATTTAGAAGAATATTTTATGATAGATACATAGTGGTCACACATTAACAAACATAGTAAAAGTAGTAGACGATTTACATAGATATCGAAAATATTTACAAGTAATAAGTCAGTGTGTGGGTTAAAATAATCGTGTAAAACAGTCTTATATAATTCCTTATAAAATACAATTAGTTTGATTTTGTCTAGAATCAAAATTGTCCTATGGAGCAGAACCACCATAAACTGTCTCACTGGTACTTGCCGGTAGTTTTCTGTAGTTAAACAAATAATATGTAAGTCCAAAAGGAATTTTATTGATGTTTAGTATATTCCTATTTTACAGCCTCGACGAAAACGAAGACGAGCAGCGGCATCCCATGCACTCTGACTCTAAATCATAGACATAACCATAATCTTCAGCGAGACCATAATGAATATTACCTAACATATTTCTATAGTAACAATCTAAAAATTAAATAGTATCAGTTAAATTATGAAAATTGACACAAAAAGGAAAACATAATTGGCAGTTTAGCGTTATAACAAGTTAAGTTGTTCCTCTTAAAGTTTCTAACAATCTCAATAAACATAAATGTTTAGAGACCAAATGAAAATAAACGATAATGACTGTGACTAACTCCACACCAAAACTTATTAAGATATTGATTTCCAGTTATCGCAGCAGAAGTATAGAAGAAACGTTTTCACAAGTCTACTTACAAAGCTATGCTTGAAAATTAAAAAAAAAAGACTAAACTTAGATTCCATTTAAAATTAGAATTTGAATGTTGCATAATTTTTTTTAGTTAGAGCACTCAGCGGCACAGGCCAGTTCGAGTTATATATACGACTCTGAGTTGCTTTAAGCTATTACTTATACTCCCCAATCTATCTGTTCTGTCTATATGTTATATATATGTTAGCAATTTGCCTTTCCTTCTCTTTCTAACCTCTTTTTCCTGTCAATAAACTCCTAATTTTCTCCTCCAATTCCCAAAAAAAAATAAAAATGCTTTCCCTCTAACGTTCATATTACACTTAGGTATTTAATCTAACTCTAAAATCGTTTCTATATAGATTAGATTAGAATATTCTTTATTGTACACTTTAGGAATTATCGTTTCTATATACATACATACATATATAATATCACGCCTCTTTCCCATAGGGGTAGGCAAAGACCACTTCCTTCCATTGGCTAGGATTCTGACATACCTTTCTCGCTTCTTCAACTTTCATTCCGTTTCGCATACAGGCTCGTCGGTTAAAGATACTTTTGACATGGTCTTCGCTTAGATTGTCTCGAACTTGGCCCAAGAACATTCGCCTAGGTCTTACTCTTCCGACGACTCCATTTATCTCTGCCATATAAATGCCTTTTGTCAATCTTCTTTCATTCATCTTTTCAACTCTACTTTTGTATCTACACATCTATATATTTATCTAACATGTATGTAATAAGATATAATGTCCCTCGTCCCGTATACGGGGAAATACTGTCATTTATGTTCCGGAAATAGAGCGAGACGCCACCCCGGATGGCTATAGCACTCCGCTTGCTCTGTCTTCTTGTCTTTGATACATATTTATGTTACTTAAAATCAGTATTAAAAAATTGCGTCATTTTAAAATTGGAACATTTTATCTTTGATTCTTATTTGGCATTTTCTACCTATTCAAATATATAAAGTGGGTTTCAACTGTTCATAGTGATTTAAATAAAAAAAGAGATATTGTTTTGTGACTAGCTGGTGCCCGTGACCTCTATTGCAAAGAGTCAGTACTTTGGCTAGTCTCTTACGCGTTGTGGGAATAGAAGCATGCCAAACTTGACAAATAATTAGTCTCCCAATTTTGCTCTATTATGCAACCATCAAAACCAATGTAAATAATTGACTTTTTTTTTTAAATAGATAACGGCCTTCATTGCGTCTTTCCAATTAGTTTAAGCACTACTTTAAATCGCAGTAATGTGCATTTTAAAAACTTATTTGTAATTTTACTTGGTATCCCGTGATCACAATCTCTTTTGTTTAAAATGGGACAATCTTTCAAACAAAAATAAAATAAAAATTAAAGTAGATCTACAATTGGCGGACAAACTGCTTAACATATCTACATAATAAAGATACAAACAGTCGAACATAGAACCTCCTCTTGTTTTGAAGTCTGTTATAAAGAGTAATTTATATCCTTTCCGAAGGTTCTGTTTATTTCTATACAAAATTTCAGCCCCAAAAATATGTTTTTCACAATACAATTTATGAGCACGTCCTTAAGGTATTCTTATAAGTGGTCTATTTTTAACTCAGAACAGCCCTCTTGTCTGTGTTGGTTACTAATCTGTGGTTTCGGATTACGGATTATTTTATACCAGTTTTGTATTGTTTAGTCTGTAGTTTATGTCGTTATGCAATTTATTCAACTTACTTCTAACTATATCTCATACTTTAGTGTAAAATTGTATCATACACACACCCAAACACGACATATAGAGTTGTCTCGAGTCTGGGTGAATATTTGTAAAGTCCTCCGCCACACACGAATAATGATTAGTGCGGGATTTGCCATTTTAAAATGTAATTATGTGTAGTTGCAATATTTTTTACATTATAAATATATACAACATATGTAGGTTTGCTAAAGCTACTGGTAAGTCTTAGAGTTTATTTAGTCACAGCTTTTCATTTTGTACACAATATTAATGACACGGCCGAGCGCGCGGCTATACATATATAATTATAATTAGATAAATATTACATTAATCTGGTCAGAGCAAAAAAAGATAAGAGACCTTTATGGAGAATGAAAAGACACGTGGAAGTCTTTTTTTATAAGAATGAATTATTTACATTTGTATGTTTTACTTGTAAATAATAAAATAAGAGATTGTGGAATAGATAAGACAATTTCCATTGTACAAATAAATTAACTAGTGAGGATTAGTTTTATAATATTGTCTATTAGCGAGTTATACGTGATAAAAATGGACTAAGGCTATTAACATATATACATAAACATGCATAGATACGTACAGCACGTACCCATCATTTTTTTTTATATAAGCCTACCATAATGACTCCACTTTGCCTGATGGAAAGCAATAAGGGGATTCCAAGAGTGGTGGTCTCCATCCTCATTGCATGTCTAGTCAATGCAGCATGGTGACCCACACTATGGCGGCCTGGTGAGATGCTTTTCCACGCCCCGCTTAAAAGACCCTGGATCAAAGTGGGAAGGAAACACGTGCGCTAGTACTGAATTCCGGGCTTTACCGATCGGCACAGGAAAGAAGAGCCAAACCGTTTCATATATATATCAGAAAAATAATTAACAAGAATTCATGCAAAATATAAAATACGCATACTTGCGAGTGTATATATTCATATCTCAAATCACGTACGTTCGATGATTAAGCGAATTCAAAATTCAGTAGCTTCTGTTCCTAAACCATTGTTAATATATTGATGATTATGAATTTATTATTGCAGACAAATCTTTTTAACTGTTTTACAACTCAATGAGGTCTGTTATTTGACTTTCAAAATATGTTTTTTTTTTATACTATAGGGGACAGACGAACAGACGGGTCACCTGATGGTAAGTGACACCGCCGTCCATGGACACCTGCAACTCAAGAGTCGCAAGTGCGCTGCCCGCCTTTGAGGGTGATGAGGGATGGGGGATGCAGGGTGTGGAAATAATAGAGGAGAGATGAGGAGATGGAAAAAAGGAGAAAGGAGATGAGGGGATAGAAAAGGGGGGAGGGGGAATTGGGCATCCGGAAACCTTACTATCATGATAAATTCACCACACACAAATGATAAATCATTTAACATGCATTTTAAAGTGTTGTTCGTTAAGTAATTTAAACAATTATCGCTTTACTCTAAACCGTTAAGGAGTTGTACCTTCACTATCAGCTCAACAACATGAGACGCAAAAATCTAAATAGGTTTAGGAAAGTATTTTTTTTCTTATGCAATATAGGCGGTCCGACGAACAGATGTTAAGTGACAAGTGCCATTCATGGACACCTGCAACTCAAGAGTCGCAAGTGCGCTGCTCAATTTTGAGGGTGATGAAGATAAAGGGAAGAGATTCGGGGAGGGGAAAGAGGAGAGGGAGAGTAGCTCATTATTTTTCTAATTTTGTCCAAAATTTATTTTTGTCGTTGCAGTATGTATCTTGCAAGAGGGTTTAGTATTGTTTCTTTTACGGTCGGTTACCTGCCCTACATAAACGTTCTTTGGAAATGCAGTCATTTTAAGACAGGAAACAAGAATGAAAAGGAGATTTTCCCAAATGTAATTGACTTGACACGCGAGAATACGCGTTGAAACAAACTTAACTCTACATAAAACGAAATCTGTCTAAATTTCAACGTTAGCAATAAAGTCAACATTTTATGGGAACAATGTAATTCCTCATAATCTTTTCCATTTTCCACTGAATCCGTGATCCGTATTCTTACAAGTGACTGATCGCTGAAGTTCGGTGTAAAATCAAATCAGCACGCCTGGCCGGGTCGGCAGGCCGCGAAGTGGTTTCCTCGACAGCGTGGCGCCGGTGTATTGAAATAAAAACAATTACATTACATTCCAAGTCATAAAAATCAGTAAGATCATTCAAGTTGAAACTCGAAAGAGGATCAACCTTTAGTCTATGCGTTAAAGGCAGTCTGTTTTGTTAGTCTATCTTTGAGAAAATACTCACTATAAGAGTAAAAAGTGCATATAGTTTCAACTGTGTATCAAATTGACAATCGTCTTTTTTGCTGCATACGACTTTGTAACTAGAAGATTTGGTATTAAGTTGGCAATTATTGGATTGTGTCAAGTGTATAAAATATTTTTATAAGAAGGTTCCTCTTCTAGAATATATTTAACAAAGGTTAAACGTTTCTAAATCACTAAATGTATTGGAAAGTAACACAACATTTAGTAAACGTAGTAGAGAGTTTTTCAAGCTCTCTTATATTGTGTTTTTTTAACTAATTTAGTGTGTCCACAAAAAATATTTTTATAAACCTTTTTGTAAAAACCCTTAAAATGTATATACGAATGTTTACAGCACTTTTTTTCTAACATAATACATTACTATAAACTGTATTTTCTCTTCAGGGACCAATAATGTAGACGAAATGCATGGCCATGTCATGGTATACAATGCAATATGACAGGACGCCCGTCCCACAGTTTTCCGTTCTATGTGTGGGGGGTAGGGGGGGGGGTGTACTAGAATACTAGTAATGTGTAAACCACGTTGCTTGTACTCTTTAATATGTATATAAAGCTATTAAATATTTAATAATAACTACGAGTATAAACTCGTACATGGCAACACGATTTGATTTTCTTCAAGCGTGGCTTCATATATGATCGCATGTAAAAACATTGAATTGTCCTCTTTAAGAATATTAGAGTCTCTTGAGGCAACTGTGTCAGGGAAGCCACTTTACAAGACAGAAAGCATCAGGTTTCATTTGAAACGTTTAATATGTTATTATTTTAATTTAGATTTCATGGGTGAAGATACCTTCAATTTAATAACTTTAAAACACAGACGAAAAGTGGGAAAAATAAATGCATCACAATTTTGAATAGTTCCTACTATTTTTATCCTGTACGTCAATGGATATATATAGTAAGATATGGACTATATATATAGTAAGAGTTCGGAAAATGAAACCTAAGAAATATTTGCAATGCTGTTGCTTGAAATCCTATCTTTCTTCGCTCAGTTCGTACTAAACTCGTAGACCTCTCAAATCATAGTTATGGAATCCTCGGTATAAAACTGAATCAGGCCTGAGACTGATTTCGTTTAGCCTCTTCACAGTCGAGTGCACCCGCTTTCTATTGGATAGGAATAAAAATAATATATTTAGTGTATGAAGACGTAAGGAAACTGAACCAAGTAGGTTTAACGGAGTTTCAACGTTCTAAAGGTACATTTCCACTTTGCCAGTGGGTACATTACAAATTATTTGCAGTTTTAATTCGATTTAATCTTATTTTATGTTCCAATGATCTTAGGCAAAATTGTGCAGGATGAAAAGAAAAAGAAATCAAATTCTAAGTAATACAACTTTGAGCCGTATTTTTTTATTTTTTTTTTATGCGATAGGGGGCAAACGAGCAGACGGGTCACCTGATGGTAAATGACTGAACACTCCCCATGATACAAGCGATAGAGGATGCAGAGTGAAGCTACATCTCTACGCAACGCCAAGGTGTCAAGTTGAGAAAGAGGATTATTTATTCATTCGTTAATTGTAAATCGAGAAACAAGTAATGCTTTAGATTTGTACAGCTGAAGCAGTGCTATACTGCAATCCTTTTGCTATTGCAATGCGATAATTTAATACTTTTGCGACTTTTTACATATTTGATACTTAAATAGGGACCTAAATATCACCATACCATTGCACTTGTCCATTACAAAGGTTGTCTGGAAGAGATCGCAGCTAGCGATAAGACCGCCGATTGTACCAGTTGCTCGTATATTATTTGTTTCATATTGTTTTTTTTTTGTGTGTGTACAATAAAGAATATTGTATTGTATTGTATTGTGTGTAAATAAACGATATTATTCATAATGTACAAACTTTTTGTTTACCACTGGTTTCGATTGAACTTTACCCACCGTTGCTCCAATTTGAATGTAACATCGGATCCTATACGCAGGACTGACTTACACGTCTAACATGACAGATAGCTCTTCATTCTTTAATCTATAACTGTAGCTTTATTACTGTGTGGAAATGAACAAGCCGGACTGGTCGATAAACTGAAACTACTTTGGGACTTAAATAAGGAATCAATTAAAATAAAATGATCTAGCGATCCTTAATGTCGCGTCTAACGATATACGATTCCTTCTAATAGGGTGCCTCTACGTATTTAATTTCAGTACTTCAGAGAGGTTCAAATACATTTTCAGGACAACTGAATGTTAATGTTATGTAAAATATATCTTTAGGTATGGTTTAAACAATTGAACAAAATAGAAATAGTCAAACAGATTACCACCCGATTCTAACGTATTTCAATCAATAGGCTTTCGCTAATACAAAAAGATTTTTTCATATGTTTTTATTTCCCGAGATAGCTTCTATCTAATCAGACTTAATTATTTCAAACATACATATATACTCGTATTATCCGATTGCCGTACGCAAGTAAAACTATTAAGACCATTTTAATGACACCTAACATGTCTAAATAATTTCTAGAATTAATTGGATTTGGGCGTGACAACTAAACAGGCGTGAGCATTTGACGCAAGAAGCGGTGTATTAAGTACCCTCATTTTTTTACATTACAATTTGGTCCCACTAACGTAAGGAAACAAGGTTCAACCGTCAACCTGAAAAACCTATGTGGTAGTTCCCGTTGACCTAGATTCACGAAATTTGATAAAAAGTAAGGTCAAGGTCAAGGTCAAGAAAAATTCTAAAAAATAAAAAAGTTGAAAATTAAAGGGTGTCCCGGTACATACATAGTTGACGCCAATTAAAATAGTCCTCTGAGTAGTATGCGCGCTCGTACAATTTAGAGGATTTTTGTAACGGGTGGAAGATCCTCATGGATATTCTTCCCCCATGGAGTAGGGGAAAAAGGTATGGCGGACTCTTACCGACTAAAAACCACTATCACTATCACTATGTGACTGTATACTTGTTTTTTTTTATTTTTTTTCTCCTTTTATGACACCCGCTGAAAAAGAAGGCGCGGCCCTATATACTCCACCGAGATCCACGCGGCAAACCCACTACACAACGAAACATCGTACATAAAAAACATGATTTTATTATAAGTAAATATACATTTATGTTACATTTATACGCTCGATATTTATGAAATATACTTAAGAAATTGTATATTAAGGGGTCAATTCATTAATTTACGAATATTTTCAATTGTGACCTTACGAATCTTCTTCAGTTCTTGTGAAGTAACGCTTGCGTTGCATTTCCCCGAATTGAGTGAGGTTTCCGGAGGCCCAATTCCTCCTCCCCCTTTTCTCTCCCATATCTCCTTTCTCCTTTTTTCCATCTCCTCATCCTTCCTCTCTTTCCGCTCTCTGCATCCCCCATCCCTCATCACCCTCAAAGGCGGGCAGCGCACTTGCGACTCTTGAGTTGCAAGTGTCCATGGACGGCGGTGTCACTTACCATCAGGTGACCCGTCTGTTCGTCTGTCCCCCTATAGTATAAAAAAAAAAAAAAAAAAAAAAAGTTCTGCCATTATTTAGTGTAAAATGGCCTCTGAGTCGTAAAAATACGAAAACCTTTGTTAAAGAAAAATACTTCTTGAATTATTAAACATTTGAGGGTGACATTAACGATCAGGAAATTGTTAATATAAATTTTGAATCGAGCGTTCTTATTATTTAAATAGGTAGGATCTGGGGTTGAAAAAAAAACGGTTATTTAAAATGTCGCATATAACATAAAGTTGAAGTTTATTTCTGTTAGCAACACAAAAGTCTAAACAGAACTTTATTTTTTAAGCCATATTCGCTTTGTTATGCTTATATACTATAGTAAAGACAAACACCTAACCGCAACATAATGAGTTTTATTTTAAGTAATTTTCTTCAATTATCTTCATACATACGTATGTAGATACGTTCACACGTTCAGCTATACACCCCTAAAGAAGCGCAATTGCCGTGGCCTAATGCTGTATTTCACTAAATTGAGAAGACTGCATTAGATTGATGAAAGTTAGCCTTTAAGCTTTGTCAATAGAGTTAGATGCCGCTGATGTCATTTTGCCACTAACGTTTTGAATTCTACCTATTATTGACTGACCTAATTATAGAGCGAAAAATCTTCTGAATAAATAATCAAATAACTTTAAAACCAGACCTTTATGAGACATGAGGTCGACATCCATTAATACATTTAATGTTAAAAATAAACTTATTTCAAAAGTGGCAACATTTGACCGCGTTTGTAGATGTGGGATGAGTACATAAAATATTCATAAATGTACATACACATAATCCGCTTGGGGCACAAAGCCTACATGCTGCCAGTAGCCTGGGAATTCAATAAGAGAGATTTTATGGCTTTGAAATGGGTACTGTTGCCACATCGTTAGTCGCTGCGGTATTTGTGTGTATTTTAAAGTATACTTGTACATGTACCTATACGAATTCGTCGTGTCATCAAGTACATTATTAATGAGGAAGCCTGACTGAATGAGATTAACTGGTATCCTTTTCAGACCTACTATCTATAGGATATCTTTCGTTACTAAAGTTATTCATAAACTATATCGCTAAGAAACTAATACTGGTTGATATTAAAAGCTTTACAACATGGAAGTGTGTGTGTGAGGGTGATTTTTGTGTGCTTTCTTTAATGTTTGTTGTGTGAAAGTTGTCTAAAACAATGAATTGCTGCTGGTAATCTATACGAATATAATAATGTTGAAGGGTGTTGTTTGTTTGTTTGTTTACAAGCCATTATCCCTGAAAGACCTAAAATGCGAGTTAATAATAATATATAGGTAGTCAAAGAAATTATATAAGTGTTATAGTATTCTTTTAGGGTCTGGTTCATTAGAAGTCCATTGTGTTCTGAAAAAGGTAGCGATGGATGAAGCTACCGCGCCGACCGTTGGGACTGTAGTATGTTGGCTCGAAAGGCATAGTTATAACGTTGCCTTTTTTTATGCGATAGGGGGCAAACGAGCAGACGGGTCACCTGATGGTAAATTACTACCGCCGCCCATGAACACCCGCAACTTAATAGTCACAAGTGCGTTGCCGGCCTTTTAAGTAGGAGTACGCTCTTTTCTTGAAGGTTTAAAGGCCGTGTCGGTCCGGAAATACTACAGGTGACAATTTATTCCATAGGCTGGTTGTGCGATGGAGAAGCGCACAGTGGTGGAGTGCCAATCGTCCAGGTGATGGGGATGGATGTTTTTTCGCGTAGGACGATGGTGGAAACCTGCAGCCGGCCCCATGATATAAGCGATAGAGGATGCAGAGTGAAACTACATCTCTACGCAACGCCAAGGTGTCAAGTCGATCAGAAATGTCTTGGCAGTCGATGATGCGAGTCGCTCTCCGTTGTAATATAATGCTATAACGGTATAACGTTTGATCAATCACATGTTGTCCTAGTGTTAGTATAGATGGCGCTGCGCCATTCTTCTGACTCGCACTATGGTTTAGTCATAGTAACGGAGGTGTAGTATTTCATTTAGATCTAAAACGTTATAAAATTAATGTTCATGTACTTGTCTTCAAAAAGTTAAAATAGATAAAAAAAAGAGTATAAAACTTAACTGTATTATCAAGTTCAACTCTTTTCTTATGGACTTAATCTCGATCTCATTATCTATTTTGTACCCTATGTCACCTATTACAATTACCCACCACCATACCATGGCACTATTCTAATGATATATTATCTCTCGAAATCCATCATATCTATCATCATATCATCTCTATTCTGTGATAATAAAACATTGTATACCATACATTTTTGTCACAAGTATATATGTATGTACACATATATATATACTTTTGACAAAAATGAACCTCAGTCTTGCGCCGTCATTGAAACAAAGTCACTGAAATGGACACGAACATTATTAAAGATGTTCAAATTGTTCAATATATAAAATATTTTAGAGTAAATTAAATAATTAAGTTTTTGATAAAAAGTTTTTTAAAATTATTATTTTTTCAGTCCAGCTAATCTACTTCTAAGGTATGCATAACAACCCCAAAATTTGCCTACATTTCTATAGTTCTATATTGAAATAAATGCAATGAAATATGTTTATTGGCATAGAATAAATGTATGTACACATTACTGAAGTAAACTATTAACACTTTATTTTGAATAGGCTTCAAATTGTGAAATGCATGTAAAAGCTATTCACCCTCTCATTGACATTTAAAGTAAACAAACGTCAAACAAAGGTACCACCAACATTTGATCAGTGATGAGCAGCACGGTTGACTGGGTACACATTGGACGTTACAGAGCGTGTGATAGCAATGATGGACGAGGACAAATTGTGAGGCAAACAAAGGCACATTGCAATCACTGCACTGTGAAATCAGAGACGTACGTACAGATTTCATCATGCCATTGAAGCTAACCGCTATAACTTATTATTTCACGGTCGACAAAGCCAAATTAAGTAGAGCTTATACGAGACACACACTGCTGTGAAACATACTTATATGATATCGAAATACATACATTTGACAATTGACTGGCCTATTGGTCTAGCCGTTAGTCTCCCTGACTGCTGAACCGAAAGTCGTGGCTTCGATTCCCACACGGAACAAAATATAAGTGATCCACAAATAGATGTCCCGAGTCATGGCTTTCTTTGTGTCGGCTGATCGAATGTTTGTTAAGCCCCCAGCAACACCGGAATTATTCCGAATGTGTTAATTGTCTTTTTAAATAAAAGGAAAGAGTACATGTTATAGATAAATTACATCCACGCACAGAAAATATACTAGAGCATAACACAATTATTTGTTCTGAGTGGGAATCGAAACCACGACCTGTAGAGTAGCAGTCAGGACCAATAACCACGTTGGCATAAAGTCAGCGTTTGAAACGCTCCTACACTATATGTGTCTATATGTTACAACTACGGTTGTTTGTTATGTTTTTAAGTTTTCACGTCTTAATTCATCATCATGAAATTTAAATGCGTTTCAATCTGATAAACATCAACTGGGTAATATGCAAGGAGCAGACGGCTGAACTACGGGAACGAAAATTCAATAAAAGGTGTCTAAATTGCTTATAGTTCACTCCTTTGCCGACACCCACCCATGGTGGTAACACATTGAAAAAACAAGTTACCCGTCACAGTATATAGTATAGTAATAATAATATTAAATAACTTTATTAATAATAAAATAACACCTTTAGCATTAATTTGTGATCGGAGCCTCTTTTTAAGCAAACACAAAAATGTAAGTGTTGAAGTCTAAGCTCTTCCATAAATAAATATAAATTAAACTAGAATACCGACATTTATTTATATATTTATACATATTTTTAAATAATTTTCTAAGAGCTATGTGTTTGTGTTCCGTTTAATTTTATTATGTTAATAAAATTACAATAGATCACCATAAGTTAATTCTATTATGGTGTACAATATAAAATATTCTAATCTAATATAATTCTAAAGACAATTTCCGATACATAATAATTTAAAACTAATTTAAAAAAATATCTATTGAGTTAAAGGGTCGGACTGCCTAGCCAGTTCGAGTTAGAGGTATGCGACCCTGACTTGCTTGAGCCATTGCTTGCCCAATCCATTTGTATAATCCCATCCCTTTCCCACCCTTTCTATCCTCCCTTTCCCAATAATTATACTTCAAATTATTTTTACATCTCATGCCCAAAAGTGACTATTTGTATGTATATGTGTTTATCTACCGATTTTAGACGGCTTTTTGGTGGTTATCGTGTCATTCGTTTTTTGTTCAGGATAGTTGGTTTTCTTACCTAACATATGTTCTTCATGTAATTTGCGGATTTTGCCTAACTTAAGTAAGAATACTGTAATAAACAGCATATTTTCTATAGTAAGGGAGGTGGTATCTATAGCTGAACGTTTTACTGTACTGTTTGCTTAGGCACAGATATCCAGCAAGAGGTCCGATATGAATACAAATTGGAAGCAACAGAAATCTTAGAAATTAAGCGTCATATATATAACAGCTAATGTTGAACATTTATTTGAAATTGTGGCAGAGTTTTACTTTTCCTTCAACATATCATTTGAAATCATCATATTTGAAAGTATCATATATATATTTTTAATTGTTACAGTTAAGGTTTGTAAATTACAGGGATTTGTATTTTCGGAATCAGCTGTTGGGGTAGCTGACCCGATAATTTGTTAAAGTACTTTCCCTACGTCTGTGCCAGCTGGCTGATCGAGGTGAGGATATCTACTTAGCCGGCCAGGTTGTATAACCCGTCGAACCGTAGCTAAGCAGACAATACTATTAGCAAGGAAAGGTGCCTCTTTTTTTTTTTTTAACGTGTGGAAACCCCCTCGGGCCGTCATCCCACCGGGTCTTTCAGTGGAACGGTGTGTCGGGATTGGACCGACTAAAACCACACGGTGTGCCATCCTGCGCCTGACATAGGAGGAATCCGGGAACAGCTTTGGTAAGACATCCGGACCCCTCCTAGCGCCTGTTGCCCGCGAAAGCGCGGGCACCACCTTTGGGTAACTCTCAATTAGGTAACGTCTAGGCACACCAAGACGTCGCCTCCTCGCGGTTGGCCATACGGCGGATGGAGGGGAAAACCCGTCCTGACTACCCGCGGCCACACTCAGGGCGGCATGAGGCGCTGGTAAGCGCGTCTACGCCGCCCAGTTCGCCGACGGCGAATTGGGTCCGAGTGGAGATCGTCCTCCCGGGCCCGCTCCGCCACCTCCTTCTGCGAGATGACCTCCTCACAGAAGGTTGCGACCGCGGTAAAATTCCTGTCGCTACCGGCTATGGAGCGTATGACAGCCGGTAGCGAGAGATCCTCTCCGATGACTGCAGTGAGGACCCGACGCTGCACCACCCAAGCGGAGCAGTCCGCGAGCGTATGTTGAGCCGAGTCCTCACTGCAGTCGCAGTGGTAGCAGGCGGGACTCAATTCCTTCCTAGCGACCGAGTGCAGGTACTTTCCGAAGCAGCCGTGTCCGGAAAGCACCTGCGTCAGTCGGAAAGAAAGAGTCCCGTGCTGCCGCTCTGCCCATTCGACAATAACCGGCTGGAGCGCCTCCACGGTGGCAAAGCCAGCATGTGGAGCCTCCAGCCGGGACGACCAACGAGCCATCGTGGCTCGTCGAGTGACCTCACGCCACTCGCGTACCTCTTCGGGCGGAGGCTGTCTGCCGCTACCCGCCCGAAACTCAGCCGTCCGCCGATAAACTTCGGCGAGCACTTCCGCCTCCAAGTCCCACGGGGGAGTTCCGGCCAACGCTCAAGCCGCCTCCGTCGACATGGTGCGGTAGCCACGTATGGCTCTAACTGCCATAACCCTCTGAGGGCGCCAAAGGCGTGCCCTATTCTGGGCGGTCAGAGCCCCCGCCCACACCGGTGCACCGTACAGTGCCATTGACCGAACAACCCCCGTATACAGCCGTCTTGTAGCGACGCTGGGACCACCCAAGTTGGGCAAAAGGCGCCCAAGGGCGGACGCAGCGCCGACCAGCTTTGGACCAAGCTGCCGAAAGTGCTCGTCAAAGAGCCACCTCCCGTCAAGGATCAGGCCCAGATATTTAATGTGGGCCTGAACTGGTACGAGGACCGAGTTAACTATGATAGAGGCGCCAGGGGTTGGACCACGACGGGGCCCATGGAATAAAAGGGCCTCCGTCTTGTCCAGGTCTACGCGCAGGCCCAGCGCCTCGATGCGCCTGACCACCAGTGAGGCTCCTCTGGTGGCCAGGCGCACCGCCTCTTGAAAGTTCACTCCCCGGGCCGTGACCAATGTGTCATCAGCGTAACAAATTACGCCCAGCCCAGGGGGGAAGTCGCCTCGAAGGGCCCAGTCGTACCCCATGTTCCACAAGAGTGGTCCAAGGACAGACCCCTGCGGAACACCGCACGACATGGGCTGACGACCCAAATTTCCCTCTCGATCCTCGTACATGACGGTACGCTCCTCTAAATAGTCTGCCACTAGTCGCACCAGGTACTGTGGCACTCCGTGATAGCGGAGTGCTTCCCTTATGCAGCTGAATGGCAGACTATTGAATGCGTTGGCGATGTCCAATGACACCGCCACCAGCACGCCACCACAGCTCACGGCCTCTTCGGTCACGGCTCTCAGACGCAATACAGCACCGATCGTCGAACGACCAGCTCGGAAACCGAATTGGGCGTCCGACAAATCGGGGCCGACCCCGTCCAGGTGCCGGACGATACGGGCAGAGAGTACCCTCTCAAATAGTTTACCCGCCTCGTCCAGAAGGAAAGGTGCCTATGTTAGCCGGCCAGACTGGTTAGTCCTTGAACCGTAGCTATTGAAGTGAAACACCAGGGAATGGTTGGAATCGAATTATATTTGATTAAAAGTAGGCTAGTTATATTTACATTTTTGACCATTAAGTAACATAACAACATACTTTACCGCACAATATATGGATTAATCAATAACATTTTTGATTCTATATTTACAATAATTAATGTGTAGGCAACCAAACAGATTATGTAGCCGTTTTCGTTGTCTGTGTGCGTGAGTATATATTATGCATCGTATAAAAACGCGGTGTGGCGCGGATCGCGTTCATTCGCCGCTTGGTATGCAGTGCGAGTGGATGCGTGCTTTCTTGGTGCATTTTTAGTGCATTTTTAGGGATTTACAGTACGTGGCACGTGTACGCCACAGTATATATGTATATGACTGTTGTAAAAAATAACAAATTGATTGGACTGTTGTCTATCAGGGATATTAAGAAAGAGGGATTCAATTATGTTTAGTATGAGCCATTTATATTTTATTTTTTTTATTTTACACTTCCTGCATTGTCTTCCAGTCAACCCTTGGGTGATGCAGAGAGGGTCAAGGCAGGTGCATACAAACAAATTGAATGGAGAGCCAAGGGAAAGTTATATACATAATTATTTATTACACATAAAAGTATAGACATACGTGTATATATATATGTCGCGGGGACTTTACAAACATTCAAACAACGGACACAAAGAACACCTATACTTAGAACAACAATTTGAGGATTACACAAATCTTTGTCCCATGTGGGGATCGAACCCACAACACTAGGCGCGGCGGTGACTACTTACAGTGCAGTCATAGTTTTTATATGCCCCTGGCTACCCTTTCGATGAAATAAGCATGAGTATATATAGGGATGTATACACAACGAATCAACTTGATCTCAAAGTACACCTTGTCCAGGTTTACTTCATAACATTTTTTTTTGGCAGTATCTATTCAAGTTTCTCTACATCTATTATTGGAATAGGCGTTTGTCTTCTAGCTCACCTGCTGGAACGTGACGATGAAGATAGTATAGGCCTATACAAAAGAAACCTATTTACTTTATTGATGGTTCCACGATTATAGTTTTCTAGAAAAGTAGACAAGACAGCTTTTTCCAAACCAAACTATTTCGAGTTTCAGGTGTTTCTAAGATTAAAGAATGGAACTTCTGCCCGCGTAGTAGTCCTATAAAGGAAGGATAGTGAGGGTTCGATCAACTCAAAGAGAGCATTTGCGCAGCCGCCAAAGTAAATCTTGAAAAAACAATATGCAGGCGACCTCACGCCGATGGCTGCAAGTGTATAATTATCTATGCGTGAGCACATCGTCATTTATAAGGTTACATCCTTTTCGGTCAACGATATTTTGGAAAATATCCTAATCTATAATTATAATATAGAATGTGGGTAGAGGACTCAAACTTCAGACTGCTCGGCAACCACCAGGTCAGGTATGTGACCCCGAAGTCCCGTTATATCATTTTCTTTCCACTGCCTTCTTTTTAATTTTCGCATGCGAAGCACTCAATATTTCTATCTTTAATATATTAATTAAATTGGGAAATCGATGCATAAGATTTAATACACTTTGGCTGACCCCTTCAGGGATACGGACGTGAGTGTTTGTACATGTATATGTAACATGGTATGTAGTCATTTCAAGGAGAGTACTGGTAACACGAGTTGAGATAAAAACTAGAATTTATTACACTCGTGCCTCGCAATTATTAGCTTTTATATAGTTCACGGTAGAGCAGTAATAGGGTCACCCCATCTCTTCCCGGGGGTGACGAAAAAGGCGACTATGGGATAGACTTTTATCTATCAGACAGTATGTATACAGTCATACAGAAGGCTTGCCCCTAATAGTGTAGAGCCATGCTTAGACACGAATGGATTGGCTCGACCGGTGCGATACCATGGCCTCACAGAAAACCGGTTGTGAAATGAGTGAGGTATTCGGAGGCCCAATTCCTCTTCTATCCTCTCCTCTTTCCCATCTCCTCATCCCCCTCTCTTCTTTTCCCTTGCTAGTATCCCCCATCCTTCATCACCCTCAAAGGCGGGCAACGCACTTACAACTCCCGAGTTGCAGGTGTCCATGGACGGCGGTTGTCACTTACTATCAGGTGACCCATCTATTCGTCTGTCCCTCTACAGTATAAAAAAAAAATAGTATGTCCAAATTCTAATTCTCAAAATCTAAATTTTTAATACACCTCTCTCACGCGAGAGCGTATGTACGTATGTTATTACAGTCAAATAAACGTAGAATGTTTCTCGTAGCGTGTCCGTAGATAAACTGTAGCAATCGTACCGGAACCCATATCCTGTCGAATCATTCGCTACGCGCTTGTTTACAAAACACTTTCATTTCGAGGGAGTAAACATCCCTCGGGTTCTTAATAGTTAAGCTGTGTATCTATTAGATAATACTGTTGCGCAACTGTTTCAACTGGATTATTGTTCAACATATATTTATTTTAATTTATTGGTATGACTACAATGTTGTTATTATCCCTTAAACTACATTAAATGTTATATACATATAAAGATTCAGGAACATTCGATTTCAATACGTATTTTCACACTCAGTCCATTTTCGCTATCACAGAGGGTAAGGCCAAGTTAGTCTCGAACCTGAAATATAATATTAGTCAACAAAATGTGTCCCAGTTTGCACTAACCTTTATACCACTCGTAGTTTGCAAGCGATTGCAATTAAATGGAGCTCGCCTCATAAAGATTGTACATCTGGCTTTTATTTTATTTCATGAAATCGAATAAAGGTTTGTTCGTTTCCATTATTTTCTATGGTAGCAATATCAGTATCTTTAATTAGTTCAAATGAGGAAATGAAACCTTTTGTTAACCAGAAGTTTCGATGGTTGCGATGCTCTTAATTTTATAAAAGTTTATCGTAATGTTGTGCATTTTCTCAAACAAAAAATACCCCAGTATTTCTTTGTAGTATCTACAAAAATATTGGTGGGAGAGCCATGCTTAACCATGAATGGGCCGTCTCGACCAAAGTAATACCACGGCCTTACAGAGAATCGGAACTATGCTCACTTGGTATTGCCGAGTGAATGAGGCTACCGATAGCTGAACCTCCTCTTTCCCCTCCCCATTCCCCCCTGATCATACTCAAAAGGGGCCGGCACACTTTTAACTCTTGAGTTTTGAGTTACGTGTACATGGCCGGTAGTTGTCACTGTCCATCAGGTGACCAGTCTGTTCGTTTCACCCCATATTTCATAAAAAAATTGCGATATGCGATTGCGATTTCGATATGCGAAATAACGGCATACTTAACGACAAGTTTTCTGTGAATAAACAGTTGTTTTTAGGTGATACTCATTTGAGACCTCAAGTAACTAAACGTCTCGCCTAAAACCATCTGCTGTGAGTGCACGTCTTTGGTACTGAATCATTTTGGCTTAAAAAGTCAACCTTTCAACCCAACGAGAGCTATTTAGCATACAATCCCGAGGGCTTCAAGCGCGCTGCGTAATAACTTGGCGATGTCCAGACAGACGGACAACCTCAAACAACTTTAATGTTTTTAAATTAATTTCTGTACACTGCAAATAATATTTACTTACAGTAGGTGGGTCATTATGACTTTCACTTCAATCAACTACTTTACCCACACTTACGCCTCTGTAATGTACACACCATGCCATTGAAAACATTCGATTGTTAATTTCCTTCCCTTCTTTCTTTACCCCCCAATTTAAGTAAATGCTGATTACGATCAAATGTTGGTAAGAAGAAAAGTTCGGCCTTTTGGGGACTTACATAACACCCCTATTTTTACTTGGGGGTTAATATTTATTCCTTAATTGAATAATAAACATTTTTACAAAATAAAGGAAAATGTTGCATTGTTGTTGCAAGAACAAAATAAAATCAAGTATATTTCTTAATATTAATGAGATCTCCTTAACTTAAGTAATACCAATGGAATTGCCCTAAGTCCTAAGACCTAATAGCATAACAGACTCAAAAGCCTACTTTGTAATATGAACAACGTGTGACACACCTACTACGCATGTGTATAAAATTGTACTAACTAAGTATGGAACTATGATTATTTCACATTACTCACAAAGTATTAATCCGAATTACACGCCATGTTAGTACATAAAGAGTGTACTATAAACAATTGTTTATCATATAAAACTTTGTTACGTGATGCGCGTTCGAACAATTCGCGTCTGCAGATTTATTATATATGTATATAGAGATGAGCAAGAGCATAATGTTCCAGACCAAACCCTAAATAGTTCAAGGTACTTTTACGGTTGTGGAGACACTTAAACCACATTCATACTAAACTTGTTCAAGAGCCTAACAGTGCACAAATTTAACCTCATTGTCATACACACTCTTGTATGATATTTATTTATATTCTAAATTGAACTTTTCTGTCAAGATATAAGTTTTACTTTACCTTTGTGTCTGCATGTTTTAGAGACTAATATGCATCTCAAAGAAATGAAAAGTAGTAAAAGCATAATATGAAATTATACATACACATACATAGGTACACACTACTATATTCCCTCGTCTCAAACGCCCACTAACTGCCAACAATAATATAGTCCCATTTGCGTAATATCATATGTACAAATAGCAATAATAACAAGTCTATTGTCATCATCCGGGCACTATATGCCTGTATATGTGAAGCAGTACGATCTCTTAGTCACCTTTTACAACACGCCCAAGTATAATATAATTGTGAAATTCTCTCATAATAGGATTTCTGTACCGAGTCACTTCAACATAAGATTTAAAACTCTGAACTGTACTGAATGATAAATGGCTCTAACAGTCACAGTAAAGGCCAATGTAACGGCTCGGTCTATCAGAGTAGTCATCCATCATTGTGGACAGTTAACACTTGAACAACTCCTATCGCCATTCATCAAGTTTTAACATTCGTCTTGAATAAAGCAATTAAATTTCTGATAATAGGAATAAACTATCGTTTCTAGGGGGTCATATGGGGTTTATTGTCATAGAGTGTATTTTTAACTTCCTATATTAGGAAAATACTTGTTTTAATACGGGGAATATTAGATAACCAAATCTTATTATAATAATAAATAAAACTTTAATTGTATTAACATTCTGGAGTATGAAAAGTCAACAGTTTTAATGCGTGTAAAGATCTAGACATACTAAAGAACTGCCTACTACTGATAAAAAAATACTTTAAAGTAACTCAAAAGGTACTGAATACGACTCCAAATGTCTGCCAGGTGTGATCCGCAATAAAACAAATAGTAAAATATTCTAAATGTTGATTGGGTGTGGAATCGTCCTCAAACAAATAATTTACCAGTTTAAGTATCTGTCTCGGATACTCTTGTAAGCGCGATTAAAAAAAAACAGTGATCACGCCATCTATCGACACTTAACTAAAACTATTTTTGAACAGAATAATGGATACTTTTACATACCGCCCACCAAGGACACGTTGCTCAATGTCCTTCTAAGTATAGCCGCCCACCATGTTATTGGGCATGTAACTTAGTTATGAACTATCATTAGGTATCAATACAATTTATGTATATCAGTTTATGGCTGGTGACAGTAAATGTAACAACAATAACCAATAAAATAACAATAAACTAATGGAACAAACAACGAAATAACTAGCGAAGCAACCATTGAAACCATCCATTATCTATACATACAAAAACTTTATCACATAATTCTACTCATTACAAACACAATAAACCAAATAACATCATCATCCTAAGATATCTCCTTTTACAATTTATATTATAAAGCACTAAACTACTCAGTTACAGGGAGTACGCACAATTTGGACACTGGTATTTTAATAAGGGAATTTTTTGTACGGATGGTAACTACTCGCGCAATCGAATCAGAACCTGGATGCGTCTGTTCGACCCTCCCCAATAACCATTTGCCGGGAGGCAAATCGTCCTCTTTTACCAACACTACCGCTCCTATTGATGGCTCCGGGCTCCGATAAGCCCAACGGTGTCTTTGCAAAAAATTATGTAAATAATCCTGTGACCACTGTCGCCAAAAGTCTTGAACCATTCTCTGAGTAAGCTGCCAACGTCTGAGACTGTTAATATTGGATCTTTCAAAATTACTATCTGGCGCTAATATGAGAGGTTCTCCTACTAAAAAGTGGCCTGGGGTCAGCACTACCAATTCGTTCTCTTCTTCCAAATACGATAGTGGCCTAGAGTTAAGACAGGCCTCGATTTGGCTCAATACCGTGGATAACTCTTCATAAGTGAGAGTTGAATTGCCAACAACTCTCCTAAGATGGTGTTTAGTGGATTTTATCCCTGCTTCCCACAAACCTCCAAAATTTGGAGCATGAGGTGGGATAAACTTCCACTGAACGCCATTATTTGCAAGGTCCTCTGCTATCTCGGGAAGGAAATTAGATTTCTCTTCCTTAAAGAGCTCTTGCAACTCACGGGCGGCACCAACAAAATTAGTACCGTTGTCGCTGTGTAACTCTGCACAACGACCTCGCCGCGCCACGAATCTTCTAAAAGCTGCTAAGAATCCCTTTGAAGACATGTCACTAACGACCTCCAAATGAATGGCCCGTGTAGCCATACAGATGAACAATGCTATATAACCCTTGTAGGATTTATTTCCACGTCCCTTAGATACCCTAACGGTTATGGGACCAGCATAATCCACCCCAGAGATAAGAAAAACCTTATTCGGTGTCACTCGTGGAGAAGGCAACTGTCCCATTAATGGAGCCTTGGCTTTAGCAGAATATCGTAGACAAATTACACATTTACGAAAATAAGACCTAACTAACAGTTTGAGACCAACTATCCAATAAGTGGATCGCAGGTAAGTGATCATTGCTTGAGGCCCTCCATGCATCGTTTTATTATGGGCATCTGCTATTAGAAGTTCGTAAGAAACGACTCTTTAGGTATAAGAACGGGGTGTTTACGGTTATACTCTAAATTAGACATCTCCAATCTGCCTCCAACGCGTATTTTTTCTCGTGAATCTAGAAATAAATTCAGAGATTTGAATTTACTCTTTTTTGAGTCTAAATAGCCTTTTTTCTTAAGCTCTTCTATTTCTGCTGAGAATTCCTCTTCTTGACATTTTCTGATACAAATATTCATCGCTTCCTCTAATTCCTTGGTGGACAAATATTTACTACAGTGCCGATCTGTCCCTTTCCTAAGGTTCAGAAACCTTCTGCTGTAAGCGATCACTCTCACTAGTTTTTGAAGCGAGGAAAACCTGTACCAAAACGTAATATCTACTGAGCTTGTTGAGTGTACCTTAACTTCTTCTAATTTGGTAGCCAAATCTATTGGTTTGTGGTATTCGATTATAGGTTGACTCAAAAACTCCGGTCCATTTAACCATATAAATGTATTGCTGAGTTCTCGTGGAGCTACACCTCTCGAAGCGCAGTCAGCCGGGTTTTGTTTCGATGGCACGTATGACCAATGCTTAGTATCTAAGGTATTTAATATTTCAGCAACGCGATTTGCCACAAAGGTCTACCACCGATAAGGATGACTATTTAGCCAGGCGAGCACAACTTCGGAATCCGTCCAAGCGTGCAGATTTGACGTGTCAATCGCGAGCACCTTAGCAACCTCGACAATCAGTTTAGCCACAAGAACAGCCCCGCACAATTCCAATCGTGGGATAGACACCTGTTTTATTGGAGCCACCTTAGTCTTTGCGGTAACTAATGTCACCTTTATGTGACCATTTGCATCCACAACTCTTACGTACACCACTGCATAATAAGCCATTTTTGAAGCATCAGAAAAACCGTGTAGTTGTACCTCGACGTTACTGGAAATCGTATTATACCACCGTGGGATTTTTATATTCAACAAGTAAGGTAAGTCTTCACGATACGTTTTCCACTCTTTCAATAAAATACTTGGAACCTCTTGATCCCAATCGATACCTGCCAACCATAACTTCTGTATCAATATTTTTGCCAGAATGATACTGGGTGCTAACCATCCCAAGGGATCGAAAAGCCGTGAAATATCAGATATAATTTTCCGTTTACTGATAGGTTCTTTTGGATGTGGAAGATCCACTGAGTACTGGAAAACGTCTGCCTGCGGATCCCAGGTGAGTCCTAATATTTTTGTTAAATTATCTATTTTAATAACAACCTCTTGATGACTATCATTAGCTCCATCCCTCATTCTACTTATTAAATCCTCACTATTACTTATCCATTTTTGCATCTGAAAGCCTCCCTTAGACAATATGTTTCTTATTTCTATGTAAATCTTATTAGCATCCTTTACATTTTCAGCTCCTGTCATTAAGTCATCCATATAGAAATCATGACGTATTATGTTTGCAGCCATTGGAAAATCCTGAGCTTCATCATTAGCAAGCTGTTGCAACGTTCGTACTGCTAAAAAAGGTGCTGAAGCTGTCCCAAAAGTCACCGTAATCAATTCAGTTCTTCTATACTATTTTCAGGACTATCCCGCCATAAAATGCGCTGAAACATTGTGTCATCTCTTGCGACTAAAACCTGCCTATACATTTTTATTATATTGGCGCTAAGACAAATTGGGTGTCTTCGCCAACGCATGACTAAATGACGAAGATCATCTTGCAATGTCGGTCCAACCATCAGGTTGTCGTTTAGCGACATGCCATTGCTATCTTTACAGGACGCGTCAAAAACAACACGAACCTTAGACGTCTGCTTATCTTCTCGGATGACCGCATGGTGAGGTAAGTACAATCCTCTATTTTGTTCCGTTTTTCCTATCTTTACCGCATGATTTGACTCCATATATTCGTGAATTACCTTAGTATAATCATTTTTTAATTTCAAATCCTTTGACAGTCTTACTTCCAGATTTTTAAGTCTCTTTTCAGCTATCAATTTTGACTCGTTGTCTTTAGCACGATCAACACTATTGCGGAACGGAAGTCTTACAACATAGCGACCAGTATTATCTCGCTTTGTGGTAGCCGCAAAGAACCTTTCGCATTCAATTTCTTCTTGGGTGAGCATTGGCTTATTTAAAGTCGGCTCTGCCTCTAATTCCCAGATTTTTCGTAAGAGATTATCATCTTCTTGAACGCGAGTATGCATGACGGTAATACAAGAAACCGACTTTATATCACTTGTATCATTCCTTTTTACAGCTCCCGAAACAATCCATCCAAAAGCAGTATCTTGGGCTACTAGGGATCCAACCTTTTTGATACCAACACGAATTCAACCCTAGTTGTTTTAGCAACCGGGAGAAGAGAAGTGATTGATTTTAACACGTGTGCATTTACCTGCAGGTTGAACTCTGGATCCACTCTAGAGCGTATCTTAACGGTAACCGTGGATTTTGATATAACTGTTTTATTACCGCCTACACCCGTCACTAAGTGTTTTGTTGAAGTTTTCTTCAACCCTAAATACTAAGCCATAGCTTCAGTTATAAATGATCCTTGTGATCCCTGGTCTATTAAAGCACGTACCAAACGATAAACTCTATGCTTCGACTCAGCCTCAACTATGGCCGTGGGTGGCCGAATGGCATGAAACTACGTGCTTATCAGACCCTTTTGCTTAAAGTGAAGTGAAGTGAAGTATCTTCAACCAAACTCACCTTATCAGCAGACGTCGGCATCCCACTCACGAGAACTGCACCAGAGTTCTCACGAACAGACCCAGAACCACCACTAGGGTGTAGTAAAGTATGATGACGTTTTTTGCAAACATGGCACCTGAGGGTATTTCTACAATGCTTAGCTGAGTGATTTTTAGCTAAACAAACAAAACACAATCCATTCTCCTGAACATAATTGCGACGAGTATCATTACTTTCCTTGGTGAATCCTTTACACATTGTTATTTTATGGTGACCAGAACAATAACCACAGATGAATTCTTTTCCGTCTTTCTCTACCACATGAAATGACCGCGAACTCCTAGTGTTATTAAATTTAGGTTCTATGTTTTCTAGGCCACGAAAACGACCTGTTAAAAAATTAATAAAATCGGTAAATTTTGGCAATTCGTCACCAGGAACCGACGCTATATGCAACTCCCAGGTTTTCCTAGTCTCTCGATCTAATTTGGCACTCATTAAATGTTCTATCAAAATATCCCAAGAAGATATATCTATTCCTAAATTTTTAAGTGACTCTAGGCACTCAGTTGTGGTACAAATTAATTGTTTGATGTCCACCGCTGATTCGATAGTCAAACCTTTTTGATTAAGTAAACGTTTCAAAATCCCATTTGCTAAGAACCTTTTATTATTGTACATTGACTCCAATTTTGCCCAACTGCTCGTGTAATTATCAGCCGTAATATTTATATTTTGTAACAATTGTTGAGCTTCCCCTGATAAGTGTCCTTTTAAATAGTACAACTTTTGAGCATCATCCAAACTCTTATTTTTGTGGATCAAACCTACAAATAAGTCTCTAAAAGTCTGCCATTCAGAGTATTTCCCTGAAAATATAGGTATCTTAACTTCGGGTAGTTTTATTCTAGTTACTTCTGTATCAGCAACAACCTTTTGACCATCACCAGCCTTTAACTTCGATAACATTTCTTTCATATCACTCTTAAATTGAATAAACAAATCCTCTACAGTATCATAGACATCATTTTTAAAATACTCAGATTTTTTTAAATCTGGCCTTTGCATAGAACTAATTATTTTTACATGTGTACTATCAAATAATTGCCACTGTTGTTCCAAAGTTTCTAGGCGTGTTTCAATATATGAACTAGTAAGTCTCTCTTTGGGAGCCTTTTTAAAGTTGATTCTCGCCCTAGATATCTTGGATTTCACATCCTCCTGTACATTAAATAAAGCTTCCATTTTATACGAACAAATTAAAACTAATGCCAAACAACGTTAATTAGTTAAACACTTTTAGTTTACAGCTATGAAAGACTACTTACTCAAAGAATTGTTATGTAATTATGTACAAAATAGTATCATAATTTATACTCATAAATAACACAAGTCTAAGCAAACTATATATCTTTAAAAGACTGCAATTTCGATTAGTTTTCTAAGTTGTTACAAGACTAAAATTTAAACAACTTTACTAAGTCCTCAAAAGACTACAATTCGAATAAATTTTCTAAGTGTTTAAACTATTGATAAATCTAAGTGAAATCGGGCATAGGTTCCCCGTCCCAACCACTTTTCACTTAAAACTATTACAAGTCCTAACTACATACAAATCACTACAATAATTTACTAAGTCCATAAATTCCGAATTTTCTAAGTGTTTTTTCGACTTCACTTTAAACTGTTCAATGGTGACTACAAATTCACTAAGTTAATCTTCTAATGACTTTAAAGTTCAATCTTCCATGCACTATAAAAATCTGCTATCTTGTTAACTTTGTAAATAATTTAAAGTGTACTCACAGTTTCACAATCACTATACTTCACTGATACTCGTCCCTGCACCAAACGCGATGCGCCATCTGCCGTTGCACTTTGACAACCGCTTGCTTCAACCGTTGATTCAGCAGCCCTCCGCTACTTCCCTTCCGGCTTCCTTGCCAGATCCTCCACGTTTCTGACGTCGCGGTTATGACGTTACGTCTATGACGTCACGCCAAGCCTCGCTGCGACGCTGTGGCTTTTGCTCTGGACAGCAATCCACTGTCCAGTCCTAACAATCGGGTGGCCCTCGCTACCACCACTTCCAGACTACAAAAAACACCTTCACACCAAATCCGGCTGTCGAAGGACCATGAATACGACTCCAAGGGTCTGCCAGGTGTGATCCGCAATAAAACAAATAGTAAAATATTCTAAATGTTGATTGGGTGTGGAATCGTCCTCAAACAAATAATTTACCAGTTTAAGTATCTGTCTCGGATACTCTTGTAAGCGCGATTCAAAAAACAGTGATCACGCCATCTATCGACACTTAACTAAAACTATTTTTGAACAGAATAATGGATACTTTTACAGGTACCATTGGTTATATCACCTCGCTTTAAGAGAACTTTCCTAACTACATCAGCCAGCATCGGAATCCTTGGCGTCGATATATCGGGCGAAGTCCAGTTTCGCAGTCACTAGAGTTAAGGACAAATTAGTCTTGAAGAAGCTTGGTGCACTAAACATATTGAGACATTAGTTCACCGCATGCACATGGAATACAGTTTTCATTTTTATGTAGTGGCAACCCAGTACCAGCTTCTCCCTCTTGAACACATTCAAAACGGAGAGCGACTCGCATCATCGATTGTCACAATATTTCTGATAGGCTTGACACCTTGGCGTTGCGTATAGATGTAGCTTCAATCTACATTCTCTATCGTCTGTGTTCACGGGAATTGTTCAGACTTATACCGGCCTCAGGTATTCGCATTCATCCTACGCAACTAAATTTCCATCCCCATCGCCTGCATGATTGGCACTCCACCACCTCTGCGTCTCTCCAGAAGCTTTATGCCTCGCACAACCAGTCTGTGGAACAAATTGTCGCATGCCGTATTTCCGAACCGACACGACTTTCAAACCATCAAGAAAAGAGCGTACTCCTACCTAAAAGGATGGCAACGCACTTGTGACTCTTGAGTTACGGGTGCCAATCGGTGGCAGAGTCACATACCATCAGGTGACTCGTCTTCTTGTTCGCCCCCTATCCAATACAAAAAATGAATATGTCACTATAAAATTTAAATATTATATATTAACTAACACAAATTCATTAATGCTTTATGTTTTAAACAAATATCTATAAAATATAACTTTATAAAGAAGTGAAGTAAATTTATTAGAAAGAGAAATACAATTCTCAATGATTCATCCATTCATTTACAAGGAATTAAACCCGTAACTAGCTTTAAGACTCGCAGTCCTCTTTAGTGTAGTGTAGAGTGGAATTAAGTTAAAGGGAATGAAAGTACCCCCCCTTTGAAAAACTTTATTATAATTTTTTTACATTCAGTTACAGAGGGCTCGGACTTCCCGGCAGCGAGTTCGAGTGATGACCCCGCGGGGTGCGAGGGGTGAACCACCATTTTTTTCCCCAAGCCAACCTCACCTACACGTGGTGCATCCTGCTGAATGACGAACGAGGCTCTGGCGACCGACCGATGGCGGTATATCCATCCCAATAGGCGTAGCTAAATTCAACAGGCCGGTGACGAGCAGCAGCGTCACCGGTGCGACAAGCTACGCCCTGCAATCGCCAACCCGCCTGCCCAGCGTGGCGATTATGGGCAGGAATCATAGGGAGCAAATGCTCGTTAACTTTCTCGAACGAGAGGGGCTCTTCTTGATGAATTTTTTTTTTTCAAGAAATAGCCCCAAAGAAAGTGGACGTGGACGTGGACGTGGCGACGCTTCGACCAAAAATGAGTTCGAGATCATCATGACGCACAGGAAGAACATATTCAGAGACGTCTCAGTGATCAATTGGTTTAATACCTCTGGGCTGATGCTCTCTGAATATCGACTTTAAAGCTGAACGTGTTCGTTTGATGAACTCCAGGCTCTAACCAACTCTACTCCAGGCCATGATAGGATCTGAAACGTTCCAGTCAAAGCTGTAAAACCGATACGAAAACTAGTACCTCGAAAAGGTGGTTCGAAAAGGGAGAACTACGTCGGCGTGGAGTAAAAGTATGATCGTCTTGTTCTTCAAAAAAGGTGACAAGACCATGTTGAAAAACAATCGACCGATTTCCCTTCTAAGCCAGGTCTACAAACTGTTGTCAAGGGTCATCACGAACCGTGTCGAAGCTGGGTTTTGGAGTGGATATGGCGCCATAGACCACATCCAAACAGTGCGGCAGATTATACAGAAGACCGAAGAATATAATCAGCCCCTGTATCTAGCATTCGTGGACTATGAGAAGGCCTTTGACTCGATTGAGATCTTGGCTGTAATGGAGTCGCCCCCATGTCCGTCCAAGTACAGAATCAGCAAACAAGGCCTATACCATGGCATCAAGGAGTGAGACAAGGGGATGTTATCTCCCCGAAATGCTTCACAAATACAATGGAGGACATGTGCAAGATGCTGCACTGTAAAGGACGTGGCATAAACATCAATGCCAAATACATTTCTTATTTGCGATTTGCAGACGACATCGTCACCATGGCAGAGACGCTGCAGGACCTACAATAAATGCTGAATGACCTAGCTGACTTTCTGTACACATCAGCCTACGGATGCACTTGGATAAAACCAAGGTTATGTTCAATAAACATATACTACCGGAACCGATTGCGGTACTCGGGGCCATTCTAGAAGTTGTTCCAAAGTATGTATACCTCGGGCAGACATTGCAGTTACGTAGAAACAACTTCGAGGACGAGGTGAGCAGAAGAATTCAGCTGGGTTGAGCAGCGTTTGTGAAGCACAGTGCCTTAAGACGAAAGTCTTCAATGAGTGTGTCCTACCCGTCATGACATAGGGTGCCGAAACGTGGACACTTACGGTACAGCTGGTCCACAAGCTCAAAGTTGTTCAGCGTGCTATGTAAAGGGCTATACTCGGCGTTTAAGGAATCGCGTCAGGAATGAGGTGAACCGGCAGAAAACCAGAGTAATCGACATAGCCCCCCCCGTTTAGCAGGCTGAAGTGGCAGTGGGCTGGCCATATTAGCCGCAATACCGACGATCGTATGGGCAAACGAGTTCTTGGGTAGAGACCGCGTCTCGGCAAACGTAGCGTAGGACGCCCACACGCCAGGTGGTGTGACGATTTGCGCAAAATGGCTGGCAGGAGCTGGATGCGAGAAGCCAAAAAAGATCGAAGTGGCGTGCATTGGGAGTGGCCTATGTCCAGCAGTGGACTGCGATAGGCTGAGGCTGATGATGAATGATTCGACATTGACTTGCTTGTTGCTTGCTTGTGCTATTGCTTCTACTCCCCGATCAATCTGTATAAGCTATATCCCTTTCCTTCGCCTTCTATCCTCCCTTTCGCTGTCATTATACTACAAATTATGTATACATATAATTCTCAAAAGTGCCCGGACTACAATAGGCTTGCCCCCGATTACGTATTGTTACGAGCTGGGTATTTAGTAAATTAAAGTAGTCGATTGATTACCAAAAAAACACAACACAATATTTATTAATACCACTCTTTACAATTACAAATCACTATATCACTCGTTAGTCGCACTAGAAGATCGCTTCGATATTTAATTCGCTGTATCGTGAATCAATACTGCCCGTACGGCTAACACGATCCGCTTTTATATTGCTGTCGAGATAACTAGAATGTACGATAATATTCGATCGGTGGCTCTAGACTAAATAGATTATTCTTGAGCTACTTGTAGCGCCATCTAGCGTCATAATTTCCACAGTTGCGCGCTATCCGACACTAGATGGCGTTGTCCCTTCGTTCTCGCGTCTTGTAGATTGTTCAAGACTATTTTTCTCGATGGCGCAACAGTATATTAGACACAATTATTATAGGCAAAATATCATCTGACAAATATATAAACATATTTTGTCCCTTGTCGGAATTGAACTCACCACCTCTTGCTCAGAAGTCAGAAGTCAGAAGTCAGGATCAATAACCACTTAATCAATATGTCATTTTTTTTTAATTCGTCTTGTTGATCTTTCTTACCAAATAATTTTAAGTTAAAATATCAAGAAACATCACCAATTTAAGTTATTCGTTATCAGTGAAAGATGTGTACACTTTACATGCTAAGACTTAATGCACTGAAATAAATGTACATATGTAAATAAATGTGCTTTATTCACATAATCTTTTAGTTTATAACAAATAATGTTTAGTTGTCTTTTCTTTCACTTATATATGTATATACAAACGGGAACAAATAATTGTCTCTAAGTATTAAATATAAAGATAATTAATTAAAAGACACTATATAATAATTTAATTCGTGAGAAAATATACCTGTAGTCTTACCTTCACACAGTAAAAACCTATACGTAAAGTACTATCTAACACTTTTATAAGTAATCCCTAATTTCCGACTACAAGACCTACCGCCTTCGTCGTTCCTTTGACAGTCCGTGAGGACCCTCCACAATGAAGTGCTAAACAAAACGAGAGATACCCGTATACAATACGATACTGTCTTCGATACAGCTGCTTCTTTCAAGATGCTGTGACCGAGATATTTTTTTTGTGACCCAGTTTCCTGGCAATTTTTTCTCTCGGAGGCTAAGTCTAATGTCTGGAAATAATGCGATTTATATTTAGCGAAGTTGAGCGGTCTATTATTTTCTGTATTTAACTTCCTAAAACAATTCTTGTCCTAAGCGAACCCAACATCTCCTTCGACTTATAGGATGCCTGATTAGTTTTGTGTCCGTCTGTTTGTGAAAAAAAAATGAAAAAGTGTTTAATAATAGTCAACTCTGATTTTGCAGTTTTAAACCTTTCTTGAAAAGTGGACTCCCGTTTTCAAAATATTGTACGCACCTGTTAAGAAACACATATAACTAAATATAATTCATGAGGTTTTTTGCTCAATCTAGAACCAGTTGACTTCAAAAGTGGTGTTTAGGTAAGTTCATTTCAACACTATAATTGACAGTTTATTTAATTCGTGAGTTTAATGAACTTTCACAAAGGGATTTTCATTCGTATTCTATAAGCGTTAGTTGAAACAAAGGGGGCCGAGACGAATCGAGCAGTGATATCAATTTACCCTGAACTTCGTTAGGGACAGTCGTAGTCGCTTTGATACAATTTATTCTATCCACCTATCGTGACACAGTAAAAAGTTTTACTATGTATTCTATCGGAAATATCCTTTGAAATATTTTATACCTTCATGTGCGATATTGTGATTTCTTAATCCTAAATTAAGCTGTATGATATAATGTTTTGTGCACTGTTTAATTGTAGTCGTGTAATTCTAACTTAAACAGGAAACTCGCAAGTTGACAACTAATTGAATAAAAATACCTATTTAAAAATAAAAACAAAATGACTTAATTCTTCTTAGTGAAAGTTCGTCTTCATCTTAATTTTTCCAAAAATGTACAAATTTTAGAAAACATACACAGAACACAGATTTTCATGACATGTGCCTATGTATATAAATAACTCTGACTTTAAGCTAGCTGTATCTTAGAAGTCAGTGCCTAATAATAATGAATAGGATAATATTAATGAGGTACAATACCTTTTTGTTTACTAAAGTTTACGAGCAGACGGGTCACCTGATGGTAAGTGACATTGACATAAATTGCTCCGACAATGGTCACGCGTCGACTGTTTCTGAATAAACACGAAATTCAAAAAATAGTTAAATGTTAATAAAATAAAAGAAAATTATTGACAAGTTTATTTTCAAGAACAGCAATCAAGGCTTTTGATCATTTTCTTATTTTTTAAACTCTTTTTTTTAATGTAAGTAAATTTCCTTCTTATGCAGAGTAACTAAAAACTATACGGTCAACTACACCTAGTCTTTGGGGACTGTCGATAGAAGTGAAAACTAAGTAACTTGTGAATTATTTCGTCGAGCTATTAGATTATACATTGTATATATATAGCTCATGGGAAGTGTGTGGTGACGATGACGCGAGATTCACGCGTTTTGTTCACCCTAAAACTGCTCAACGCGCCCAAAGAAGTTTTCACTTCAAAAACACAAAAATGTCTATAAACCAATTTTTTAGTAGTTACACAAAATTTTATAAGTATTATAGTCAGTGCCTTCTTCTCGGGCTCTCGTATTATAAATTAAAGTAAATGATAAAATATATAGCATGGGTTTAAATAAGCATTTAAACATTACATTATTAAATCCGACAACTCAGTTTCAAAATATTACAAGTATAAAGTGATGTTGTGTGTTCCGGACGTCGCTCGCCTCTTCACCCTGGTGACCGAAGGCCACCTATTGTAGCTCGTCTTTTGTTCGGCACACGTGCGATTAAATGTACTGTTTATAGGTCGAGTAACAAGTATATACTACATAGATATATAATATCAACTCTTTTATATAACTTAGAAAAGACAAAATAGAAGGTTTAAGTATAAAAACTTGATATTTGTTTCCGAAGAAATGCATGAGTTTGATAGAATAATATTACTGCTAAGTGCTGTTGCTACTACCTAACTTAATCTAACATTTTACTGACGAATCTGAAACCTTCATGTTACGTCACATCATTACTCGTCATTGCGGTAACGACCTCGTTCAAGATTATGTTAATGAAATGAGAGTGTGTGGGATTCGTGTCCCGGAGAGCATTGTGTATCTGAGCCTATTACATCACCACGAATCCCACGGTTCTGGCTGATAAAAACATCCAGTTTTTAAGAGTTACAAGAGTGCTGTCCGCCTTTTACGGAGAGGGGAAGAGAAAAAGAGGAAGGACAAGGGGTTGGACCTCTGTTTACCTCACTCACTAGGTCTCACAATGTAAGCATTATTTAACAGCCGGTTTTCTGTGAGGCCGAGACAATACTCCGGTCGAGCCGGCCCATACGTGAAAATTGATTTTTTCTACAAAATGTACAGCTAGTGACACTCGCAATGACGTAACAATTCTAATGATACCCAACTCATTTAGACCTGTTTAGGGATTTAGATTTGTTATATTATGGTGATTTATAGAAACTCAAGTAAATGCATATAAACCGAACATGTTACATGAACCATGAAAATATTTCAGTCTTTTGGCAGATGTGTAAAAAGAGGTGTCGAAATTGGCCAAATATTGTTTTTTTAAACAGGCAAAAAAAATATAATTAAAATATCTTCTGCTATATAGTAAGCGTATTGAAATAAAATTCTATATATAAATAAAAGCTACTTCAAATCACTATCGGTAGATGGCCACAGATTGATTACGATTTCGAACGTAGAAAATATCGGAATGGCAGCACTCGACATTGTGAGGGGTCCTTCGATCCACGAGTGATTACTGTTCACTTGACTAACGCCACACACCACCAGTTCACTGAAATACTCGTCACAATTTTTCTCAAAGCTTCATTTAATGCTATTTATTTCGTCTACATATATATACATGTATATTATATTAATTAGATTTATAATACGTTTTAGATTCATAGTACATTATTTTAGTTTTAGGATTAGGAACTAAATTTGCGCCTTTTCTTATTCGAAAACTATTTATATGAAAAGATATAGATCTTTTTTGTCTCCCTTTAACATTTTAATAAATATTAATAAAGGGCGGACAGACGAACAGACAGGTCACCTGATGGTAACTGACACCGCCGTCTATGGACACTTGCTACTCAAGAGTCGCAAGTACGTTGCCCGCCTTTGAGGGTGATGAGGGATGAGGGATGCAGGGAGCGGAAAGAAGAGAGGAGGGATGAGGAGATGGGAAAGAGGAGAAAGGAGATGAGGGCAGAGAAAAGGGGGGGAGGGGGAAATGGGCCTCCGGAAAACTCACTCAATTCGGGGAAATGCAACGCAAGCGTTACTTCACAACCGGTTTTCTGTGAGGCCGTGGTATCGCACCGGTCGAGCCGGCCCATTCTAGCCTAAGCATGAGCTCTACCACTGAAGAAGTTAATCAAAGCAGAGACGAATATATTTATCAAGGCTATTGCAATTGCAATAATATAAATACTCCTAGATCGAATTAGACACGAGAAACTGTTGGGAACAGTAATTCTTGATTTTTGTCCTTATATTTATTGGACACATACAACTCAAGTGTTTAAAGAGTCGTAACATTGAAAACAGTGGTAGGTAAAGAGGAGAGGTAGGTCCTGTCCTCTATGACTTAACAACCGCTGTTCTGTGACGACGTTATATTACTCCTAAGTGCCTTAGAATCTGTATATTTTACAACATAAAAGTAGCTTCCGTGTATGTATTCCTTGGCGCCAAATTCTAAAAAATCCAAAGTTTCGCATTTATATTAGAAGTAATATTTAAATTCATATGCTACGATGCCTTCTAAAAGTATTTCACTTACCTACGTACTTTAATGTATAAAACACAAAAATCTGTGCTAGAGCTAAGCGCCCATAAAGAACTGCTATTGAAATAACTTCGTCCCCCAATTCCAAAGGATCAATATCGAAATATTTCTATAGAGGTAAAAAAACTCGACCGTGTGCTGCGGCTCCGAGGTGAAAATTGAAAGTGAGTGAGGAAGCAATAAATAATAGATAAGGCTGGCTACACACATTCCACCTCTTATAGTTAAGATAAAAGTAATGTTATCGCTACATCAAAACTTATTCTATTTTCTGTTAAAAATAGCGAAGCGAGCAACATCGCGTTTACAGTTATTTAGTGAATTTGATAGTTTATACTTACAGCCATATTGTAGTTTCTTACAGTTCTAATAATTGACTGGGCTGTTGGTCTCGTGGTTAGTGACCTTGACTGCAAAGTCAGAGCTCGTAACAATTATGTGATGAGTATGATCATTTGTTGTGTTTTGGTGTAGTTTTGTCTATAATGTGTACTTATTTTAAATATATAAGTACATCAGCAACCTGGTCACCATAGTACAAGCTCTGTTCAGTTAAGCATCAGACGGTCATGTGTGAAATGTCTGAATAAGTGTATAAAAAAACAACTGTTACGTTATGTTGCATTACATGTTACCAGTTTGTGCAGCCAGCAACCTTATATTTACTTCCTTAATTAACTTTTCAACAGACTTCAAAAAGGTTCTCAATTAGACTGTATTTTTTTTTATGTTGGTTACCTTAGAACTTTTGACTGCGTGAACCGATTTCGACGATTTTTTTTATTTGAAAGCTGGTGCTTCCCGTGTGGTCCCATTTTAATTTAGTCCACTTCTGAGAATGGCATCCACGAGAAAACCATATAAGTCTTAAATTTTCATTAAGCATCTGCGCGACAAATGGACGAATAACTCAATATCACGCGAACCGATTTCGATGATTATTTTTTTTTTATTTGCAAGGATGTACTTCAAGAGTAGTTAGATGAGAGTTTAGTACAGTTGTGGCAATGGCATCCATTAGAAAACCATATTGGTCTTAAATCTTATGATAGACGCATTGAAGTCGGTGCTCTACTTTTTTAAAGTCCGATTATTATTTCCCGGTACCAGCTAGCTTTTATTCTAAATCCAAATTTTCCAACATAATTTCCAAAAGTGGCTATAAGTTTGCCCTCTAGTACGTAAATCGGACTTAATTTGTACATTTGTACATTTATTTTTTGTAGACACATTGTAAATTTTGTGTAAAGGTGTACAATAAAGTTTTTTTTTTCTATTCTATTCAACTCTACCTTCCCTCGCTCGGTACATGCAAGAATTGATCGACAAAATCGCTCATTTTTACCTAAGCATGACTCTCACATGAAAATATATGTACATACATGATAGGAAATAAGTTATTATAACAATAAATATAAGTTTATAATCATCTTTATCATCTCAATTTGAAAACATATTGATTCACCTAGCGCTTTATAATAATAAAGCTTGCATAATCACCTTTTGTTTTGGAAAAACATTGTATAGCTGTATTATTGAGGGTTATATATTGAGGAAATTATAATAATTTACTACATTCATTTATTTCTTTTACAGGTAAGCGACCTGATGACCGTGATATAAAAGTACGTAGAAATTGAATAAAAATATCAATATATTGGAGCGTTTTTCGATCGAAAACTCACGATATGAATAATACAAGAGGTGGCCAGCGGTATAATTAATTTATTATTTGTAGAACAGTCCCGGCTGAATTAATTAATATCGTTCGACTCGTATTTGTATTATACTACTGACATATTATCACTCTCAGCCGTGGGGTTCTCGGAGGAGTAGAACTGGGTCATGCTATCGCTGTCTGTAGGTGTCGCAAAATTCGACAATCGCGAAAAGATCGAACTGTCACCTCTCATACAGTATATACTGTCTATCAGACATTATATACAGTCAGTGTAAACAGTGCCCGAATGACAGCAATAGACTTCCCCCCTGTTGTGAAGTTGGGACTAAATGAAACTTGTTGGGTCTATAGTGGAGTTGGGACTATATTAGCACATACGACTATCCTTTATAACTTGTGACAACGCTTGTGACTAGCATTTTGGTCTAGGGTTCAGTGATCCTGACTGCTGTGCCAGAAGCAGGGCTGGATTCCCACAGGGGACAAATTTTTGTAAACTATTATTTGTTGTCCCCAGTCTTAGTGTCGTTTGTATGTTTGTCAAGTTAACGGTGACATTTTCGGAATTATTGTAATTGTAATTAACAAACAATTACTACTTAGATCAGTAGTAGTTTCGTCTCTTACGAAAATAGGTAGGTAGAAAGAGAAAATGGAAAATAAATCAGTCCCATGTACGTTGTTTCTAAGCGTCGTCTTGTGTAGTCTAGAATTGACTTTTCCGTATCATCATCAGTAAGGTAAGTGTTGATAATGTTGACATACTCGTAGCCGTATTGGAAACAAAGTCCCAAGTCACGTCTGTCTGTCTGAATACGATAAAAATATATAATAACTAAGAAATGTTTTTTTTATGGTTATGGTTTTCACAACATTCATTATGGTTTCATATAAAATGTTTGAAATAAGTACGTAGTTCTTGAAGATGTCGGAAGCTATCAACATACGCTCAACACAGTAAGGCGAGCCTAAGGTCTGGACTGAGTTTAATTCCCACAGCATGAATTTTCAGATTTTTCTAAAGCTAATAAAAACCTTATTCTTTTAGTTCAAAACGTTTTCCGATAATTAACAAATCCACCTTTTGCTAAGCTAAACTTAATAGAACCGGTGAACTCTATAGCCGAATAGCCATTTCTGTCGTCCCTAATTATATCACATAAGTCAAGAAGGGATTCAATGCTGCGATTGGTCAAGTGTGAGTGAATAACGTGTGGAATATAGTTTTATGTTTAAGTTTCCTTATGTCGAGTAGAGTCGCAATTAGTGCAATGGCCGCGCTAATGAGAACCGCGACGCCATCTTAATTCTCAGCTGCATTACAAAAAGGTGACTTTTAACCACCATCATTATGCAACCGTGATTGTTGAGAAAAGTAGCGGTACATTGTACACAATTACATGTATATTCAGAACATAATATTACTGAGGACAAAATTTCTTAGAGGGTACTCGGTGTTTCTTGTTAGCTTATTATGACTTTGGAATCTTCCATAGACTTGTTGATTGCATCCGTACATGATGCACAAATATATAAGTTTATTTAACATAAACCCGACATTTTACTAGTGAATTATTTTAAACTTGCTGCCGGCTCATCATATACTAGCTTCAGTACATGCAATAATTTCTCCAACTCAACCTCCTAATTTTTGTATTTTGATTTAATTATTTCATTGAGTTTTAAATAATTATTGATTGAATATTTAATATTTGCACTTAACGTTTTCTTTAAGTTATTCTTAGTAGAAAGAAGAGAACTTAACGAAAAGTACGTCTCCCGAAGTACGAAATTCTCTGCGTCTTCTCAAAGTCAAATAATTTCATAATGGCGGGCATAAATCGGGCATCACTAGAAAAGAACACAGCCATACGACTGGAGAGTGCAAAAACATACATACAAACCCTCACGCCTGTATCCCTTAACGGGTAGGCAGATGTTTATTAAACACCCACATTTTGTCTATTAGCATTTGGTCCCACTAACGTAATAGGGAGCAAGCCTATTGCGGTCAACCAGGCACTGTAGGACTGTATACATACTGTCTGATAAATAACAGTCCGATCCCTTCGTCGGCTTTGACGTCACCACCGTGAAGAGATGAGGTGACCCTGTTTGACTACACTGTGAACCACGCGACATGGCAGGGTGTAGATACTTTTAATTTAATTAGTTACAGATGCTCCGTAAATCCGATATAGCCTTAATTGTCTGTTACTTCATTGGCGATCGGAAATGAGATTTCTCTATTGAATGCGATAAAATGGGTTCCCTTAATTGTTGTGTATGTGTTGTGTCCCTTTTAATAGAAAATAATAGGGTGTAGACTGATTAAAAAACACAAAAACAATTGAGGAATCCAGGATCTTGGACAGCAAATGAAATTTACACAAGTACGTCAATATTTCTTTATCTGTGAAATACAAATACAAATACATATGCCCCAGGTCCCTCCACTTATTATGGAACACCGTGTGGTTTTAGTTGGTTCGAGTCCGACATACCACTTTACCGTCAGCTCCGGTGAGGTAAAGACCCGTTGGGGTTTCCAAACGTAAAAAAACACGTTAATATACATGTAAAATATAAAATAGTAATATAAGAATTTACCGAAAATTCTGGCCATTTAACCATGACCAAAATCCATAACCATATCTAAGGTAATGAAAAGGATGTAATTAAAATCAGAAATGACACAACAGACACAATGACATAAAAGGATTACTACCCCTAGAGCCGTGAAATATAGATTCAGGAGATGAAGAAAGCTCGTATCATGACCATCATCAAAACATAACGTTACAAGGAACAGCTAGACTAAAATGTGCAACTACAAATAAATAAATATTCTATTCCTGGCATTTAGTTTTTGCTTTAATGATTCCTATGTATTTGAGAAACTTTTCGCCCTAACATATTATATTATTTTTCTTCATGTAATTTCATAAAATAAATTGAAACCGTGCGGATTTTCAATGGTCTTTATTATTGAACTATAATTGTCGAACTTATATTTAATTAAGATGTAACACAAATAATTTATATAAATTGGGTAGACAAAATATACTTAGATAAGTAGAAGTATAGTATTCAATATATTTAATGTTTATCACATTAAATATATTGCATACACTGCAACATATTTTATTAGTTAAAGAAGAAAATACACGGACGAAGAATAGCTTTCAAAAGTACCAAAACACTCTTAGTAATATGCAGCGGTATACAAGAGATAATTAATTTCCCCCATAAATTATTCGGGTCAACTCCATCCCTTCTAGCTCAGGTGTGCTGCGAAGATAAGTTGTATACAAATCACCTCGCATACTAATGGACTTGAATATTTTTTAAAGCGCTTTGACATGTTCTATCGTTTCTTTACTTACGATTACAATAATTTAGTTTCTTCATTTACATTATGAATGAAATCTAGATTTAAGATTGTCTTTGGTCTATTTATAAATTTATTTTTGTTTATGGTCAGTTATATTTCCATAGAATGTGCTGTCAGTGGCAAGTTGTCAATGTCAACAGTCTCGAGGCAAAATTTTAACTGGCTCTGGCGAAATTGTGGTGACATCTCCACAAAGGCCACAATGTAGAATTGAATTGAATTTAAATGGCTTTACAGGAAACTAGTTTCTGGCTGGCTTCACCCGCGTGATCGCTAAAAAGTAGCATGTGTCCTTCTCCTGGTTTCGAAGTAAACCTTTTAGCCTAGCCGTTTTGGAACTAATAGGTATCGTTAGTACCTCATTAAAATATTAAAACTTATACCATTTAAATAAAAAGAGCCGTGGTAGAGCCATGCTTAGGCACGAATGGGCCGGCTCGACCAGTGCGATACCACGACCTCACAGAAAACCGGTTCTGAAGCAATGCTTGCCTTGCATTTCCCCGTCGTTGATGAGGTGGGCCAACTCCCCCTCTTCCCTTTCCCATCTTCTCATCCCAAACCCCTCTTCTTTCCCCTCCCCGCATTCCCCAATCTCTCATAACCATAAAGGCGGGCGGCGCACTTACAACTCCGTTCATAACGGCGGGTGACACTTGCAATCAGGTAATAATGATAATGAATAGGTATAGATTATAAATAAAATCTCGACCTGTGGCTATCAGGGGCTTTATTACCAGAGATGCTAAAGACATCAGTAGTTAATATAGAAATAATATATTAATAATGAAGCTTTAATTCGATATCAGTGTCATTTAAAAATCTCATGTATAATTTTATTATCTCAAGATTGACTTAGAGTTAAACGCGGTTGAATTTTTAAGATGTTCTAAGAGCTTTCAATCGTTGAAGGGCCTTTGTTACCCCAGTTTCGCGGTGTCGGCCTTCCTTCTCAACATTACGAATATAAAACAAAAGAAGTCCTAAATTAAACTTTCCCGAAAATGTGGGAAGCGGGCCTTTGTCAGGATAATCGAGGGGCGTGATGGGTCGATCTCTGCTTCCAGTTCTAAATTATTTTGCCTCAACGGTTAGAGATAAAGATTAAACTATTAAGTGACCCCTGAGAATCTTTTCTTAACGCTTTATAACTTGAACGTCTACTAACCTGGATATTTTTTTCTCTTGTACAGAGAACTTTTATCAAGTTAGAGATTTATTAATTCTGTTCTAGACAGTGTTTTTAAGGAAAGATTGATTAGTTCAAATCGTTAAGAAAAAAGTAATTAAATTCATAAAAAATATTTTGTTATACAAAGCGAGGAACTTAATGAGTCCAAGTCTAAGTAATCTATTCTATTTCTGGCATGTATGTATATACATTATAATATATATATATGTATCCCCGAAGGGTAGGCACAGGCGAAAATAGTTTGTTACATATTACGAAGACCGCTCTTATGGACTAGTTGATCGGTGACAACTATATTCGTATGTATATAGACATTTCGATGTGGTGTATAATAAAGGATATTTTTCGTATTCATCATAGCTATCATTCAAGCTTGATTGACGACCTTGCCTATTTCCTCTACTCTTGCCCCCCCATGACCCTCAAAGGAGGGCAGCGCACTTACAACTTTGACCTGCAGGTGAAGGTTGCCACTTACTATCAGAGGAACCATGAGATTTGATTATTTCTAATAATTTTATTAACACTCTAGTATGTTTCTAATCAGAATGCGCTATATGACAAAGTGAATTCGACAAATTCCCAACATCGTTGTGTCCAAGAAAGTCAAAACAACAATCAAATAAGACAGGCATTAACATAAACATATGCGGCACAGGAGATAAACAAGTGGATGCAACATCTAGGCAATTACAGGCGGCCGTCGATCTCCAATATCCGGTGAACACAATCAAGATGGCCGCTTCCGTCAGCCATATTGCCCACGTCGCACTGATACACCAAATTGTTTACACTTTACTAATTAATTGCTCTGGATTACACGGATTTGTTTCAGGATCCATTTTTAATTAAACTGTAAAAGTAGGTGCTTAAGTGTTTTAGACATATGTAGAATCATTTAGTGGTCACATAGAAATGTTGTACTATATATAATATTAATACTATATAAACTTATCTCTGGTCCAAAGCGATGTCATTAGAAGAGTTACAGATAAAGCGGCTAAACGCTGCTGGTGGTTCGGGACTTGTATAATAGTGTAATAGAAAATAGAATTATTATTCACGAATTTTAGTGGACTACGTTAATTCAAAAATATTTATATATTGTAGTTTATGCATTGCCATTACCGCATAAATAGTATTGTTACATTTATAAAGTTAAGGGTACCCATAGTTGGTTATGATTTTGATAATTTTAAACCAATTTAAAAAAAGAATGTCTCGTTTGATCCCATTTGACTTTCAAGAAAATATTTCACCTAAGACGGAAAATTAAGGGATGAAGAATACATGAAAATACGATATCATTGTCATTTGCAAACCGGTTTCAACCATTCTTTCTTCTAACTGAATCGTATAATGGTATGGTATATATCTAGCTGTTCTGCCGATGGTGACTATTATATCGTATCATTCGGCTCCCTGCGATACGGTTAAGTTGGACAATGATGCGTCATGCTCGTAAACGAGTGCCGTCGACCTTGGCTGGTCATCTCCTTACTGTTATTACTTTAATATTGTAATAATGGGTTCGTCTTTTTAAAAACCTGTTGGTCTCGAACCGACTAAATTCATACAGTACCTTACCTATACCCTATAAAGGAAACCCTGTGACCCCAGGTTTGTTTTATTTTTGGTTGTTATTGATGTTATGCCATTTTGAATAGAATATTAAGGTGTAAAATTAAGGGGTGAAACATACATATTTTAACGATTTGTGTTAATAGAATTGGAATCTTAAGATACCACAAAATGTGAACTAAGTGAATCGTTCTTGTGCAAGCTACGGATAGCCGGATTCGATATCGTTTGTCCAAGATAATATAAAAGCTTATAGAATATTGCCCTAACTTGCACTCAAACTGTCCTTTTATATAAATATGGTTTAACGTTTATAAGGCGTGTCATCACGCAGTAACGAGAGCGACTAAAGGCTCTTAGTGTATTAGCCTTTACACCAAACTACGCAGTACTCATTCATTCGGTTTAAAGCACTATCCCCTAAAAAAACAATGTAATTTTAAAACATTATTATATATAAATATTACTCTTTTGTCAAATCAATTCAATGTTCTACCGAATTCCATAATGTTCATATACGTATATATAAGCTAGCCTTCACATTAAACTCTAAAATGTTTTACTTATACATTTATTTCACTATTTGTATATGTATACGTTGTATTTATGTATATCGTATGTAGTGGCACCAGCGCTGCTGAATCAGCTCGAAGGATTAATTATGTGTGCCATAACCGTTACCTACGTTTATGGTTTCAACGTTTTCGTTCTGGAAATGTTTACCTATAGAACAAACTGCGTGGACGGCCGGAGACCCTAGTTGACTATGAAGAATTGAAGGTGGTCGTGGAAGCGGATCCATCGCAAACTATGTCAGAGTTAGCAACAGGCTTCAGGTGAGTGATGAAACAATTTCAAATAACCCGAAACAAAAAAAGTAAAAAAGCTCGAGAAATGGGTACCGCATGAATTAAGTGAAGCAAAACCAACAAACACGCATTGAGGGTTGTTTGTGTAAATTACTCAACCTACACAATAACGAAGTAATTTTGAATCCTATCGTTACTTGTGCTGAAAAATAGATCCTGTACGACAATCGAAAACGCTCATCACAGTGGTTAAACCCAGTAAAAACGGCCAAATCATTTCCCATGCGAAATTTAACTCAAAAAAGTACTGGTGAGTGTTTGGTGGACCAGTGCTGCTGTCATACACTATAGTTTACTAAGATCTGGCACGACGATTACGGCAGATCTGTATTGTCAACAATAGCAAACCATGATGGTCAAAAGCTTGCCCTAAGGCAACCGAGACTGGTCCATTGATCTAGCCCACTACTGCTTCAGGACTACTACATTATTTTTTGTTTTACTGTTTCTAAATAAAAACCCTAATATATTCGTATATTTTATATAGATATTTCATGAATATTTTTATAATGCTATAATGCGGGCTCAGACTGCCCGGTATTCGACCCTAATTAGCTTGAGCTATTACTTACACTCCTTAATCCATCCGCATAAGCAAGTTCCCTGTCGAAAATCAAATGTGGATCCTCGACATCGCAGTGGGCCTGAGTTTTGTACCGGCTGAACAACTAGCGAGCGGCGCCGAGCAGGTAACCGAGAGGTAGGGAGGGGCGCGAGCGCCGGCGCAAAAGCTCCCACTCTTTATAAAACTACCACCGGCCATTTTACCGAATCGATCGGGATCACCACCTTATATAGATGTACCTACTTACTGTAATATACCAGCTGTGCAAGAATATATACCAGCGTTAATTACAGTCTGCTTTTTACTTGGTCACCAACATCAAGACCTTAACATCCCATTCCTTCGCTTTCCTTCCCTTTCCTTCCCTTTCCTTCCCTTTCCTTCCCTTCCCTTTCCTTCCCTTCCCTTCCCTTCCCTTTTCTTCCCTTTCCTTCCCTTTCCTGTCAATATACTCCAACTGTTCTCCATCTAATTGCGTATGGTAAACGATGGCAAAAGCTTGTCCTTATTACATTAATAAGACTAAATTGTAAACAGCAATGTGGGCGTTAATTACGCCTCTGCTTACCCTTTCGGAGATACAGACGTGTGAGAGTGTATGTATGTGTTTTATTACGATATACTACAGTTCATTTTGTTTCTTAATAATTTTAGTATTCATCCAGTCACCGCTGTTTTCAAAAAGGATAATATAAAAATAACAATCAGTTTGATGTGTGTGTGCGTTCAATAACGTATGTGATGGAATGTTTGTGACTTGATATTGCCAATAGGAATATATTTTAGTATTAACAAATATTATAAAATATTATTATAGGTACAATTTTTTTTTGAGAATTAAAAGAACATTTGAACTTGGCATATTTGTAAATCTATGAAACCACGATAAGCTCGTTTTTATATTTTTAAAAGAAGAGTTTCTAAGCAGGCAATTACTAGATATAGTAAACGATTTTTGACATCACTTTATTTTTTAAAAATTGTCAATCATTTCATAATCTAGGAATGTCCAATTACAGACCTTACTTACATTGTCATAAATTAGCATCTGTTTTACAAATAATAACATTTTTATGCATCTAATTGTTCGCACAAGCTTACAAAAGCATGGGATCACTAGATATTTTATCGAACTAGATCTTCCTCGCCTATTCCATCCATATGTTAAAAATACTATATTAAATCATCTACCGCTATTTTATAGATAGAGTTTGTTACTTTAATTACATATCTTATATAATTATCTTACTTTATTTCTTTTAAACTACAAAATGGTAATGATAAGACACTGAAAATAGGGATTTAATAACGATTAAGTATTTTAAATCTATAAATGTTGATGCTTTATTATCTAAGGCACAGACAAATTCCTATGAGAAATTGTAAGCCGTTTGGACGGTCTTAACGTTCCACATTGAGCACCAAGCGGGGCCATTATGAAACTTCGCTGCATTTACAACTGAATGATTTAAGCTTTGGCCCCTGTCTGTTAAATGAAGATTACTTTTAATCGCCTTACGATATTAGAGCTGATCACTCAAACCAGTAATAACACGGCAACAAGCAGTGCCTTCGTACAGCATATTTATAATAATTAACTTAAACAAAAAGTATAACTCCAAGTCTTCAATGTGATCTATAATATTAGATTGAAAAATGTGCTACAATTTAAAGAATTATTCTTAACGTAACGTACATAATTTAAACATTTATTCCCTAATTCCTAACCATTAAGTAGTTGTATCTTCCACCATTAGCTCAGCGACGTGAGGTGCAAATTTGTGATTAGCTTTAGAAAGTATATGAAAAAAATTGAAAAATTATTGCTAGTGCCTATAAAATTTCTTTCTCTCGATTCCTTTTTCGTTTTTTTTTTTTGTAAGCTGATACTATAAGAGCACACAAAAAATTAGGAGGATATCACGTGGTATCCGTATTAGTAGTAGAAAGCAACGACACTTGTTATAGAAGTATAGGATTAGTCGGACAAACGAAAACAACATTAATTTAGTATTCATATTAAATTTCTTTACTGTCATAAATACCGAAAACTTAAAAAATTAAGACAAGTGGCTCAAAATAATTACGTTATGAACACTTCTGCTAATAAATCAAAGGCGTCATGGCAGATTATTAATATTATAACATGTTGTTACGAGTCTATTTCTAAGATTAATGTAAAAACCTCACCATCAGCGATCCGAATCCAAATGTTTGCAATAACTACTATATAAAATATTATTTATTTAGTTTAGAGAAAAAAGAGACATTTTTTAATTACTTAATGTCATCATGAAACACGTAGATAACAGAATGCTATATGTGCCTCCTATACTGATATGACGAAGGCTTTTGACTGTGTCATCGATATCTACGGTATCAGTGGAAATTCTTAGCCAATACACTTAAACAATTCACACAAATTAGTAGAATATATATTGAAACTAACGTATTTATCTGAAGAAAAAGTTATTAGAAATTTCGTACCGCAAGAAAGCGTTTTAGGTCTACTTTTGTTCCTGATATATATAAACGATTAGCCACGGCCTATTTAGCACCATATGGTCTTATTTCCTGATGACAATACAGCAATCATAAAATGCAATAATGCCGAAAAGTTAGAAATAGTAATTACCCTTTAAGAGCATAATACATTAGCTTAATTTAAACAATTTAGTCATTGATTGATCAAAAACTATTATTTTGCCATTTCATCAGCATAAATACGTCAGTAAAAAAATACAATAAACAAAAAAGTACCTACATGAAATATAGAGGTATGTAAAAAACTAAGCACGTCTGCGTTTGTTTTATTTAACTTAGTAAACACAGTTATTTTATCAACGATACTGATAGCTTTTCATGGCTTAGTTTAGGCGATTTTGAGTTTTGGGGTAATTGTAGTTTAAGAATTTGCAAAAGCAACGCATATGGGGAACGTGCAGCCTTAAAACTTTGGCCGTTTTTCCTGTGTTCAGAACCACTGTGATAAGCGTTTTTTGATTGACGTAACGATAGGATTCAACATTTCTACCTTATTGTAAGTGTTGTTGTTGTTTGTTGGTTGAGTAATTTAAAGCAGCACTTAATGTGTGTTTGTTAGTGTGCTTTAGTTAATTCATGCGGTACCCATTTCTCGAGCTTTTTCACTTTTCCAATTTGTTTCCAGTGCCGCTAACTCTGGCGTAGTTTGTGATGTATCCGGTTTCATTCGGATCGCCTTTAATTCTTCATTGTCAACTATGGTCACTTCCGTCGTCCATCCACGGGGTTTTTTCTGTAGTTAAAAAAATCCAGAATGAAACGTTGGAACCAAAGCACAGACAAGCACATCATTAGTTTAGGGCTGTTTCAACAGCGCTGATGCGACGGTAGAACTAGTATTCGTAAATAATGCGATATCTTAAGTTTTCTATTTTGTGAACAGAACGGTTTAAAAAAAAACAAGTAAAAAAACAATCAAATGAATCACTAAATACACAAAATAATGTACACAAGTCTAGATTTGAAATAAATTTGAATTTAGAATTTCTAACCAAACGATAGATATTTTAGATCTAAGTGCCCAGTCGACAAAACGCCAATATCATATGCTAGCACCTAATATATAACCTCGCATCTACTATAACTCCCATCCTCAAACATTTCAGTATTATTTCAAAACTTGCGACTCCTTCGAAAGGTTTTTGTACGAAGCTTCGCAAAATATTATACCAGTATTGCAGTAGTACAGAAAGTTTTAATAACCCCGTTATAAATCTTATCTTATATCTTTAAATAAGCAATTCTTGTATATATATAATTGGAATCTCGGAATCGGCTAGAACGATTTTCATGAAATTTAGTATATAGGGGGTTTCGGGTGCGATAAATCGATCTAGCTAGGTTTCAGTTTTAGGAAACGTCGTTTTATCCGTGTTTTCAGGCAATGAAAAACTGCTACAATATCATTAGTATACGAAGGTAAATTTTACCACCATCTATAAGGTTGTAATAGGTCAGGTGGGGAATAAAGCGGTCCCGTAACCAGATTACCCCGGTTCGAGTCCTGATGATTATTTTATTTAACTTTTTTTTTCGTTGTTTTACACGATTTACCAAAAAATACCGAGCAAAGCTCGGTTATCCAGGTACTATGTTATTAAAATAATAATAGTAGCTCTGATTCATAGCTACTTCGTCTTAGCGTCCTATTATTGTTGGAAACTAATGTACCTATTACTCAATGTGTTTATTATTTTCAATGTCGATATAATAATAAATAAATAATAATAAATACTCCACACATCTCTCTCACGGCCGTCTGATCCCAAATTAAGCAGAGCTTGTACTATGGTAACCAGGCTGCTGATAAACATACTTATATATTTCTAAATACATACAAATTTTATATAAATTTCACCCAGATACAGAACAAATCATCGTGCTCATGACACAAATATTTGTCCCGGGTGGGAATCGAACCCACGACCTCGGCTTAGCAGTCAGGATGGCTAACCGCTAGACCAGCAGGCCGGTCATATGTATATATATCGGGATGAGTAATTATTAATTAACTTTTGATAAAGTATATAATGAACTTAATTATAAATTGCACTTACATACAACCTACCTACCCCTTACTGGATATACGTTCAATCCTATATTAAGTAACGGGTAGGAAGAGGTGTATTAAACACCCACGATTTGCCATTTTGATTACTACTACCCACTGACGTAAGGCAGGCCTGTATGACTGTGTACGTACTGTACTGATAGAACACAGTCCCATTCCTCAGTCACTTCTTATGACACTGGAGGTGACTTACTTGAGCATAAAGGGGCAGGAAGGTCCTCGCTGCAGCGTCGGAGGCTGGGCACCCGTGGCTTCAAACCGCCTATTTCGTCGCCGGTTGACTCGTATCACCAACAAGATATTTTTTGATAGAAATAGGAATATAGGGGACACTCATGTGTTACTTATTGTATGTTTCGCGGTTTTATTAGTAGTTTTCGTTACGTTTCATGCGGAGGACGGCGGAGCGTGAGCGTGAGCGTGAGCGTGAGCGTTGACAGGTTTTTAGCGAACAAGGGAAACGGTAGCGGGGATGTGAGACAGAGAAGGGAATATGTTATGCATTCGGAAATGTGTAATGATTTGTTATTGTTGATTACATATATGTCCAAATATTACAATATAAATACGTGAGTTAAGAAATTGATTTAATTATAGAGTAAACGGTGTTTATAGACACCTACCCGTTAGAAATTGTAGTAAGCTGTATTTAACATACCTTAATTTTTCACTTGAGACAAGAGACAGAAAAATAATTTAGTTAATCGGTTTACAAATGGCGAAACAAAAAAGAAATTGCTGAATCGAAAACTGAATTTCAAAAAATATTTAAGAAAAAGGCCGCATTTGCAATCTTGTGTAACAGAAAATCAAACATCATTCATTTAGGCTACGAATTGTGGTTTTCATGTTCATTTTTTTATAACATTTCCTTCAGGATAATCCTTAGATCCTAAATCTTATCTATTAGAAAATAATCAAGTAACTTACAGCCACTGTTTTTCTTAATTGTGGACGTATTGGCAGACCGCGCCCCGCAAATGCTCTTCTTCACTTTCCTTCTAGCAGACTGTATCACCAGAAATGATGCTCATTGTCTCTCGTGTGGTGATACATTTTATGGTTAAATCATATTCGACATAATCAAATCATTAGACCGGAATGTTCCATACGGAAAAACTATTTATAATTAAAAGAATGCACGGATGGCGTAGATGTTTAAGTGGTCACTTCGGGTTGTGGGTTCGATCCCCAAACGGAGACAATTTAACACTTTGTGTAATCAGTAAAACACTCTGAGTCTGGGTGTTCTTTGTGTACATTATTTGAATGTTTATAGAAACCCAAATAAAATCCAGAGCGAGGAGGCCAAATGGAATAACCTAGAGCGTTAGTTGGTTTTTAAAAAGAGAATAATTTGTTAACAGATAAAAGAATAGTTCCTTTTATAAAAATGATTTCTATTATCTGTCGAGAGCGGAGTGTAGTACGTTTCCGAGCGGTTCATGTTTTTTATTCTTGGAAGCATTTCTGTAGAGGCCCTTATAAAATCCAATTTATGTAACTTTGCGACGGGATCCGTCACCGAGGACGCGAAGTATAATTTACTCTTACCATAAATTTATTTGTCTGGCAGTTTCTTGGAAGAAAAAAATATTTGCAACGTGTTCAGATTATCTCTATGTAGTATTAAATTATCGGTATGGTTTTCTCGATACATTATGTATGTTCAATCTAATCTTGAGAATTACGAAACGGATTCAAATTTTTGTTGCAACAATATTAATAACAAACTCATTTGGCGTTGTTTCTGGAACGAGGTTAATGATATTAAAACCATTTAAATGACTTTAAAAATACTTAAAAAATAATTGGTTAGCTTTTGAATGGTAAATCCTATCTGCGAAAAACGTTTTGTACCAGCTTTAGAACTACTTAAAGGATTTTGGAGGATCGTTTTACATCCTTATTTATTATGCTGCCACTTACAGATGCAGGATGTGAAGAAAATTTGTTCCCAGGGTCATATACCTACATAAACTAAGCTGATAAGAACCCTTTTAGGTTGCTAATATATGTCTACAGCTTTTCGAAGCCAAATAATTTTCGATCGGTATGAAAAACTATAAGAAATGAGATTATGTGACCGGTATTTTAAAGGGACGATTTTGAAAAAAAAATGTTTTTTAATAATATTTTATTTTGTACTTTGAAGAAAAAGCTCAATTTGTACAATAAATAATAAATAAATAAAAACGAAATATATTAAAAGAGACATTTTTGCAGAAATTGGTATCCGACTTAAAATAATACCCCTTTGCTTAGAAAATCGCACATACATACGTTACTCTATGATCTCTACAAAACGGCGTTTTAACAATTTTATTCGATTGCGTAGAAAAACGGTTACGTTTCTCAAGTGTGTGTATGGATATACATATATGCGTTCAGGCCGTTTACGACTGCGGCTACCGCTTTATGACCTGGCTCTTTGTTTGCGCTCATTCGCTCGTATATTGCTCAAATACTAGATCTTTTTAAAAAAGTTCTAGAACACTATTAATAATTTTATTTGAAGTAAAATAGTAGCGTTTAAGTGCCAAGGATACCTAAAACATTTAAGAATTTATTCCTGACCCTTGAAAACAGATATTGGATATTGTAATGACAATTGTTTGAAATGTTACACTCATAACTTGTTGCCTGGCCTGTCAGTCTAGCAGGTAGCGATCCTAACTGCTAAGCCGAGGTCGTGGGTTCAATTCCCACCTAGGAAAAATATTTTTGTGATGAGGACTTGTTCTGTGTCTGTGTGTAATTTATCTATAATATGTATGTATATATTTAGAAATATATAGGTATTTTTATCAGCAGTCTGGTTAGTACAAGCTCTGCTTAGTTTGGGATCAGACGGCCGTGTGTGAGATGTGTGGAGTATATTGTGTGCACTTTGTACTTCTTGGAATAAAAATCGACTCTATTTTGCTGTTGAGAACAAAATCAGGAATCAGAACTTAGATAAACACAATCACTGCAAGAGAAAGAATATTCCAAACTACAACCTGTACACCAGCAACCTGTCAGGCTAGCATAGTACTAGTAGTCTAAATTCCTCTTTATTTATTTTATGAGAAAAGTCTAAGTTTAGCGGTGGACTACAAAAGGCTAATTACTGATTGATTGATTTTATTAAATTTGGAAAAAAAAAAACTACATCGTTCGGCTTTCTATTTATTCGTATTTATCAATATCGTTTATAAAAAATGTATCGAGGAGTTCTGCAGACATATACTATTAGCTTCATGTTTGGACCATCTTAATTACCAAACAATTGTCATAGTATGAGCGCAGCAGCCTACAGTGCAAAGCAAATCTAAACAGTTTATCACTATCTTATCCAATATACACAGCGATAAAAGTCGTCACTTAAGCAATCAATCGGAATTCTTGGGAATGATCGAGCCAGGGAAAAAAAATATCAGAGCCCAATAAACATTTAATCCGGGTCGGCGGAGGCAGGGAAAGCAATAAGACATACGCTTAAAGAAATGTCCAATTACCTAATAATATACATTTCAACTCTGTACAATACCCAAGCACTGCTATAACTCTGCTTGATTGATAGACAGCTCCTCTGGGTGCTTTCAGGCTAAACAATAATTGAATATACTTGCCACTTGAGACTATTATGTCCGACCGTAATGCCTATTTATTGTATGGGATCAGGGACTCCGTTTGAAAATTGTTTTTTTTTTTTTTTAGTGAAATCGTACATAAATACACCGGTAATACTTGCCTACCAATACAAATAGAATAAATCTTGCACTCCAATATTAGCAATAAGAGTATTTTCACCATTATCAACCAAGTTCAAAAAGGAAGAGGTTCTCAATTCGACTGTATTGTTACTACTAACTAACTTTCGACTTTGTTCCAGTGTCCAGTTCTGACAATGGCATCCATGAGAAAACTATATAAGTCTTCAATTTTATGATAGACGCATTGAAGACGTTTGTATACTTTTTTAAAGTGAATTATACTGTATTCACTAACACCGGCTTGTTAGCGGCAGATAAGACTAATAGTAAAGAATGCTGTAAAGCTGATATGTTAAATTATAACATTTTAATTCTGTCGCCAAATCTCTCCCGGTTGTTGTAAACGGCGACTAATCTGACTGTTATCTATCAGACAGTATATGTATATACTGTCGGATAGTGATAGTATATGTATATACTGCCTGATAGTGATAGGGGGGCAGACAAACAGATGGGTCACCTGATGGTAAGTGACAACCGTCCATGGACATCTGCAACCTCTTCCGGGCACTATCAGACAGTATATGTATATACTATCTGATAGTGCCCAGAAGATGTCAATAGGTTTGCCCCTATTTCGTCAGTGGGTCTAACTTCTGGTTGGAAAAAGATTGGTGTTTGAGACGCCTGGGGCTTGGAGATCTCAACGATAGCCATTTCGAGTTATAGGATATGCGACCCTGACTGGCTGGAGCTATGGCTTAAACTCCCCCTCCCCCCCCCTGTGTATAAGCAATATTCGTTTCCTTCCAATACATTTCCTTCTAGCCGTCTTAATAATTACTATACATTATATTCCAAATATTCCTAAAGTATTAGATTTTTGGCAATAAGTTATAAAATCTAAATTCATCATAATTACCTAAAATAAACTCCATAGCGTAGAAAAGCAATGTATCTTCTTGTGTTCAATAATAACATGATATAAAAATAAGAGTGAGAGTTAGTGTGCATTAAGTGTAGCGTAATAGCACTTGTCACTTTATAGAAAATTAGATCATATTCCCTTTTCAAGTATTCTCAGTGGACCTCACTTAATATATGTCACGCGAAGCGAACTTTTTTGACGAGGCCGAAGGAAGGACGGGGTCGATTCCGAATCTAGTCGGGCATCCTCGAAATACAAAATTCAGTAAAACCATTGGATCCTAAATAACTAGAAATCATATAGTGTTTCATAATACTTTAAATCAACTCCTTAAGTAGATGAATTGAGACGAATATACTAAAAAGCATTAATTTTGGCATTCTGATTAACATTAAAATTACACGGTTAACGTAGCGTTTTAAGTTGTTTGTTCCCAGCCTCCTCCTATATTAGGCGCAAGAGCACACCGTGTGGTTATAGTCGGTTCAATTCCGACACACCGCCCCACTGTAAGCCCCGGTGGGGTGACGGAAAAGAAAAAAAAGCGTTTTAAGTGGTCACCTTGCCAACACACTGCCGCGAAGAGTGTTGTGGATTTGCGTAATGCTCAAGTTATTGTTCTGAGTCTGTGCGTTTTTTGTGTCCGTTGTTTGTAAAATCCCCCGCGACATACGCTACATAGCTGTCTTTTTAAACATAAAAAAAATATTTAAACTCGTAACCTGGTAGCAATTACAAAACTAACTACAGTAGACTAAAAATAATTAAAAAATTCAAAATTTAAAATTTAAATTATTTAGTACTGCCAATTGACCTTTAATATTATGAAAACGCAAGATTAAACTTGTTTTAGTTTGCCAGAGCCAAAATTAATTAAGTTACTCAACTTAGTCAAGTTCGATGTTACAACTAAATAGCTTATCTATTCGAAACCTATGGGAATTTTAGAGAAAGTTTGGTTTAGTAAGGTGTGCAGCTGAATCGGCACCATTGAATACCAACAAACAACAATTATGTTACTAACGTATAACTATAACATTACACAGTTTTAAAGCGTGACTTTGCATAGGAAACGTCGGTACACATCGAACAACAAAGTTAGTCGAGTTACAAGCAGGAAGCGACGTCATACGCGCTTGAACACGTAGGCACTATGTACGAGTACACTCAGTTTGTCTAAATATAATATTAGGTTGTTCGGATCAAACCCGCCCACACAAATATTCCAATAAAGACATAGTTTTCATTTATACGTATATATTTAAACTTATATTTAGAGATTAACTAGAGACAGTCACTCTGCAAATTTATAACCGCTTGCCAGCGCTCAGGTAACTTTCTCACTGCCTGGTACCTTCCATGTTGAATCTCTTATGTTGATCTCTCCAGACTCCTATAGATGAATGGCGGTGACTCCTTGTGTTGCGGTCTAACAGCCATATTGTGCCCTTATGATTTTTACTCCTCTGACCTATCAAATTAGTTAAAAATGCATAAAGCAACTATGATTCATGGTTTCATGTTGATTTTATACGTGGTAGAGCCATGCTTAGGCACGAATGGGCCGGGCGGGTTTGATCCGAACAACCTAATAAATTAACATTCCACATCTCATCTTCAGTTATTAGGCTGTTATATGTCAGAAAGTATTACATACATTGTAAAAGTGGACGTGTGAGACGCTTCTGTCAACCCCTTCCATCTGTATAAGCTATGTCCTTTCCCTTTCTATCCTCCATTTCCTGTCAGTATATTTCAAATTTTCCCATCTAACTCACGAAAGTGCCCGGACGACGGCAATAGACTTGCCCACTATTACGTGAATGGGACTTAATTTTATTTGGCAAAATGTGGGCGTTAATTACACTTCAGCCTACCCCTTCGGGGATGGGAGCGTCAGTGTATGTCTGCTTATTGTCTTTGGAGCAACTTAAGTATGTAATTATTGTTCAATATAGAAAGCTACATTGTCAGCAAGGAACGTCGGCCATCTTTACAAACACACACAAACATAAAAATAATATGTGAACCTATAGTTTTGTTTTCTCGGCATGATCACATCGCTCCCTGTCGCATCGCATATAAACTGCTCTACATTAACTTTACAAATTATATGTTTAACGACATATATTATTTTATTTATTTTGTATACGGACTTAATTCCACAGGCATTGTTTCCCAGTCAACCTTTGGGTGTTGCAGAAATAAATAGTAGTAGGTGCAAATTTGTGAAGTTATATGTATAGTCAGTTAATAATTAAACTAAGATCTAATTACACATATATATATATATGTATTATATCTACTATATACTAATATATACATATGCACACATACAATGCACATAATAAACAAGTCTGGTAAGTATGTGCTAGCGCTGTGACATTTCTGCCAACTTAAAGATAAAGCGGTTAGTGGACATCCCGATTTCCAGTGGTAGCGCATTCCAGAGTAGGACTGATTGGACATAGAAGAAGGAGTTCACTAAGTTAGAGTTGTGAGGGGGACACAAGAGAAGATTGTTGTGAGTGGAACGAAGATTTCTATCGTGATTTGACGATGGAAACCGAAGGTAGCGAGCTAAATAAGATAGTGGAGACGGAGAGTTTAGAAAAGAGAAGAGGGAAGTTAATGCTCGTAGATTTCGGCGTTGGTGAATAGGAAGCCATTTTAACTCGGAGCGTAAAGCATACACGTGGTCATACTTGCGACGATTGAAAGTAAATCGAATGCATAGTCGATTAAAAGAATATAAGAGATATATAAGGGACTGCATTAGAATAGTTTTGGTCTTAGTGTTAAGGAAATATTTTAACCGATATAAACGGACACTTCCAGTAACTTTCTAACTCACATGAGTTACTTGGGCTCGCCAATCAAGCGTTGTGTCAATATGCAACCCCAGGTCTTTAACTACCGAGTACAGGGGTATGACTGAGCCATTGAAAACAATATTTATTTTCTCTAGGCGCAAACATAATACAACAGGTTATTGTAATTATTTCACCTACAATGGAAACGGATTATAAATATTTATTAAATTGCATCATTAGTCACAAAAGAGTTTACTAGGCTATATATGTAACCATTATGGTTAAGTCGCAATAATCGCCTTGTATTCAAATTACTCAATCAAAATAAATGTAGAAAAGAAAGATGTTGATAATGGCATCAAGATGTTTATCATTATCCAGCTAAATATTTAACTTAATAATCAAGTTCATTATGCACTTGTAGATATAAACCTCTTTAGATTACATATTCAAATATGATCATTCCTTAAGAAGTTAAAACATGACAGGTATAAAAATCCTTGAGAGGGATGTCTGAGTCGTCGGCCAGTGTCGTGCGGTGTTCCACAGGGATCTATCCTACGAGGCGACTTCCCCCCGGGCATGGCAATCTTTTACGCTGAATTCACGTTGGTTACGGTTACGGCCCAGGGTGTAAATGTGATCCGGCGCATCGGTGCGCTAGGTTTGTTTCCCATGGGCCCCGTTGTGGTCCACCCCGTACTCACTCACACCTCGTACCCGTTCGGGTCCACATTAAATATCTGGGCCTGATCTTTTACGGCAGATGGCTTTTTGACGAGCACTTTCGGCAGCTAGCTCCAAAGTGGTCGGCGCTGTGTCCACCCTTGGGCGCCTATTGCCCAACTTGGGTGGACCCAGCATCGCATCGAGACGGCTATACACGGGGGTTTTCCGGTCAATGCACTTTACGGTGCATCGTTGTGGGTGGAGGCTCTAACCGCCCAGAATAAGGTACGTCTTATGCGCCCTCAGAGGGTCCTGGCAGTTAGAGCCATACGCGGTTATCGCACCAGCGCCTCATGCCACCCTGAGTGTGGCCGCGGGTGGTCGGGACGGTTTTCCCCTCCACCCGCTTTAGTGGCCAACCGCGAGGGGGTGACGTCCTGGTGTGCCTGGACGTTGTCTAATTGAGAGTTACCCAGAGGTGGTGCCCGCGCTTTTGCGCACAACCGTCGCTAGGAGGGATCCGGATGTCTTACTAAAGCGGCCGGCTTCCTCCTATTTTAAGCGCAGTATAGCACAGCGTGTGGTTTTATTCGGTCCGATTCCGACACACCGTTCCACCGAAAACCGCGGGGGATGACGGCAGGAAAAATATTGTATTACTTACTTGCTTACTTACTTACTTACGTACTTGCTACTAACTTTTATTCTCCGCAAGTAGCACCTTTTCTCCCGAAATTCTTATATGATTGAGATATGAGCAGCTAAATTAACTTCATATGTTGTATATAAAGACATCCTGTAGCAATTGCAGTAATGATACTTGTGATAGCCACGAGTAAAATACATACATTTTCTAAATTTGTAAGCAGTAGACCTAAATATTAGGTTTCAAATATACAATTTAAACTCTAAATTCCGCCTGAACAAAGCTCGCTAGTACATAATGTAAGTGAGATACTGCTCTTGCAATCAACTCATTTTACAAGTTGAATATAATAAAACAAACCGTTATAGCTTTATTAAAAATCCTACTTCAATTTAATTACAATGCTGTTCCATGCATTTCCCTGTTAACTAGTTAAACAATATTAATATTGTAAATCTTGAGCAAGTTACTCAATGTAGAACGTCTGAGGACGTCTTGTCGACATCCTATTTGTGTCACTGACTAACATTCACCACTTGTGCTGATCGAACTGTACAGATTGAGTTGCCGATGTGGAGTTTGCAACTCCTTAAAGAAAACTTAGACGAGGATGTTTGATTGCATTCTTATATGTATATTTAAAGAAGAGTTTTGTTTTTCTAGCTTAGTATTGTACAAATATAGGAAGTTTCTATAGTCTGTTTCTAAGACACTCAGGCGGACAATCGGATATTTTTTATGCGCTAATGTTGTGTGTAATTCGAAATAATATTTAGGCATTTATCACAATAACTGGTTTACTATTAAAAAAAAAACATTGAAAATGTATCACTACCTAACATTTCTGTCATTAGCATTGTAAGATATGCTTTTAATAAAAGCACAATTTATACATACACATACTCATAAGAACACAATTATTTACTTAATATAAGTAATATTTTACAGGAACATCAAAAATCTATTGGTATTAAGCACATCTCAATATGATGTTATTAGGCCAAATTAATATTAAGGAATGTTTGTATTCAATCGACTGTTCTTTTATATAACACTAAATCGAAATTGATTCCGCCGTTTACAAGGTTTAGGGGGTGAAGGTGAACAATCGAATGTTTTCAAATCATCCAATTGTTATGTTCCCAAGATGTGTATTTTGTTGATAAGAAGTATAACTGGGATTTTGAAACAAATACAAGCTCATGAGATGATATTTTCCGATTCCGATATTAATAAACTATATCTGAATATAACTTACGTACTGATTTAGTACGAGTGTTAGGTGTTTGTGTTAGTGTTCTTAAGCGTTAACTAGTAAATATAATTATTTATATCCGTGATTTGATTCCTATTAGATTTTACTCTGAATAAAACTAATATCAGTGCACATACCCATTTTCTACTAATCAATTATAATAAATTGTCCTTTATCAAGTAATATTGTAACAGGTAAAAGAGCAGTATGGGGGCCACTACTCCACTACTGATTTATAAGCGTAATAAGGACGACTTTTTTCGACATAAACGTGAACGAAATCGTGGTCACTGCTTGTAATCTACAAAATAAATAATTAATATTACTGCATGTGCACTGCCGGACATAACCCGCCTTCAATGAATTCCAACCGGTTGGAAGCGGCCAGCATCCAGACGGCTGTACACGGGGGTTATCCGGTCAATGGCACTAGAATAGGGCACGCCTCCGGCGCCCTGAGAGGGTCATAGCGGTTAGAGCCATACGCGGTTACTGCACCGTGTCGACGGCGTGCGCGTTGGCGCGTTGGTGTGCCTGGACGTTACCTACTTGAGTCTTACCCGAAGGTGGTAGCCGCGCAACAAATGCTAGGAGGGGTCCGGATATCTTACTAAAGCTGTTCCCGGATTCCTCCTATTTTAATCGCAGCATGGCATACTGTGTGGCTTTAGTCGGTCCGACTCCAACACACCGTTCCCCCGAAAACCCCGGTGGGATGACGGCCCAAGGGGGTTTCCACATGATAAAAAAAAAGACGAGCATCCACTGTCAACTTGCGATCTTTACGAGGTCCACAGTCCATATATGTATATATAATAGGAAAGAATCTAATTGTAGAGTTGTTTCTAGTTGTGTTTGTTTATAATGTCAGGAAATGCTTTTGTATAACTGATTATTTTTAAAATCGTACGGAAAAGTTTTTAAAACCTCTTACTATCCTACTCATGAAAAACAAATGAGTGTGTGAGACACAAAACAATGGACAGTTGAGATCTTCAATTTTTCGACAAAACATTGACAGTATTGGTACACCCACGTGCAAAGCCGGGGCTGTCAGCTAGATAGTGAATTTCTACCAAGCAAGGATTTACGATGGACCAAAATGATGCGGAGAGACAGTGGTAGTTGCAGGTGCATTTCTATTTGGGAACTACGGAAAGTACTAATTCATCGATAGGAAATAAGAGTAAGAGTAAATAAAGATTTTTACACCACAAATTTAGTTCAAGTTCAGGAAGTTGTTCAAAAATATGTATACCTCGGGCAGACATTGCAATTAGGTAGAAACAACTTCGAGGACGAGGTGAACAGAAGAATTCAGCTGGGTTAGGCAGCGTTTGGGAAGCTACCTCGAGACTTCTCATCGTCGATCCCATATTGCCTTAAGACGAAAGTCTTCAATGTGCGTGTCCTACCCGTCATGACATACGGAGCTGAAACGTGAACTCTTACCGTACGGCAGGTCCACAATCTCAAAGTTGCTCAGCGTGTTATGGAAAGGGCTATGCTCGGTGTTTTGGGAGCACATCAGGAATGAGGTGATCCGGCAGAAAACCAGAGTATCGACATAGCCTACCGAATCAGCAGGCTGAAGTGGCAGTGGGCTGGCCATTTTAGCCGCGGAACCGACGACCGTTCGGGAAAATAAGTTCTTGAGTGGAGACCGCGCCTCGGCAAACGTAGCGTAGGACGCCCACAGGCCAGGTTGAGTGACGATTTGCGCAAGATGGCTAGCAGGAGCTGGGTGCGAGAAGCCGAAAATAGATCGAAGTGGCGTGCAATTGGAGAGGCTTATGTCCAGCAGTGGACTGCGACAGGCTGACAATGATGATGATGACACGCAAAAAAATCTCGGCTTGCTGACGTAAAACCCGACGATATTGTAAACTTCTTTTCTTTTTTTAAGTTTGTAAGGTTCAACTAGTCAATGCTTTTTCAGTGATTTCATTGGAACGGTTGCAATATACTTATTACCAAACTGTTTACATACGCAATTATTTTCTATAACCAATAAGTAAGTAGTAAATTTGACTCGAGGACCAGCTTCTTCCTTTAAAAACTCTTAAGTATTATCAGTATACAAATCTGTTACAAAAAATCAACAAATACAGCTGCGACTTCATTTTAAATATGGTTTCTATTTACAACGCAGTTAATATGAACATTTTCTTTATTTAATATTCGTTATAAAATATGAGTCTAACGTTTTTTTTTTTAACATAGAGTGTAGCAATTAATAACAGCTAACAGCCTCGGGAGAAAATCTAGAGCAACGACATTTGTTGTTCCGGTGCCAAGCTGCGCATACCTACGCGTTAGACACTAACACTAAAATACAACAAAATTAAATGGAACAATTATAGATAATTTTAATTGTGTAGGTTTTTACGTGACTCCCCATAAAAATAATGTGTAATGTTTTCAGGCAACATGTAAGATTATTTACAACACCAAAACTATTTAATGCCTAAACCGATTTAGGTTTGTGAATATTATTATAATCCTTATATTATCTCGAGTGACACTTATAATAAAAGTAAAAAAAATATATCGAATGTAGGGTTGTTTTTTTTTTAAATTCGTGACGTTATTTTAGATCCTCAATTGCATTTTTTTTGGGACTTCTAACCTATCTCTATTTTTTTCTACCTTAACTTTTATTTATAGTCTTATGCTTAAAGTGTAATAGAACTATTCTAGTTAAGAAATCAAATAATGTGTTTGCCTTGAAGAGGTCAGTTTAAGCGATAAGTATCATCAAGTACATCTTATTTTATATTTTTACTGATATTGGGACCATCACACCATTCCACATTTTTAATGCTCTGTGACTTTTCAAAGATCAGTAACAATTAGAAAACCAACAATCTCAAAATGTATAGACTAACCCACTTTACCTTCCCGCTTCACTTACTTCTTGTTACATTAACGTTGACAGTCACCAAGAGATAGGAAAATATAGCACTTTTCATTGCTCTTTGTATAGTTCCTTAGTCTCCTCAATATCGATTGCTTACTTTTATTAGCGTTTACTTTTCGGTACACGGTCCGTCAACATTGTCTTAGAATGAATAAAACAGGCTGTAAATCAATAGTTTAAACTACAGATCTAGAATTGTGTCTGGGTTCAAAATATCTGCAAACTTCTTGCCCATAAATTGTGCTCGATTCCAGCTCAAGTGTTGTGCGATGGTTTTAATTGAATTTACTGAATATTCATTAAATGTTTTTGTTTGTATACTGATCTAAATTAATAGGAACTAAAGAATAATTTATACGTCTACAACTTAATTCATATTTACGTACGCTCACGCCTATTTCCCAGGGGTTGGAGATGTCTCAAACATCCACTTTTTGCGAACCATAATGTATTCCCATATCACTTTACCTACAGTGTACGAAATGGGGGAAAGCCTTTAGCCGTTAACCGGGCACTGTATATAAACTGTCTGGTAGATCACAGTCCAATCCCTTAAACACCTTTTAATACACCCACGGGAAGAAAAGGGGGGTCCTATGCTACTCCACCACATGCCTAATTAATATAAATTCAGTTTTTATTTGTATTACGTACTTCTGTATTTTGTAGTATAGATGAAAAGTCTTTGTTAATCAAAGAAGCAATGTATTCAATAAAGAAGTGAATGCCAAAGTTATCATATATTTCAGTAATAATAATAAAAATCAATAAAACACATTTTTATATACAAGCTTATAAAGATACTGCCTTAGAGATACGGCAGAGAATACCTTAGGCATTAAGTCCGCCTGTGTACGATATGTGCATAAACATTTTTAAATCAATAATAATAGTGTAGATCGTTCATATATTTTATAGTATAGGGGGACAGACGAACAGACGGGTTACCGATGGTAAGTGACAACCTCCGTCTGTGGACACCTGCAACTCAAGGAGTCTTATGTGCGCTGCCCGCCTTTGAGGGTGATGAGGGGTGGGGTGGGGTGCGGGGAGGGAAAAGACGTGGGTTGGAGTAGAGCCGCCGAAAACATTACTAATTTCGGCAAAATGCGACGAAAGCTTAGCTTCACAACCGGTTTACATACATAGGGGGTTACATTTCAACATTTAAACTGTAGCAACTAACTATTCCCAACTGTCGCTGTTTTGCGGTCAACCGTTGCATCTGCAGGGTGACCCCGCGGCCGTAATTAACGAAGTTGAGAACTCATACCCCTAGCTCGACGCCATAGCTTTCGTTTGCGAGATCTATATCGCTAAACCCAAACCCAAAACAGACACCTTTGATTAAGTTAAGACATTTTAGACACAATCTGTGTTTACATTTCATCCGTTACTTTATAAAACTTTGATTGAGCTGTTTAACTTTCTCAGAAACTTAACTCTCATGGGTGTAAGAATTCAGCTCGAATTCGTTTATTTGTATAATGATGAATTATAATTATATAAACATAAAGGGATATCGGACGATGTGTTGCTTTCGAAGCATAAATTTGCGTTCCATCGCGGTGTCCTGATTTGAAAAAAGTCTGATTGGTAGTTTCTTTGGAAAATGTTTAAATTTCCTCGTCATATGAAAGAAAATACTATAAAATAGCTTGTATTTTTATAAGATCACTGGTACTATTTATAATTTTCATCCAGTCTTTACTTAAATTTTGACTGATTTAAACTTAAACTGATTTCCTGTACATATCTATATTATTTATTTATAGGCGGTGTTTTATGTATTAACTTTATATTTTTTTGGAACGAATACTTCGTTTCTTATTAATACAGTTTAATATAATTTATTTTTAACTTCTTTGAAATAATCATTCATATAAACGACTGTAAACGCCCCTTACCAATGTTTTTTTATAGGTATATATATGCCTACCATAGTGACTCCACTTTGCCAGATGGAAAGCAAATAGTGGAGTCCAAGAGTGGTGGTCACCACCCTCATTGCATGTCTAATCAGTGTAGCATGACCAATAAATAAATATCATAACTTTGTTGTATAAGACTAGCTTCCTCCCGCCGTTTCGCTCAAAATTTATATCAATAAAAAGAAGCCCGTGCTGTTCACTAGTTTCGAAGTATTTAATCAAAATCAGTTCAGCCGCTTAGTCGCTAGTAGGTAACAGATAGATATGTATACAGATGTATTTACTGTCATATTTATAATATTAGCATAGATGATAGTTATATACATATATGTATATGTATTACATTACTGTCCGGGAGCCATTGTGGGCCAATCTGGGCCTTGCATTTTTGAGGGTAATTTCAGGTTCATAAATTTAATGTGCATTCTATAGTGTAGGAAAATAATGTTAATATGTTTCTATTTATTTTCTTGCTCTTAAAAAAACAACTCCCGCACTTTGAAGTACTCCTGTGTCGTGGGGGACTTCACAAACATATAAACAATGAACGCAAAGAACCCCCAGACTCGGAAGTACTTTTTATGGGCCACACGAATATTTGTTCCATGTTTGAATCGAACCCACGACCGATGACAAGCAGTCATGGTCACTAACCGCTGGACCAACAGGTCAATCAACGGATTCAGATATAACTACCTATGAGTGTCAGTTGCTAAGGCTTTTAATAACTGACATTGCTTTACGTCCAGATCCACTACAACTGACAGCTGCTGCTCGTATCAGTTGCTAGCTGTCTCTAGACTCTCGATTACACTCATAATTTGGGGACCCGAAATAACCATCCAAAACATAACGCGCCTTCTATATCCTTTCTCTAAAACCTCATGATTAGAACAAGTCAGACTTATGACACCATATTGTCTAGAATTCAGAATGCCCTTTTAGCTAAGTGTATACATATGTAAATTCATTTACTCTGAATATATTAATGATATATTGGTACAAAATGGAGGCTTGTCAGTGTAAGCGTACATTTATTTGTGAATTCTTCATAACTCGCTTCTTAGAATATTTGATCAACTTACCTGGAGCTCTTGTAAGACGTTCTACGGCCCGGGGTGAATTAATTAAGAAAGTTGAGCGGTTCCAAAAATAGTTTAAACCGAAATACTGTTTATAGGATCATCTACAATGAAAGGGTTCTCAATTTGAGTGCTCGCTTTTGTGTGTATGGTAGACGATGGCAATGGCGATGATTAATCAATTACACTTAAGTAAAATTTCATTATCACCGTCTTTTTTTTTATCCGGGCTCTGAGGAGGCCATACCATGGTTTTTAACATCAAGAGGTGTTAAAAACATGGCTCTTTCTATTCTAAAAATCCTCTGCATAATTTTGAGCTATACTTTGGATCATTATGTTATTGGAAAATGAATCGATCTCCAATTTATCGTAACCCGGAAGAAACGGCATTTTGTTCAAATTTTTTTGTTCTGTTCCTTTTTAGAATTCCTTCAATTTTAATCAAATCGCCAGTTCCTTGGCTAGAGAAGCTATTTCAGACCATAATTGAGCCACCACTATGCTTGATGGTTGAGACTACACAGTCTGACATGTCGTCTTTTCTCTTTTCTTGGTCACTGCGGCGAAAGTAAATTCTTCGTTTTGAACCGAATAGTTAAAACTTGGATTCATCGGTTTTTTAAAATCACACAAAAACTTTTTTAAAATCTTCTTTAGTCCAATATCGATGGGCAAGAGCTCACTGTATGCTTTTTTTTTTCTTAATTAGTAGCAGAGTTTTTCGAAAGGCGACGCGACCATACAACTTCGCATTTCTTAGTCGCCGTTTTACTGTAGACAATGATAAAGGTTTAACTCGGGTTTTGTTTACTTCAACGCGGATTTCTGGTGCTGTTAAGCATCTATTTCGCTTGCTTGTAACAACAATGAAAATATCTTCCCTAGACGTGGTAGCTCTCGGCCTTCCCGAGCGTGGACGATCTTGAAAACTGCCTGTCTCCCTGTGTCATGAACACAAGTCTTGGATAGCTTCAACGTTCGGACATACCTTCATTACGTAAAACAACGATGGCAGAACGGACTGCACTGCAATTTTCGCGTGCTTTTCCCAGACGTCTTTACTGCAGAATCAATTATAGACTAATTGAGATTGTTTGTGAACAAACACAAGTACACTCAAGTAATAATAAGTCGAAAACACGTGTTTTCAGAAGCTAAATGTTTAAAATCCTTATTATTGACCAATGCGAAGCAAAAGCAAAGTAAATAGTAATAAGCACATCATAAAAATGTTATTACGACTCTACCACCTGGCTCTAGCGCAGCGTTTGTCGGTGTTTGAAAACAATAGATGTTTATTGTCCAATAACTTGAAATTAAAAAAAGAATGACTTCTTTAAATGTTCGATATTAACAATAGAATATGCAGATGTGCATTTCTTTTAACTATCTTATGGGATTTTATGACAATTGATAGATAATTATGTTGTTTAAGTGCGGTCTTAAACTTTTGGCCTGTATGTACGATTAACTTTTGAAGAGTTCCCTCGTCTGCAGCCAAACCTGGCGCTGCATTAGGGCATGCTTATCATAAATATGCATTATCGTCGGAACTGAGATTATATGCAAAATTTCAGACCAACTGGTTCAGTTTTAATGTGCAATATATGACCCGAACAAACATATATTGCAAGTAAAATTAAAGCTTGAAGAAATAAAGCTTATTACAATTTATTATGTTAGTCATTCACGTCAGTTAGTAGCATCAACTATAATATGAAAGATCTGTTCAAAATACTGCAAAAAGTAATAGATTCGAATACGTTTACAGGTCTCTTTTCTTCCATGGATATCCGCGGATACGTACATACATATACGAATATCTAAAACATCACTAGGTAATAACATCATTTATGTCATGCGTCACGCCAGGTAATAGTATCGAAAACGATACTTGAGCAACATTACACGTATACTTTAATTATTTTGCATTATTTCTAAAAAGCTATATTTATATAGCGCTATATAGCGCTAATAAAACTAGTTCAAAAAATATTCAGAGAGAGCCTACCAAAGACATTGTACAATAAAATATAGAAGTCACAACCAGCAGTAGCCGTTCACGAACATGACCCAGAATATTTTGTAAGAGAGACAGTGACACAGCCCAATGCACCGCCGCGTTGTTCCAGATAATAAACCTTTTAATAATTGAGCAGGCTTTTAGGAATAACTGAATGTTATTTTTGTGCAGTTCTCGCGGCAGAGACCACGGAGCTCTCAAGCCGCGCTACTCTTGCTGAGCCCGCGCCTACTAAACTTCCAAGTACGTCTTCTAATAATAAATAAATTAAATCGCTACAATAAGATCTCAAAGTTCAAACAGACAAATAACTAAACGTTAGTAACCAAACCAAATAAAAAAAGCAAATGGACCAAAGACAACTTTAAACATTGAAAAAACAGGACAAGAATATACTATGGAAACAAATTAGGCAGCCAGTCTTTCAATTCAACCAATTTAAAAAGAGATCTTATTCTAGCTTAATATTGTACCTCACTACTACACTGTAGTAATATTAAATCTGCACGTATACTTGATGTTCAGCACAAATCCTGTAACAAACTCAAATTTCCAAAAAAGCAAAAGGGCCCCGTAAAATATAAAAGACAAATACAACGTAAAATGTCAGTTATCTAGAAATTAATTGATAACATTTTGGACCTCGGCAAATAAAAACCATTACACAAACGTATCTCCAATAGGTGTGACATCCTGGCACAATGTAGATCGTATCGCAGCCATCCCATTTTCCATGAAATACGTTTCGTATTTGTTTATCCTATTTCGCTGTCAACGCCAATTGGGCAAGATTTCAAAATGGAAATTGTTTCAATATTCCGTTTGTTTTTAATTAAATATTTTTTATTTTACCAAAAACAGCTTCAGCATGTTGTGTACTGTGTAATTAATTCAAGTTTATACAATTTATGAAATATTTTTATAACAGATGAGAAATACTTTATACATTCGTTACATTTATAAGAACTTGTTTTAAGAAATATAGAATATAATATAAATAAGAAATAAAGAAAATAGTTTTTTTTTTATGCGATACGGGGCAAACGAGCAGACGGGTCACCTGATGTATGTATGGGTAAAGCTATAAATTTAAATTGTTTTAGAAATACATAGACCTAATTTCTTAGTTGTTCATCCTGAACAACATAAGTGGTACTATATACTATGGTCTCAACGCTTAGGTCCGCACGTAACCATATATATATATTTTTTTTTATGCAATAGGGGGCAAACGAGCAGACGGGTCACCTGATGGTAAGTGACTACCGCCGCCCATGGACACCCGCAACTCAAGAGTCACAAGTGCGTTGCCGGCCTTTTAGGTAGGAGTGCGCTCTTTTCTTGAAGGTTTGAAGGTAGTATCGGTTCGGAAATACGGCAGGCGACAATTTGTTCTATAAGCTGGTTGTGCATATACGTGTATTGGCGGTTTTAGAAGGTTTAGTGCAACATTATTGATGCCGAACCTTGGCGAAGCGAAACCTGATTGATACCTTATGTTAATGAGAATGACTTGAAACCTATATCCAATATATAGGTTTCATCACAAAATGTATGAATGGATTAAAATGACGGATTATCCTATATATAATTATTTTGCACATGATAAAACTGTATTTCATATTTTGTTTTTATTAAATATCTATTTCGCATCGCATCGGATAACATCGGAACTTTTTAATATCTACCACACACAAGAAAACATTAAAAATGTCTTGACTGAAAATTTCATTTTATCTTTATTTAATTTTCTAAAAATTCGTTTCATATAAAGAAAACTAAGGTGATAAAAAAAAAAATGTCATCGTATGTTGAATCTTTTGGGATGCAATACATCCTTGACAGTTAGAAAGTAACCAAACGAAAGTAAGTAAGTACTTAAGTAATGATTGATATTTCTGTTATAAACGAAAGCTCTGATTTGAAAATGAAATTTGAAACTAAAAAAAATGTTGAGAACAGCTCTGCGAATAAAAATGTAAACTAATAAGTAGGTACATGAACTTACATGGCAATCGCTTAACCAACAAATAAAATCACTTGTATTTAACTATCTGACATTGATTGGGTTTTTTATTACTACATATTTACAACTCAGTTAAGTGCTAGCTTCTAATTAGAAGTAGAAGTAACAGTGAATATGTTTTTTAAAGAATTGATAAATTAAAAAAAAAGTGCCTAACCAAAAATTTAGAAAAATGTGGATTTTTTTTAATTATCCAGGTCGCAAAAAGGTAGTAAGTAACATTTATTAATTTCTAACATTTTCAACTACTTTTACTTTTTAGACAGTTTCGTAAAGAACTAGGAGACACAAACTAATGAAATTACCTGCTGGAAATACTAGCACTCTTTTCATATGTCAATTATCCTAACATTTGTAAAAGCAAAACGCCATTACCACCAATATATCTTACGTATGTATACTTCATAAGAATATTTCTCTCTAAGTGAAATTTTTATCAAGTTTTCAAAGCGAAATACAAGTGTGGAAACTTTTAATTGGCCTCGCTTTGCTTTGAAAGTAACAAGTTAACCACTGAGTAGTCACTATATTTAGAACGTTAGTAGGTATATTTATTTATAATTATAAAATGAAATGCTGTAAAAGTTTTTTGGTTTTAATCATTATCATTAAAAAAGTTTGCAACTATAAACGTTGTTTATATTTACTCTGTACAGGCATAATATTTTAAATAAGACAGTTTAAATAATATAATAACTTTTATTTACGTTTTATTCTTGCAATTTGACATATCAAGCATAAGTTATCGTTATTAATCTCCGTCTCATCGTTGTGTTTGCCCAAGCTGAGGCTCAGACTTACCCGCTACAACAACGGTCCAACAACGGTCTTGAAACGGCGAAACACTGATTATAAAACTCCTTGCTTTAAATAAACATCATAAATTAATGCTCTCCTAATGAATTAATTACTTAAGTGCATACTTAGCATTGTCTATAAAATCGCAGTCGCCTTCCTTTATATTACCTAGCCTACCGTGAAGAGGCTTTTGAAATGTCTACCGTTTTTAAACTGAAAGAGGTTCTAGTAAGCGCCCGGAGCGTCAGTGCTAAAACGGCTATTTTAGCACCTACGCTTTCCGAAGGTTTTTAACTTGACGCAAAACCTTTGTAGATCAAAAATGCCAAGGTATTAAATTCTGTGAAGATTTATTCTTTGGAATAGAAACAACAAATATGATGAAAGTTGATAATTAAGCTTGCTAGCATAGCTCCTTTGCAAGATTTAGAGCATAAAACACTTTTGGCAGAATTGTATTTACTTTTCCTAGACAGTTCTAAATTAAAATCTATTGACAAATGTAGAAATAATGAGAATAATAAACAAAAACACACATAATAAACAAACATAAAACATTTTTATAATCGTTAAAACGTATTCATCTGTTTTTTTTTTTAAATGATGGTTTGATAGTCTAACGTTGAGCCGATAACTATGTTGATATTCCTTTCCGTTTTCATTTTTTTTTTTTTCAAAATGTTATTTTCTTCTGATGTTATTTTCGAAACAAACGTTCGTTACTCGTTTGTTTTGTTTCAGGAATTCATTTACAAAGCGCGGGCTAGTCATCAGTTTTACTGCTTTTTTAGAGAATGGCAGGAATCGCAGAAAAGAGACAGATCTTTATTTATGAATAGAATTTGTGTATCAGGTTGTAAATACATACTTATATAATTTGAAACAACATAACGTTTTTGGTTTTAATATTGTTTTAAACTTATTTAAAACTGGTATAATCCCATCCCACCTTTAGGTAAAACCCTGTCTGTTTTATACACGTAGATAAAACGACCTTTAACAGAAAACAAGACGACTTCAATGGATTCTGAAAAACCAATCCAAATCAATAAATATATATCTTCATATGTAATATGTATTTATAATTTCTCTATATATTTGATATTAAAAATATAGATCGACTAAAAATGTCCCGTGTGATTTTTAAAGCATTACTTTGCTATTTTTTTACAGAAGGCAGCTTTAAGTAACCGACTTCAAAAAGGAGGATTAATTATCGACTTTGCTCGATTGCTAATTATCGACTGATTTTCAAAACTTTTGTTTTATTTAAAAGAGTATACTCTGGTTTTTCCCTTTTTACCTATATCAGGATTTGACCCTGAGATACGAAGGAAATTATGAATACGTTTGTATGTTGCACATATTTATGATTGAAAGTATTGCGGAGTTTGAAATGCACATTGAAGGTGGTTATCATCTTTTTTTTAAATTCTTTTAATTTTATTCGTTATCTTAAAAATACATTTGTTAAAATTATTTATAAAAATCAACAATTAAGAAAGCATAGCATTAGTGAGGCTTCCGGAGGCCCAACTCCCCGTCTCCTCTTTTTGTCTCCTCATCCCCCTTCTATTCTTTCCACTCTTTCACATCCTTTATTACCCTCTCGAGTTCCAGATGTCTATGGAAGGCGGTTCTCACTTGGTAAGTCTAAGGGGAGCCGTCTGTCCCCATATATTATAAAAAGAAAATAAAAAAAATTAAGCAGCAAGCGGGTACAAACCCGCAACTCGCAAAAGTCATGCGACCTTTACGGATGTGACTGGTTACGATACCAGGACAATCGTTAATACACTTTAAAAAAAAAACGTTTGCTTTAGAAAATACCAATAATATTTAACTGTAAGGTAATGAACAATGAGTATTCAATGATCTTTATCGTGACCTACCGGCAATGCACTTACGAATCTGGACGTCACCATGGACGTCAGTAGCCATTTACCATCAGGTCACGCGTCGGATCATTTACCCCTTATACCATGAAAAAAAAATAATTCAAAGCATTAAATGGCATTTTTTTCTGTCTTCCTCTAGAGTGCGACCGCACGTTCGTGAGCCGCGGCGGCGCGAGCAATGGCACGTTCCACGCGCCGGAGTTGGTGAACCCCAACAATCGGAGCCGTCAGTGTCTGTACACGTTCCTAGCAGCGCCAGGCCAGCGGGTGCTCGTCCAGTTGCGCACCTTCGACCTACGGGGAAAGCCACCAGAGTAAGAAACAACTTCACTATGGTTTGTCCGGGCTTAATGTACCTACCACCTTCGACTATGTGATGTTTCTGGGATATTTGTGACCCTCAGGAAGGGTACTTATTGTGCGTGCAAAATTTTCGTCGGATAATCTCTTGCTAGGTCTTGGACCCGGCAACAGCCAGTTCTAGTCACAGGTGTTCTGACTGTCTGTGTCTGTCTGTAATATTCATTCTTCCTATCTACCTTTCCTTTTCAATGATATTCCCAACTCTACATTTTTCATTCCCAAAGTATCTGAATTGCATATTGCATATCACATGTTTGACATCAAATACTGAGATGTTATATTAGATTATACTGTATATGTAGAGTATTGGGTTCATTTTTATCGATGGCTTAGCGATCTCCATCTTAGCAATATATTTAATATCCTACTTATAACGCCCGATATTGTTCTCTTACAGTATTGCAACTAATACTAATAGAATACTGTAAGAGAATTACACACATCACAAGTGTCAAAGGATCAAGGATGTTTTAGAGTGTCGCAGCAATTGAGGATTATAATTTTTTTTATCATTATTGACTTATTAGTGAATTTAGCTATTTGAATAAAGAATATTCTTTAAATTTTGATTAAATCAACTGTCGCTCTTGGCACTACACAGAGAGTCATAAACCGCCTCTTGACACGCTATCGTAGCTATCGTAGCTATCACGGGCAGCGTAGGCGAGTGACATGGAGGACGATCTTGCATCACCACTCGCAGATAGGACCGGTAAATCCAAAACACTGCTCGACGGAATCGTACCATCACCGTCATGACATTGGCTTTTAGGCTCCACAGCTCTTCATGTTTGCTGATAAGCGACCAAAACCATCCGAATCGTTTACTCGAACTGGGTCTGCGTCCTCGAAGGCCGCTGAGAGTTCCAGCTGTAGCACTCCGCAATCGTAGGGGCCATTTACAATGGGCTCGCAACACAGAAATTGGAAGGAAGAAGACTGGCGTTGTGTTTGCTTTTCCGATGAATATCGTTTCAGAATGAAGCCGGATACAAGACATACTTGAGTTTGAGGACCTCTGGAGAACGTTTCTTCAGGATTTTTTTATCAGGAAGTTGATTCATATGGAAGGGTAACAATAATGGTTTGGGCTGGTAATGGATCGGTAGAAGAAAAGATCTCATTTGGATCAGTGGCAACTTCAATGGGCTGATTTATGCGGAGAGGATTATTTGAGACGATCATCCCTTTGCGAAGCCGGTTGGGTTGATTCGTTTCGACTAATGCACGTACCCTGACGCACTCCAATTGAGCACGTATGGGATATGGTCAAAAGAAGAGCACTGCTGAGTATGGATGCCGTCCATACTGCACAACAATTTTTGACGAAAAAAACGTGGGCGTGACGTCCTATTCCTCAAAGTGATTTTAAGGATGCCAAATCATTGTGATTGTGTGAGTCGTGTCATTGGGGGGAACACAGAATAATGTATTTTTTATCTTTACAATAAAAAAATAAAAATCCCTCATTTTAGCCTTTTTTGCCATTTAATTGACGACATTAACTTAGGTTAAATTGCCACAATTTGCAAAAACTATATATACATATATATATGTATATATATAAGTTTTTAACTCAAACGTAGGAATTAAAGTAAGAAGCCGGTCTGGGAGCCAAGATTTGGTAAATATTATTTGGGTATTTTCTTGTAGTTAAAAATATACTTGATCCCTAGACAGTTTCGATGTGTGTATGTGTATAATATATGAATAAGGATTACTCTTACATAGGACAACAATAAATATATTAGAAAACATGCCCATGTTATTATTTCTGACCTCAGACAACACAATAGTCCAGGATTATTGCCATTCTATCGGTATTCTGTGTCCTCTTGGCATTTAGAAACAGACATAAAACGATAGACAAGCAAAAAATATAACAAAATATCCAATAAATATTTCTCTCCCTTCGACGACAAAACTATTCGACAGTAACGGTAATTTATTTGTTTTCCAGTGGAGCCGCGGTGGGGGAGCTACCAGCGTGAGTATTCGTCCTTTTTACTCTTTCCTTTTAATGTGAGATAGAACATGTTTTTCCTAGATGTTATTATTTATGTGTGAGAACACACTTAAGAATTAGGTCAAACTTTAACGGGAAGGGCAAGTTTGACGAGAACAAACTTCGTTGGACATATTCTGGCGAGGCGAAAAATTCTCTCTATATATATGACTTTGTAATCTAATATACACGTAAATGTGATGGTTTCTGATAAGACATGACATGGTTGAATACGAGATAATCTTTTGAGTAATAGTCTGACTAAAGTGGAAAAGTTTCTTCTGTAACCTTATAACTTTATTGATCGAATATTAGGGAAGGCTATCATGATCACTATCGGTACTATTTAAATAAAAATATTCGTTTTAACATATAGCTACAATACATGTTAAAACGTACAGTTTTACTACATTTAACATATACCTACAACTACAGGAATAATATATATATGTATATGTATATGAAAATATTTTGAGTTTGTGTTAAGCAATATACTTTGACAGTACGTGAAAAAAAACCAGTGAATTCTCCCTACCTTACATAAAAGGGCGGGAAATCACTTAGGAATGATTCACCAAAATGTCAAACTACTGTTGATAAAAACAACTCTCAAACGATTTAATTGTTAATGTTGACAAACAGAAGAACAATAATGAAGATCACATCTGCAGATTTAAGATGCTTTTACAATAAACTGGATAGTGGGTAGTCTATTGCAATATATTGCGTTACCAAAAAAAGTGAATAGTATGATTCTGGATCCTCCGTTCCGAGATCTTACAGTATCTTTAGTCAACAGTATCTACTAACAATAATTATCGTCTACCTCAGAACCAGGATATTAATTATCATTCCATCTCTGTTCTTCCAGATGCATGCACGAGTATATGGACATATATTCGGAGGTTGCGTCTCTGGAGGCGGGCGAGCTCGTCAACTCGGCGTTCGGCGGTCGCTACTGCGGCCCGATCCCGCCGCGTCGACGCGTCTCGCTAAATCGCGCCGTCGCGCTCTCCTTCTACACAGACAAACCGTACACCGCGCCGACGCTCTTCACAGGAACCTACCACTTCATCAACGCATGTGAGTTCATATAATATCCAAAACCCTATCCTGAACTTAATCCTATCTTCCTAACTTCTCAACTCATCGTAAAATTTGCATCACCTTTCATCCCTCTACATCCACAAAAAATGTCTTCTACCGAGGAATAGAAAATTACTTTTCTGCTACCGAAAGCGTGGATTAAAGCTATTAAACGATAAGTTATAAAATAACAATAAGCACCTTATAAGGTATATTTAACTATATTTTTAAATATATCTTATTCATTGTTTTTTATTTTTGCAAAACAGTGCTGGATATACGATTATCAGATCATTATGTTTCAACATATGACTTATTTTGTACCTGCCCACTAATAACTGGGCAACAAACTGAAGTTCGCGTCAAACTTTGGATGTCCTAATCCAAATAACTATTATAACTGGTGATATAACTGTCAGAACTTATATACAGTTGCGCTTTATTAAAGTTTGGTTCAATTCAAAATAACCGACAATTTTGAATTGTGTTCTGTCCTAGTTGTAGCGTAGAAGTTAAACGTTTATGCATATTAAAATGTGTATCATACTAATATTTAATTAATAGATACTGACATGAGCATATGCATTGTCAAATAACAAATAGTTTACATTCCTATTCTGCAGCGGAGTACGAAGTGGGCACCCCAATACCGAACACATTGTGCTCGTTCGAAATAGAGGCGAGCAAGCGCAAGACGGGGCTGCTGTTGTCACCGACCTACCCAGGAATCTATCCCAAGGACATGACTTGCAACTATCTGTTCACCGGCAAACCAGGGCAGAGGATACGTCTGGAGTTCCGAGACTTCGATCTATTTTTTGGAGGTCCTCAGTAAGTAAAACCTACCAACATGTATATTGATACAGACGTAAGAATATTTTTTTAAACTTGAACGTTAAACAATCCTTTTGATCGTGATGTTTAATTATACGCTCAATCTCTGCTCAATCTATATATAAATATAAATATAATGGTGTCCATTGGTAAGCGCATTGCATATCACTTCTTATCACTAAGTAGTCATCGATAAAAATTAATATTTTTATCGATTAAATTCTCAGAATCCTTGATTTATAACCATATATATTAAAGAAATCTAAAGTAAATACCAGATTATGTTGAATATCATCATCAAGACATAAAGTTTAATAAATACACGACATACATATTGAATCACAAACTTCGTTCGTCATATACGTTTTTTTTTATACTATAGAGGGACAGATGAACAGCTGCGTCACCTGATGGTAAGTGACAACTAGCGTCCATGGACACCTGCAACTCAAGAGTCGTAAGTGTACTGCCCGCCTTTGATGGTGATGAGGGAATAGAATGGAAGAGAGGAGAGGGGAGATGAAGGGAGAGGAAAGAGGAGAGGGGGAGTTGGGCCTCCGGAAAACTCACTCATTTCGGGAAAATGCAACGCAAGGGTCACTTCACACCCGGTTTTCTGGCCCATTCGTGCCTAAACATGGCTCTAACACTGTTTAAACTTACGAGGCTCTCAGTTCTCTAGCGCAATAACGTTTATTTCAGTACAGAATCTGCAGGAACGAACACCTTGTTTTTGACCCGAGTGAGCAAGAAGGTTGATGATGATGTTGATGATGTTTTTGATGTTTTTGTCACGACCTAGGGCCAAGACGGCTAGATGTATTTCGACAAGCGAGGTGCCATTTAAACCGTCTAAAGGGAGTTATATAGGGTGTAACAATTAAATATTTATTCCTGGATTCGTTTTGTTCTAGAACTTTAAGAAAATGGGAATATTTTTGTCGTTATATTTAGTTAACCCAACTTATTGTCGTAGTTGTCCTTTCGACTGGGTACGCGTGTACGACGGGCCCGACAACACATCAGCTGTGATCGGCACGTACTGTGGCCAGCAGCGCAACCTCGTGCTTTACTCCAGCGACGAGCGGCTTTTGGTGACTTTCTACACGCTCCCTCGCGCGGCTAACACGCAAAATCGTGGTTTCAAGGGTATCTTCGAGTTCTCTGAGAGTTTTGTTAAGTTAGGTTAGTTGTTTTAAAATATTTTCTATATTATTAATAAAGTAACTATTATTAATCTTAATTTCTCTATGAATTGCAACTAACAATTTTGAAATTGACATTGTTGCATTTGTGTCTCAGGAAAATCTAATTTCTTGCTCTTGTTTTATATTTTCCTCACATCTCACTTTAATAGATACAAACGTAATTTCTCTTTTAACTCCTCCAGTAGATGGCAGTAAGAGATTGCCTAAGACCGCAAGTTGAACAAATCAGTTACAGTTTTAAGTAATTATATTGTATTTTTAACCTGCACAATAAACAGATATATTATTATTACTTTTTACTCCCCCTGCCTTTCTTTTATTGGTAATTCTCCCTCACAAGAGACTCCAATAGAGGACAGGATAATGCTTCGTATTTTTATTCTGAGCTACTAAATATTTTCTTCTGTTTCCAGATTTTATAAGTAAACACGACGCCGAGCACATTAGGGGCTCAGAGTGCGATCAGAAGATTCTTAGTAAAAAGGAATCAACGGGTTTCGTGTACCATCCAAATTATCCATTCCCCTATATACAAAAAGTTGTTTGTAGGTAAGTCTGTTTCATTTTAACACATGAAATTTTTTATCAGAAACCAGTTTACACAGAACCACTATCACATCGCGTTTTTCCTCTAAGACATCATAACTGCACGGATGGCGTAGCAGTTTGTGTTCACCTCGCCACTACACTGACGCGCTGAGTGTTGTGGGTTCGATCCCCGCACGGGACAACACTTTGTGTAATCCTCAAATTGTTGTTTTGAGTCTGGGTGTTCTTTGTGTCCGTTGGAATGTTTGTAAAGTTCCCTGCAATACAGGAATTAATCCTTATGCGAAAGTTGTCTTTTAAAAAAATAACACATATTCATCACATTACATTACATATTGGTCACATAATTTCCTTATATCTTAACAAAATACTTCTTCTTTCACTTCTCTCTACACAACCTTAAGGTAGACTGGTAGAAAATGTCTATGACATTAAGTCCAAAACTGTACAATATTCTGTTGTGCAATAGTTGTTAAAAAAAAAAGTAAAAGAAAGTGTCGTGACCAGATGAGACGCATAATGTGAACTCATTCGAGTCGAGAACGATAAAGGTCTTTTGGACAAATGATATTTTAGATTTTATTAATATATTTTGATCTAATTTGTTTTATTAAGGCAGCTGAAAAAGCTTTTGTCTGATTTATGTAATAGAAAATTTACTTTACTCATAGTACATCGAGGACATTAAAACATATTTTCCTAACGTTAGCCTCTCCACTTACATTATTATTCGTTTCAGATATTTTATATATGGTATGCAAGATTCACAAAATTTGGAGAGGGTTCGATTAGAATTTCAAAACTTTTCTATACCGAAAGGAGATAATCCAAAGCCAGAGTAAGTACCAATGTGGAAATATTTAATTACATGTATCTAAAGTCAGCCGTGGTTGTCTTCTAGTCGGTGTCGTATAAGGTGATTTAGTAATAGGACTAATATCTATTAGGCACTATAAACTGTATGACTGTATAAATAGCAATAAGTGAGCCTTCGAGACGCATCTGCATTATCAAATTTATATTATATTCATTATATTTTTTGTTTCTTAAAACACATGAAGTATCAGTTTATAGTCCGTTTCATTCTTTACATCCAGGCAGCGTTTTTGTATAAAATGTTCATTGGCTGACTGAAATAATTGTTCGGTAACACTAGTTCGATGAATGAACGACTTACGTTGATTGTAATCATAGACAGTTTCACAATACAGTCAAAAAGTATCTTTATTTTCTAACCCTTTCTGTCTTTATCAGCTCATGTCCAGAAGGGTACTTAAAGGTGTACCTCCGCGGTCAGGAAACGACAGACTCCTACGACAAGCATGATGCAGAACTTTGCGGTGAAGGAGCCAGTGGATCACCACCTTTCCCACCACCATTACTGTCCGACGGACCGAGGCTAGTTATGGTGTTCAGCTCTGGAGAGTTGCAGGGAAGGGGCTTTAAGGCTAAATATACGTTCGAGACTGGTGAGTTTGTGTTGTGTTGCCTCAGAGTGTTCACAACATATTCATCATCTTCCCCTTGTCCCAATTTTACTTGGGGTCAGTACACTATGTTCTGTGCCATATCCTCTTTTACGGAGTCCATCCATCAATTTTTTGATAGTCCTCATCATCATAGAACAATGAAGCAAAAAAATGAACTTTTATGTAATTATTCATTCTTATTTCCTCTGTTTAGACACTACTTTTGACCGCTTTTCCCCAAAATAATGATTTATATATTATATATATTTTTATAGACTAACGAAAGACTTGTTTTTATAGAATATCGAGTACCAGGGACAGCAGCGCCGGGAGGTGAATGTGCTTTTACATATCGCTCTGAAGCGAAGAAGCGTGGAGAGTTTAACTCTCCTCGGTACCCGTCGAACTACCCGTCGCGAACGAACTGTACTTACACGTTGGCAGCCGCGCCGAACGAACAAGTCACTGTTGTGTTCGACCACTTCAAGGTTCGAGCTGATGCATGGAATGCTACTGCTGGGCTTTACGGGTGGGTAAACTTTTATTTTAACTTTGTCAGCAGCTGTTATGCGGTTTTGCCGGATGGTGCTGCGTGGAATAATTAATGATTTCAATAATATACTTAGCTGAATTCGTACAGCTGCTAACTGCACTAGGTATATACATATGTATATTAAAAACTTTTTAGCTTGTAATACCGTATAATTAAAACCAATTACTCTGACCCACAAGTTATTTATAACACTCCAATATAATAAAATGAGACCTACAACACTTGAGGCACTTGATTTTCTGTTGTCTCTTCGCATCTTCCATTATTTCATAAAACACTATTCATAAATCCAAATTTCGTTTCAGGGGTACGACGTGTAGCGAGGACTGGGTGGAAGCTTGGTGGGTTGGTCGGGAAGGCACCCGCGTGCCCCTGGGTCGTTGGTGTGGGCTTGCGACGCCAGGGCCTCTGCACTCGCCGCGTGGAGCCAGTGGCCTCGTGCTGGCCTTGCACACAGATCTTGAGGCCGTCGCTTCTGGCTTTAAAGCTAGATATATATTTGAGGTACGATAGAGGAACAATTTTATTCTGAAAACACCTTTGACTGCTAGTTATTTATAGGGATCAGAATAATTAAACGGGACTGAAAAACACCAATTACAAAGTCTTCAATAGGCCTTTTTGAGATACTTGAGTTTTAGCTTATTACAATCTCTTAACTGAGGTTTTGAGCAGGTGGCCTCAATTGCTTCCCTTTATCCAGCATTGCTAAAGTAGTGGTGGGAATGCCAACTCTATCACGGGTAGAATCTGTATCCGATCGACTCCATCATCACAGCATCTAACTGCTTGATTACTTAAGCGCAGTGTACGATGGAACACCTTCTGCCGCTCAAATGTAGCTAAAGGTGCCAGGGACCAGGTGATGTAATACATGGAATCGGTGTCTGCCTTAATGTCAGTATTCTAAAATGTAACCCTGTATTGCAGCCAGCGAAGTCAATATTTGGAGACTGCGGCGGCAATATGTCGGGAGCGGAGTGGGGCGTGATCACGTCTCCGCGCTATCCTCTCACGTACGAGGCGCCGGTGCGCGGCGCTGCATCCAGGGTCTGCAATTGGTTCGTGACCGCGCGTCCTGGGAAGAGAATCTTGCTCAATTTCGAATATTTCGCTGTCGAAGGACATCTTACTGGTAAATATTATTATTTTAAAAGTTCGAAGAAGAAGGTATCCAACAAAAATTCATAATTTTTTTATGTTACAAGCTACACATTAAGTACGAGTCTGACAACTATTTAAATCTTTGCAACAGATTCCATATCCTTCCCTTAACTAATTGCCGCGTAATAGCCGATGTGACATACCTAGTGAGTATAATAACTGGTTCGATTGATTGTCCTGATCTTCTTAACAAAATAAATTTTAATGTACCGACTAAAAGTGTAAGACAATATACGCCTATTCACCTTCCATTTGCATCCACAAATTATCGTCAAAACGAATTTCTTAGGCGAGCGGGTAAAACGTTAAATGAACAAACCAAAATACATTTCTTTTTTATTTACTGATGCCTCTTCCACACTTACGCTAGACAATGAAACTCGCTGTGTTCACGCATCGTCTTCCATACAGTAGCTAAGCGTGGGGACCTATAATTGGCTATCTGTTACACATTATACATCGCTAGAATATTATTATCTGCTGTTGGTCTTCCTAAGATTAATTAAATAAATAAATAAATAAATAAATTTTTATAATTGCTAATATTAATTTTCTAATATATGATTTAAGAAATTAATTATATAAATGTATGAAGTGCCCACATTTTGACAACTATAATTTAATTCCCTTTACTTTACCTTTTTAAAGCTTATTACCGTCGCATTGGCCATATTGGGTATTTTATATATATATATAGGTTATGAAAATTGGGTATATATTGAAAGTAAAGGGCAATTGCTTATACGGATTGACTGGGCAGTGTAAATGGCGAATAGTTTAGGGTCGCATACGACTATACCGAGCTACGGAGAAGCAAGAACAGTGTAGGAGGTTTGCTCATCAAACCTCTTCATGCACAGTCAAACAACGAATGACCAATACCTCTTCCCAGACTGTCTTTATCTAGCGACTATCCTGGAGCCAATAAACAACATTTAGAAGCATTCTACATGTTGTGTTGGCAGAACGTGGATGTCCAGCGGCAGTGTTACGGTTATGGTACGAGAGCCCTGGCCCTCCGCTGGAACTGTGCGGCGAGAAGGCGCCAACCGACCGCTGGCAGTACCTCTCCTCATCCAATTCAATAAGACTATCGTGAGTATCTTCTGATCTTAAGATGATTCTAAGGTATCTTGTCAGTATATTTATGAAAACAACTGCATCTATTAACGAGAAACTGCATTTGGAACGCTTGTCACTTGCTATCAAGCTTCCCGTCTGCTAGTTTGTCCCCCAATGAAAGTTGTGATAAATATTTAAAAAGAGTGTCCTCGCGTTCCTTGCTTGTTCTTTTTCATATGCTCTCCGTATTAGTATTGAACATGCAACTAGCTTCACGACTATCATAGTCCGAGCGACTTCTTCTCTTGACAATTCAAAAATATTTACATTCGATTGGTTTAATTAAAATAATCGATTTTAATTAAATTTCACTTGTTCATCGTTTATCCTGCATTACAGTGTTTACTACAGTAGGTGTAGTATGTTATTAAATTTAAAGAAAAAAGAACCCATATTATGTCCCTCCAAAATGAATATCTTCATTTTATCTCTATGATGTGCAAACCTACGGTCTATATTGTGAAGATTTAAAGAAACTAATCAGCGCCAAAGATTTCAACGTGATATACTTATGTATACAGAAGCAAAAGTTTTTTTTTGTGTAACTGATCTACGCTAGATGGCGCTAAAATTAGTTTTTTTTTTGTATATATATTAGCCTACCATAGTGACTCTACTTTGTATGATGGAAAGCAATAGGTGGAGTCAAAGAGTGGTGGTCACCATCCTCATTGCACGTCTAGTCAATGCAGCAATGTGACCCTCACTATGGCGGCCTGGTGAGATGCTGATGATCCTGATAAAGGAAACACGTGCACTGGTAGAGAATTCCAGGCTTTTACCAATCGGCACAGGAAAGAAGAGCCAAACCGTTTAGTTCGGTTACGTATATTTTCGACGCTCAAACGGTGACTCCTCAGGTCAGCATGTGTAGTCCTGTAGAGGAAGGGAGACTGTGGGACCAATTGGAAGAGCTCATCAGAACACTCCCCGTGGTGTAGGCGATAGAGGACTGCCATAGAGGCGACATCTCTTCGCAACTGCAGAGGCTCAAGAGACTGGGTGATCTCAGGACAGTCGATAATGGGGACTGCGCGCCGTTGCAACCGATCGAGAGCGTCAAGCAAATACTGAGCATAGCCGTCCCAGAGATGAGAGCAGTACTCCACGCAGGAGCGAACCTGGGTCTTGTATAAAAGACACAGTTGCTCGGGCGAGAAGAACTGTCTCACCTTGTTCAAAACGCCGAGCTTTCGCGAGGCCGCCTTAGTGACACTCTCGATGTAATCGCGCGGATTGAGATCATGGCAAATATCCATACCCAGGATACTAAGCGCATCCTGCAGTGGCAGTTGAGTGCTCTGAAGAGTAGGAAGGGGAAGGAATGGAGACTTTCTGGTAGAGAACGCACAAGCTTGTGTTTTCTTGGCGCTGAACTCGACCAGATTCTCACAGGCCCATTGGGAAATGCGGCTCAAGACCCGGTCGAGCTCAGCGACAAGCTTGGCAGCATGATGTCCAAAATATCGCCCATGTACTGTGCTGTCGTCTGCATAACAATGTATATTGCCAAGAGCCAACATGTCATTGATATGCAGAAGGAACAGCGTAGGTGATAGAACGGAGCCCTGAGGTACACCAGCGCTAACCTCCTGAAAGTCAGAGGCCGCGCCTAATGCGGCGCTTGTGGAGGAAGGCAGCAACCCAGTTGCAGAGCTTGGGTGGCAGACCAAATGCAGGAAGTTTGGAGAGAAGCGAGCGGTGCCAGACCCTATCGAAGGCCTTGGCAGTGTCGAGGCTGATGGCTAAGGACTCCCCATGCCTATCCATAGCCTCACCCCAAAGGTGTGTGACGTACGCTAGAAGATCATCCGTGGATCGGTTCGGCCTAAAACCATATTGCCGATCATTTAACAAGGAGAGAGGATCACTGGGCAGAGGATCACAGGTGGCGGATTAATTGGGTGTTGATGATCCGCTCGAGCACATTACAGAGTATGGAAGTGACAGCTTTAGGTCGGTAATTGGCTGGATCGGAGTGGTCGCCTTTTTTGGGAATGGGTTGAACATTCGCTTCTCTCCAGGCCTCCGGAACAGTTCCTGAGGAATAGGACAGGTGATACAAGATCCCAGCCAGGACTCATGGTGCGCGTTAAAGTCTCCCAAAAACACCAGTTCGGCGGTCGGAAACTGCTCCTGCGCTTTATCCGCTGCTTAACTCAGGTGGTCAAAGAGACGAGTTGTCTCGGAGTCTCCGGAATGGAAGCGATAGAGGCACACGTAAATCCGGCTCGTAGAGCCAAAATCCACGTGGAGCCGTCATACGCTACATGGCCGGTCACCGCGGTCGAACCTTCTGTGAGGAGGTTATCTCGCAGAAGGAGACGGCGGAGCGGGCCCGGGAGGACGATCTCCACTCGGACCCAACTCGCCGCCGGCGAAGCGTAGGCGCGCTTACCAGCGCCTCATACCGCCCTGAGTGTGACCGCAGGTGGTCGGGACGGGTTTTCCCCTACATCCGCCATATGGCCAGCCGCGAGGAGGCGACGTCCTGGTGTGTCTGAACGTTGCCTAATTGAGAGTTACCAGAAGGTGGTGCCCGCGCTGTTGCGGGCAACAGGCGCTAGGAGGGGTCCGGATGTCTTACCAAAGCTGTTCCCGGATTCCTTCTATTTTAGGCGCAGGATGGCACACCGTGTGGTTTTAGTCGGTCCGATTCTGACACACCATTCCACAGAAAATCCCGGTGGGATGAAAAAAAGGCCCATCTCCCCCTCTCCTTTTTCATCTTAACCGCTCAAAGCAGGCAGTGCGTTTACGACTCTTGAATTGCAGGTATACATGGACGGCAGTTATCACTTACCATCAAGTGACTCGTTGTCGTCTGTCCCATTATATTATAAAAAATATACATGTATGTCTATCTAAAGGTTGTCAGTAAGAGATTGATAAGACCGCTGCCGTTTATATATGTATGTATATACAAACAAACTGTAAACTTAAAGGTGTTATATGAAGAGTATTGTATTGTATATATGAACATATGTCTGTGTCGGCAGGTTTATAATAGCGGATAAGTCAGTGGGAGCGGGGGGATGGCGCGCCGTGTGGACGGAGGTGACGCTGGCGGAGCGCGAGGGTGCGGACGGCGCGTCATGCGCTGCCGACAGCCCCGCGTGCGGCGCCGCCTGCCTGCCGCCCGCCGCCGCCTGCTCCGGCCTGCAGCACTGCGCGCTCATGCCCGCACGCAAGCCCGACCACTGTTAGTATGCAACAGCTTCTAACACACTACCTTCGCACCTAAATACGAACTACAATAATATCGTATATCAACCAAACTTACTCTTCTCTGCGATGGAAAAATCAATTCCCATTACAACAAAAGTAAAGCAATTCAGAATGACAGCTGTCAAAATTATAGCATACCTGAAAGTGGTAAGAACGAACGTCATCCAGACATGTTCTTTTTAACGCAGCATGAAATGAAAATTACTGCGTAGTGTACGATATCGTGAAATAACTTTAAAAAGATAATATTTATATATATTAAAAGAAGGGTCTAGTCCCTGAGATAAGATATTTTATATACATATAAAATTAAACACCTACATTTTGACATTTAGAATTTGGTCTTACTAACGGAATAGGGGCAAGCCTGTTGCCGTCAACTGGGCACTACTTGGCTGTATATATACTGTCTGATAGAAAACAGTCCGATCCCTTAGTCGCCTTTTATATCATCCATGATGAAAGGGATGGCCCTGTTGTACTCGACCAAGAACCACATCACTAAATGTCCACATGGCAAAATGTGGGTGTCTAATACACCTCTATGTACAGCCCCTTGGGGTTAGCCGTATTTATTTATGTATGTATGTATGTATGTATGTATATACAATTACAAATGTTAAACCAGTATCTGTCTAAAAGCTGTTAGCAGTGTCTTCAATTGTTCAATTCAATAAAGTCTTATCAACATCTGAATCTTATCTGAGGGAATTTTATGTCAAAAAACATACTCCTTTACACGAAAGTGGACATGAGGATATATTACCAAAGTATTCGATTTTGAATTAGTGATTCTATATCTACATATCGAAGACTTAATTACTTTCTCTTATAGGTATCTTGAATAGCTCTGTACACTTTGTTATGTTTCCTGTTTAAATATATAAGGCAGATTAAACAATATGTTAAACTTTTTCCAAATTCTTAAGTAATTTAAAGACACTGTATATTGGCACTTTACCGCACTTTGCATTTCTACTAAATATAAATGTATCTACACCGTTGCATTTTGTCGTTGCATAATAGGACTATAATTAATAATGAGTATATAAATTATAACTTTAATATTGTAGCTTGTTGAGAATATTTACAGAGTAAGCAGTGTGTGGACTTACTTGCTGTGTGATTTCATTGAATACGATAACACTAATTTGTGGATATACAGGTTGTTTAAAAAAATATGTAGGTTAATCATTTAATTATAAACTAACCGTGGTTTAGTGTCATATAAGTAGTGTTAGAAGTAATTTTTTTTTTATATAGCACTTTAAGGACGCGTGCCAAGTGCAGTAGGTACATATTTATCTCGTCTAATATTCTAGTGAATTTTTCATTATTAATCTAAATAAACCATATAAAGTAATGTTAAATTTAAAAACTGAATATTTAATGTCTCAAAAAAATCACCTTTTATGAATGAGCAAACAAAACGGCAAGAAAATGTGTATATAATTTGTTGTTTCTTTCTGTTATACGTCGAATTCGTTCATAGTGAGTATGAAATTTTAATAACACGCAAAGATTTATTTAAAATTACTATAAATTATAAATAGATATTTTAAATAGCTATTCATAACATTTTGTACACTAGGTACGACGATAGGGGTACATAATAAAATATTAATAGCAAATCGGTAGCTACTACTCAACACCTGTATGCAAACATATATAGCTAAAAAAAAAACAAAATCGCGATGTGAGTTTGTCGTCCATTACCTGCTTACTCTAGCTTTTATCTTCTAATTAAATGTAAAATATTGTATTCTAAACACTGTAGCACTGTTAACTTATAACTAAAAACAAATACTAATAACGCTATGTTCACTGTACTTTCTCAGTATAATAACTGATGATTCAATGCAATCCTTGTCTCTGAAGATGTTGTAATGTGTACTATAGGATAATAGATATATAGACAAACGTTTCAAAACATAAATCATATTATTGTTGGAATTAGCAGAATATATTGAATATGTTGCAAAGATTACAGACTTTTTCATTTACATAACCAAGTCTACCCCAAGCGTAATTTGAATCTAAATGTTCGTCATGTTGATTCATTTTTGCATCCATAAATTATATTCCATTTTTATCCTTCTTTTATTTTTTTTTAATACTGTGATGACTCAGGAGAGTTGCATCTCTGTTCTGTCCTAAGTCTAAAAAAAATTGTGTATTTGAATCGTTTGCGTTTGGTAACTGTTATACATTTACAATTGAAATACGTTGTTACATCGATGGGACAAAGGTAGCATTGAGTCATCGCACTATGGGTCCTGGGGTACCTTTTCAACTGTTACTGAGGATACACTATCTGATGGAAACCTGATGGATATCTTAAATAAACAACTTAAAAAATACAAAATTGTTAGTGCATGCAAAATTGGAATAGCTGTGTGAAATACTGTATATTCCTGGGAGTTCCATCAGTTAGTGAAGTGGGGCTCCGCGAAGGCAGCCCCGGGTCCCATGGGTCTGACGCGGCGGTGTGCGCAGGCGGCGCGGCGTCAACACGGGCCGCAGCGCGCGCCGCTCTGGTCGCCCTCTCGCTTGTGCTCGCCGCCCCGCACTGACCGGGCGCTGCGCACGTGAGTCTATATTACCAGCCAAACCATCCGCCTTCAAACCTCAGTTCCTCGCACGGCTCCTTCTCATCCTATCTCCTGTTCTTATCATCTTCATTGCTACGGTCATTTGGAAAGACAGTTAGAGTAAATTTAAAGCTCTTCATGTGAGATCCCATGAAAAGGTGTTGCTTGGCTGTCTGACTGTGTTTCTGCTGCTATAGTTATAAAGTTGAAAAGAGAAAAATAAAACCCCACCACGTCATCTAGTATCGAAGTGTATCGCCTCGGCGAAGTGGCTATGTCGGAATCGAATCGACTAAAACCACACGGTGTTCCGACACGGCTGTCTATGGCTGGGGGTTAAAGTATAGACTAGGAAGGGTCTCTCTCAACCCCCGACAGACGTGACTATCTGTTTATAAAACAGTGGTCTCGAAACTGGTTGGGAATTTGCTTCCTAATCCCAGCTCGAAGGTCTTGCTCGGAACGCGTCACACCAATCTTTTGCAGGCTAGAAGCTAGGATTTTTTGTTTGTTCAACAAGCATCCAGCTCCTAGCTATATAATAAAACAGGTTTTGTAGACGCTAAAATTTTATTTTGGAAAAGTTGCGACTTTCGAAAGTACATATGTATATTAGTTGAATGTTGATTTCTTCTGTCTTTAAATGCTTAGTCATGTGCTGTGCCTAAATTTACATCGTAGTTAATTGCCTTAAAATATATGTAGGTGTATAAAAAAATACTTTCCAAATTTCATTAAGGGAACGGTTACATTTGCAATAATGTTTTGAGGCAATTAACGTACTCTTCGCTTTACCACACATCAATCTCTGCTTCCTTTCAAATCTAATATAAATCTTAAATGTTGCATGTTGTAAAAATTGTCTACCTAAACATCAGATTTAAAACATATGCCTAAAATGAAACGTAAACGATAAGTGATTTAGCTTTACAATATTCAAAAATATTTCACTTTCATTTACAAATGCAATGAGCACCTAATAAAATACCTAGTACCCACAATATTTATAATTTTCATTCATTGAGTTTTTGAGCTAAAAATTTAATAGATGTTTTTGACTAAACAGTCATCATCTTACTTAATTCAGAAATGTACCTATTGTGTCTTTGAATATTGTAAAGTATCTAAGCAACAAATACATATGGAGGCCGACTCCATTTGTCTTACCTATCTCCAAACACTTAGATTGGAATTGGGTTGCCATTTATTGATATGTTGTAGGTACTTGTTTTTATACTATAGTAGGTTGTAAAAGAAAAACGGAGTCTATAGGACAGATGTGTAGAAAATTTATACACAACAGAAACGTCCGAAGCTGACGAAACAGAAGAAAACAATCGTCATCTGTAAGAGTGCAGTGCCTAACTTTGTTACTTTCGGGTTTAATACCCTCACCAATAATAATTTATCTATCACTCATTCTGGGACCTCAGTCACTATTACACTATATCCTACTATATAACCATTTAGCATTAAATTAATGGCAACCTTAGTCCTAAACAGTAGTAGCTTATGTTGTCGAGCCCCATTGTGGTAGTAAGATGAGCAGGTTATAGGCGTGACGTATTCATAGGCGGGTCGGTGGCCGTGAGCGGCGAGTCTAGCAGTACGGCGTGGTGGTGGGCCGTGTGCGGTGGGGGTAGCGGCGCGGCGGCGTTGGGCGTGTGGTGGGCGCGGCGAGCACGCCGGTCGAGACATGCACGTCGTGGTCGTCGACCGCCACCACCCCCGCGCCCCCCGCCTCGCGCTGGACGAGCGCCAGCAGCCCGCCTAGCCGCACCACCCCCGCCGCCCCCCGACACCGTATGACGACGCGCCTCGAGCCGTCACAGCACCGGCCAGCCATCACCATCAAACCACCAAATACTTGATTACACCACTTTAACGTAACAACTGGTTTTATTTAAAGTACATTCTGAAGCCACATAAAATTTTCAGCTTAGTTCTATGTTCTGATTACAGATATGTTTAAAATAACCATAAGCATGTGTAAGCAATAAACTGCAAGTCTGGAGGACAATGCCAAAGTACCCGAGCTTCAGTCGGGTTTTACAAAACAACGTAGCACCAGTACCGCGTACCATATATAACACCTCAATCCGATCTGGTCAATTCCCAAAAGAGTGGGAGATAGACAAGCGATAGTAGTACCGGTCTACAAGAGTGAAGACTTTAGCGAGTAAAGAACTATAGACCAATATCTATTTTCTCAATTTTCGGTAAAATATCGGAATCGTTGATTTATCCACTTATTAAACGCTATTTTCCCAAGTTCTCAAGCGACCATCAGCACGGCTTTGTAAAGAACTGGTCCACAAATACAAATCTGGTGTCGTTTGTTGAAGCCTCATGCAAAGCCATGGACGAAGGTATGCAGGTCAATGGTGTTTACACGGATTTTAGCAGGGCGTTTGATAAGGTTTCACACGAACTGCTTGTTAAAAAACTAGCTGCGTACTGCGTCACCGGTAATCTTCTAAAGTGGTTTGTTTCTTATCTAGATAGTCAGGAGTTTTATTTAGTTGTCAGTGGGTTCCAGTCAAACAGGCATGCAATTGCCTCAGGCGTCCCACAAGGTTCTTATCTGGGCCCGGTATTATTCAACATATATATAAACGATGTGATATCATGCTTTCATAATACTAGCATATTTCTTTTTGCAGACGACTTAAAAATCTCAAAATTTATTAGGTCTCAACAGGACGTAAACCTAATGCAGGAAGATATCGACCAATTATCTGTATGGTATTATCGCAATAAAATTTCATTGAAAAGTTCGACATGTAACCACATAAAATTTACCAGGAAAGTCAATTCAATAAAATCGTCATACCAAATAAACGGTGTGACATTACGCGATGTAGATGTCGTACGAGATCTGGGAGTTATTTTGGATGCTAAACTGACACTTATACCACATATTGAGAACATAATCCGTCGATGCCAACGTATGCTTGGATTTGTCATTCGGTATTTCAAAGCCCACAAGCTAAATTAGTTCTTTACATTATAAGAAGCATCCTCGAATACTGCAGTATGAAGACCTCACCACGCAACTCACTCGCTGGGAATAGAACGAGTCCTAAAAAGGTCTATTCGACACTTAGGCTACTCAAAGGGAAGGCAGTTTAAATATCTCTCCTATCTCGATAAGCTAGGCTATTACAGAATGGGTACCTTGGAAGCCCGAAGGGAGCTCATGGATTTTAGATTCACCTATAAACTGCTCAATAACAACATTGTCCACAAATACTAAATTAATTCCATTTCAAGGCGGCGATAGCGTAATGGCTGAGGCGTCGGACTTGCGATCAAGTAGTTGCGGGTTCACCCCACCCAGTACACTACCGTCGTAAACCCACCCTTAACACAAGCATTTTAGCTTAACTGGGGGGGTTATCAAGAATACTAGTAATGTGTGACCCACGTCGCTAATATTCTTTTTAAAGAAAAAAAAAAAAATACCGCGTAGACCACCTCGCAACCCTATAACACCCCTAGCTCCACATCTTTGTTATAGTCTTTGATGTTAATTCGCCTATACCCCGCATGTGCAAACTTATAAACGAATACAGCGACCTCGTTGATGTCCACTCTGATTCAGTATCAACGTTAGTCACACACATCAAATGTAAATAGTGAGTTAAATATGTGATAAATAGTAATTACCTAGTGTTTAATATATTACCTAGAATTTAAGTAAATAAAAATAAGTCTAAAATATATAACAGATGTTGATACAATGAACACTTTGCATGTTCATGTCACCGAGTCCCTCGAGCCTCTGCAGTTACGACGTGATCTATCTTATTGGTCCCACCTTCTCCCTGCCTCTACACGACAACACGTGCTGGTCTGAGGAGTCACCGTTTGAGTAGAAAATACGATCCCGAACTAAACAGCTCGGCTCTTCCTTCCTGTGTCGATCGGTTAAAGGCTGGAATTCACTACCAGCGCACGTGTTTCCCTCTCACTTTGATCCCGGGTCTTTTAAGAGGGGCGTGAAAAAGCATCTCACCAGGCCGCCATAGTGTGGGTCACCATGCTGCATTGACTACACTTGCAATGAGGATGGGGACCACCACTCATAGACTCCACTTGTTGCTTTCCATCAGGCGGAGTAAAGTCTTTATGGTAGATTCATATAAAAAAATAGTATAATTATATATATAAATATATATATATATATGACGGCGCGTGACTTAATAGGATTTTATTGTTATTTTTGATTTGTTTAAAATTGGATTATTGTAATCGATTTGTTTATTATTAATGTTTATAACTCGATTGGTATAAAATAAAATAAGAGCGGGTAGCCCCGAATAGAGTAGCGGGTGGCGCCAAATGCGGTGACAATCGGTGATTCGACTGCCAGCTATCGCAGGAGACGCACACGTGCCAACCTATTGACTCTTAATCAGGGTTAATCTTACCAATTGTGATTATACAAGATAAGTGTTCGCTAGAAAATGAAACCAACCGCGTCCTACAGTGTGAACATTCTTTTATTTTGGAGTTCCCGCCATCAACACGCTCACGATGCAAAGTGGTAGCCAGGACCGCTTCGAAGGTCCTTCTGATGTTCCTGCATATATATACATATATATATGTATATACATGTCCGTTCACTATTGGTTGTCGCGTACGAACTATAGCCGTGTCAACCGCGCGTCGCAGTGTCTTGGCAGTCGGTATTCGTCTGGCTAGGGGATTGCACGTGCTTTGGGGACTACACTTGAGGACAAAAAGTCGGAATTTTTTTTAGGTATCTTAAATTTTGTGCATTCCTTTGAATTGAATAATTCTAAATCTTTGCTTAAAAGGGGTATGCCTTTAAGAGGTTAAAATAGGGAAATTGTATATTATATTATAATGTCTATCGATTCATGCAAAATGAAGCCCAGCCTGCTAAAGATATGGTGTTTAGTTGAAATCATTTTCAAGCAAACACGAACCGTACAACAAGTGCTACAGGAGTAGCAAGAAACACAGTGGCTGCTGTGATAAAGTAAAAAGAGTTTATCTCAACAGTCAACGAGTAGTAATCTTACCTTTAGAACCTCCAAAAAAGATTGACGTAAGCAAACTCATCCTGTGAAACTAGACGACATTGATAATTATCAATGTCGTCTAGTTTCACAGGCTCAGCTCATAAGACGAAAAAAATATTATTTTCATAGTGTAGAAATTCAAGTGACTAGATAGAGAGATAGATACTCTTTATTGTACACGTTTGCTATCAAACAAAGAACATTATAACAGGTGAGTACAAATGGCGGTCTTATCACAACCTGCGATCTCTTCTAGACAACCTGATGGACTATACTGTAAATTATTAGGTAACGGTGGTTCACAAAGAGTAAAAAAAAAAACAATTATAAACAAAAATAATTAAAAAACAAGGCAAAAAGACGTAGTTCGTTTGTTGAGAATAAAATATTTAAGAAGAATAAAAAAATGCAGAAATTACGGATAGAACATTGTTTACGACGATGAAACTTATGTCCACAATACACACACCAAGGAAAGTACGTGGGCTGATAAAAGTAGAAAAGGTTTGTAAATACCAATTTCTAAAGTACAGGAGGCTCATAGTTGTCCACGCCGGTGGCTCAAATGGATTATATCACCACGAAATGAATACGGAGACTTACGAAAAGTGGTAAAAAATCTGCTCAATCCAAATCTTTCACCACGATCTGCTTTTGTAATAGACAATGCAGCTTACCATAACACTCTTAGAGAAAAACCACCAAAATCAACAACCATCCATCACAAGAAAGTGGGAAATGCAAGAATGGTTCAGAAATAAAAATATACCTAAACTAATCCGAAATCTCTAAAACTAGAACTGTATGAAAAACGAAACACAAAGATGACTGCATAGAATATTCTATAGAGAAAATAATGGAGGAGCATGAACACAAAGTTCTAAGATTGCTACCCTATCAGCCTGGTTTTAACTCGATCGAAAACATATGAACACAAGTAAAAGGTTTTCGGGGATCAGCTGTTGGGGTAACTGACCCGATAAGTTTTGGAAGTAGTACTTTTCCTACGTCTGTGCCAGCTGGCTGAATGAGGTGAGGATATCTACTTAGCCGGCCAGGCTGTATAAGCCGTCGAACCGTAGCTAAGTAGATAATACTAGGAGCAAGGAAAGGTGTCTATGTTAGCCGGCCAGACTAGTTAGTCCTTGGACCGTAGCTGAAGTGAAACACCAGAGAATGGTTGGAATCGACTTATATTTGATTAAAAGTGTGCTAGTTATATTTACATTTTTGACTATTAAGTAATGGAGTTAATTTACCGCACATTATATGGATTAACCAATCACATTTCTTATTCTATATTTACAATATTTACTGTGCACGCAACCAATCATCTTACGTTCCTGTTGTCGTTGTATGTGTGCGTGAGTATAAATTAATGCATCGTATAAAAGCGCGGTGTCGCGCGGATCGCGTTTATTCGCCGCTTGGTATGCTGTGCGAGTGGATGCGTGCTGTCTTGATGCATTTTCAGAGCTATAGAGTACGTGGCATATGTACGCCACAGTACCCCCCCTCAAGCAAAGCGTACATTGGGTTTGACTGTTCTGCCGGTTCGGGTGATGTAGGCGTCGCGGTGAGTAGCGGGAATTGCTGCTGTACTCGGTATTGAGGTGGTTCCACTTGCGGGTGATGTACTTGCGTTCGTTGTTATGTTTGTAGTCGAAGTATTTGTTTGTGAACCTGATTGTAATTTCTCGTCGTTATTCAGATGGGCTGGCTTCAATCGGTCTATGGATATGACTGTGGTACGGAGTGGTAGTTGGATTGTGAATTGTTTACCATTTGCACTTCGTTGAAACACTTTGTAGGGTCCGTCATATGGTGGTGTGAGTGGTGGTCGGACAGTGTCGTTCCGTACGAACACGTGAGTGCATGTTTCGAGATCTTTATAAATGAATGTGTGCTGATTTGATGAATGTGATCTTTTTTCGGTGATAGTGACGTCATGGTTTCGGTCAGATGGCGTACAAATTCCGCGTCATCCATCTTCGGCTTTGTAGGCACGAAGAAATCTGACGGGATGCGTAGTGTAGATCCGTAGGTCATTAATGAGGGGCTTACAGAGGTGTCCTGACATAATGCTGTACGTAGTCCGAGTAAAACAGTGGGTAGTTCTTCGCTCCATTTAATACTCGCTGTTCTTGCCATCAATGCTGCCTTGAGAGTTCGATGCCAGCGTTCTATCTGTCCGTTTGATTGAGGGTGGAATGCAGTTGTGCGTATACGAGTGACGCCGAGTTTTTTCATTAGTGCATGAAATAGTGATGACTCGAACTGTCTGCCTTGGTCCGTAGTGATTCGTAACGGACAACCAAATCGTGAGATCCATCCGTCGTACACGGCTTTAGCGATTGTCTCGGCGGTGATGTCGCGAGTAGGTATTGCTTCTGGCCACTTTGTGCAGCGATCGATCATTGTAACTAAATACCTATATTCGTTTGACGGAGGTAATGGTCCTACTATGTCGACGTGTAGATGCTCGAATCGCGATGACTGTTGAAACTCGCCGAGCGGGCTGATAACGTGTCTTTGAATTTTCGCGCGCTGGCATCCGATGCATGACCTTGACCAAGTTGTTACGTCTTTGTTAATAGAAGGCCAAAAGAATTTGGAAGTTATAATTTTTCTTGTCGTTCGTACGCCGGGGTGACTTAGATCGTGTTGAGCTTTGAAGGCTATAAGACGATAAGTCAGTGGTAGATATGGTCGAATGTTCGATGTTGATATTTCGCACCATATCGGTTGTTGAACTCCGGGTAGATTAATCTGAGTGAATTTGAGATTGGATTGTTTCTTGCAGGCTTGTAACTATGTGTCGTTTTCTTGGTCTATTGCTAATTGGTTATAGTCGATTGTGCTGTTTAGAATCTCGATATCTGCAATACGTGATAACGCGTCGGCCGCTGCATTTCGTTCGCCGTGAATGTACTTAATGTTTGAACAGAATTGACTTATGTAGTGTAACTGGCGCTCTCTTCTCGGTGTGTCGCTGTTGCTTTGAGTTCTCGTAAGTGCGTAGGTAAGTGGCTTGTGATCGGTACATACGGTGAGTTCGTTGCCCTCGATAAATCGACGTAAACTTTTGATAGCGGTGTATATAGCCAATAATTCGCGGTCGTACACGCTATATCTTCGTTGTGTGTCGCTCATAGTCTTCGAGTAGAAAGCGAGTGGTTTCCAAATATCGTTAATTTTTTGTTGCAACACGGCGCCTAATGTAGTGTCGGAAGCGTCGGTGAGTAGGCATAGTGGTGCGTTAGGTAACGGGTGCGTGAGCGTAGTGGCTTCGAGTATGCTTTGTCGGCATTGCTCAAAGGATTTTTCCGCCTCGGTTGTCCATTGTATCGGTGACTTGTCGTTCTTCTTAGAATTATGTAAATATTTATTAAGTAGGTATTGATGTTCAGCTTGATGAGGTAAACAACTGCGGTAAAAGTTAATCATGCCTAAAAATCGTCTTAATTCTTGTACTGTAGTTGGTTTGGGATACTTTAGTATGGCTTGGATGCGTTCTTCAGTAGGTTTGATTCCGTCAGGTGTAACTTCGTAGCCGAGAAATTGAATTTTGTTTTTTCCGAACTCGCATTTGTCGATGTTGAGAGTGATACCGTATTGGTTTAAACGTTCGAGGACTGTGTGTAGATGTCGCTTGTGTACTTCTTCGTTATTTTCAGAATATATTAATAAATCATCTACAAAACAGTAGCATATGTCGTCGAGTCCGCGTAGTACTTCGTGCATAAATCGCTGAAATGTTTGACCAGAGTTTCGTAGGCCAAATGTCATGCAGTTGAATTCAAAGAGGCCAAACGGGGTGATAATTGCGGTTTTCGCGGCATCTTCTTTTGCCATAGGTATACTATAATAAGCCATCTTCATATCTAACTTAGAAAAGATTGCCTTGCCGTGTAACTGGTAGGTAAAATCTTGGATTCTCGGTATAGGGTACCTATCGGGTATTGTTGCGGCGTTAAGTCGTCTGTAGTCGCCACAAACACGTAGTGAGCCATCTTTCTTTTTGACGACGTGCAGTGGACTTGCACAGGGGCTGTTTGATGGTTTGCAGATACCCATGTCCATCATTCTTTCGAATTCTAACTTCGCAGCTTTGTACTTGTCAGGCGGTAGAGGTCGCGGTCGTGAATATATGGGTTGTCCGGTGGTTTCAATATGATGCGTGACGTCATGCTTCGCTGTAGTTTTTAATGACATTGGTCGTAGAACATCGGGGTATTGTTTTAGAATATCGTAGTAAGCGTGATTGTGATTAACTGTATAGATGGATTGTTCGGTACTGCATACTTTGATTGCGTTTACGCTGAGATCTGTCACTCGGTCGATAAGTTTTTTCTGATGTAAGTCTACTAATAACTTGTGTTTAGCTAGGAAGTCTGCACCCAGTATTGACGTCTTCACATCGGCGACCGTGAATGTCCATTTGAAACTTCTACGTAGGCCTAGGTTAAGCTCTAGTGTGCGCTGTCCGTAGGTACGAATTTCTGTTCCGTTGGCTGCGTAAAGCTTGTATGAGCTTTCTATTGGTTTCGAGTATCTATTCTTTGTTGCGGCTAGGACTGATATGTCGGCTCCGGTATCGACGAGAAACTTCTCTCGGTTGTTGCTGTCTGTAACGCAAAGGCGGTGGCTACCTTGGTTGACATCGACTCCCGCCACGGCCGGTGTCTTTATTAGTTTTCCTGATGCTTGCTGGTTTCAGTTGTATTAAACGTTCCTTTGGAACAAGGCAATTCACATTTGCGCGCGTCTTCTCCGAAGCGATAATGATAAAAACATAGCCTATCGACGTCGCGACTACTGCGAGAGCGCGATCGCATACGGCCTTGAAAGTGCGGCGGGCGGTGCGGCGAGCGGTGCGGCGGGCGGCGGTAATCGTGATATTTATTACGAAGTTCAGCTATTTCCAATGATAACTTTTCTATTTGTTTAGATATTAAGTTGATTTGTAGGTTTTTAACTGTAGTGCTACTCGATTCGTGTTGCGAAAATGGTGGTAAGCGTGCGGGCAGAGAGATGGTGGCTACGTCGCTTTTGACGGATGTTTCGTGGTTGTCTTCGTTCGACATGGCGGTTAACGTAGAAAAGTTGAGCGGGGCGGCTGAAACGGTGCGGCGTAGGTACTAGCCGTCAGCTGTGCGGTGGTAGGTACTACGACACGGCGCTACTCGTAGGTACTTTGGTACGGTAATGTTCGTAGTTTTTTGCGGGGTCACCAATTTCGGGGATCAGCTGTTGGGGTAACTGACCCGATAAGTTTTGGAAGTAGTACTTTTCCTACGTCTGTGCCAGCTGGCTGAATGAGGTGAGGATATCTACTTAGCCGGCCAGGCTGTATAAGCCGTCGAACCGTAGCTAAGTAGATAATACTAGGAGCAAGGAAAGGTGTCTATGTTAGCCGGCCAGACTAGTTAGTCCTTGGACCGTAGCTGAAGTGAAACACCAGAGAATGGTTGGAATCGACTTATATTTGATTAAAAGTGTGCTAGTTATATTTACATTTTTGACTATTAAGTAATGGAGTTAATTTACCGCACATTATATGGATTAACCAATCACATTTCTTATTCTATATTTACAATATTTACTGTGCACGCAACCAATCAGCTTACGTTCCTGTTGTCGTTGTATGTGTGCGTGAGTATAAATTAATGCATCGTATAAAACCGCGGTGTCGCGCGGATCGCGTTTATTCGCCGCTTGGTATGCTGTGCGAGTGGATGCGTGCTGTCTTGATGCATTTTCAGAGCTATAGAGTACGTGGCATATGTACGCCACAAGGTCATGTAAGCAAACACAAAATCGTTTCGTCGATTTCGAAGCTTGGCGTTGTGTTGTTGATCACGCTATAAAATGTGAAGACGAATTTATGTGCCTTGAGGAAGCTCTTGATGATCGTTTGGATCAATTTATCACAAACACCTGTGATTCTTCCTCATCATCATAGTCCTCTACACATGATGACGATAACCTTAGCAACGAGGATGATATCCATGCAGTAGTTCCCTTTGAATAATGCTTATCCAGGGGTGTAAACTATTACATGGGTAAAAACGCTGACTTAGCTGACCAAAATACGTTAGAAAACTGACTTATCTGTCAATTTTTCGAAGAAACTGTCTAGGACCACTTCCAAAAAAGTGACTTTCGCTGACTTCGCTGACCGTTATACTCTCCCCTGCTTATCGTTTAATGTCTACCCGATATATAAAGCGCGATCGAAACCTATGCCAATATTTTATTCTCGCTAGTTTATTTTTATAAACGCAATAATATGGTGAATGATGACGATGTGTTTTATAACGCAAAATCTTTTCTATTTGGTGTACAAATAAGTTTTAAGGGTTTTTTTTTATTATGAATTGAAAATTCATAAGATCAACTGGTACAATGGCATCTTTTTAGCGGTGAAAGCGCAAACCTGTGTCGTCGTGGGGTTAAACTGGACTAGGTTAAGTCGACCCCAATCTGAAACTTTTGATAAAGAAGTTTCGATTTCAGACACAAGTTTGGATCGGCTTTCGATGACGTTTACCCGAGAAATGTTAGCGTGGCCGGTGTAAAGGGCATCACTCGTGCTATCGTCCGCATAGCAATGGATGCTGCCATTCTGCAGCATGTCATTGATATGCAGAAGAAACAGCGTGGGTGATAGCACACAGCCTTGTGGGACACCATAATTAACAGAATTGGAGTCGGAGCATGCACCGTCAACAACGACCTTGAGCGCTTTGTGCCAGACCCGATCGAAGGCCTTCGCCACTTCCAAACTAACGGCCAACGCTTCCAACTTGGTCTGGATCGCCTGTGCCCACCGGTGAATTAAGTAAACGAGAAGATCACCAGCTGAACGACCCCGACAGAAGCCGTATTGTCGATCATTGAGGAGCTGGTGGTCTTCTAAGTACCGGAGGAGCTGGCAGTTAACAATGGATTCCATTATCTTGGAGAACAAGGAGATGATGGCTATGGGTCTGTAGTTGGACGGATCCGAGTGATCTCCTTTTTTAGGGATTGGGTGCACTAGAGCTGTCTTCCATGACCATGAGTTCGTGACTACGCCAAGAGAGTAGGAAAGCCGATAAAGGCGCGTTAAAACCGGTGCCAACTGGAGCACACGTCTTCAGCACGATAGGAGAGATTCTATAGGGCCAACTCGACTTAAGAACGTCGAGGGAAAGCACGCTTTACGCACTGCCCTTTGTGTAAACCGGACTTCCGGCATGCGGCTCTCGCACTGCGGTATGGTCGGCGGTGCGTTTCCCCCGTCGTCCAGGGTCGAGTTCGACGCAAAGAGTTTGCCCAGAAGATCGGCTTTTTCTTTAGCTTCGTGGGCCAACGAATTATATCATATTTGCAGAGGTGGAAGGGATGGCTTACAAAAGTTCCCTTGGACAGCTTTGGCAAGAGACCAGAATGCACGAGTTCCGGAAGGGAGACTCACTAGTCTCTCGCCAGTTCTGCCGCTACTCTTTTAAGGGACATGGAGGCAAAGTTAAATTGCTTCTTTAATGTGCTGGTTTACACCCCGTGCTGTCGCTGCATTAGCCCATGCTTGGTAACATTCCTGCTTTCGGCGGGACGCCGCTTTGCAGATTCGACCAAACCAGGGCTGGGACTTGCCAACTGTGGGAATCAGGGAGAATGGAATAAAGCACAACGTCCGCGACAGAGTCGGCAACGACATTGGACATTGGGATCATCCGGCGAGAAGCAAACCTGCCTCCAGGGGTAGGATGCAAAGAATGTTCGCATTCCATCCCAGTCTGCTGACCTATAGTGCCATACGTGGTGACTGCCTGTAACTCGCGGCCGCAGCGAGTGAATGAGTGGCACTATACTCAGTAAACGTGACAGGGGATGCATTTGTATGCCTTCTCTTGCACCGAGCAATTTTGAGAGAGCAGTTGAGCATCCCCAGAGTACGAGAGGCAGCCTGGGCGTCCACGCTCAAGTATATTCCGTACTGATGGTGGACGTCCAGGGGGGGATTCTCCAACGCTAGCGCTGGTACCCCTCTGGGGTATCCTTATTGTTAACAGCGCTATCATTAGGTGGGGAATGGTGGGGAATCTTGGGCCTCCGGAGACCTCACTAATTTCGGGGAAATGCAACGCAAGCGTTACTTCACAACCGGTTTTCTATGAGGCCGTGGTATTGCACCGGTCGAGCCGGCCCATTCATGCCTAAGCATGGCTCTACCACGTAAATTCCTGCAAATGTTGTTTCGTTGGCACAAAAGTAGTAAGTACTAGTTATGCCATCTTTTGTAAACCCCTCAAAATTTATTTGTACACCTAATACACTCACAGGCACAATTAACCGCCCACCTTGTATTTCTTTCAATTTTCAGTAGTCGGAAAATTTTGACCACATTTGATGGAAATTATGTTAAAAGCAGCCATTAAGGATAAATAAAATCACAAGTCTTTAAACAAAACAGTTTAATAAAAAAAAATATGCCAAAAATCGATTTTGCAAAAAATTTGCATGAAAATATGATGACCTCAATTTTGAAAAAAATCGTCCGCTTTCTTTTTATTTAAATTTTAATAATGAGTTTTACTACAGTTATGTATAGGTGGCTTATAGAAAATAGACGATAGGACAAAAACATGTCCGGGAAACTATTGGACCTGCATTATCAAAGAACCTGTCGATTATAGTAATATCGATAGGTAGGCACCTACCTACCTAACTGATCCAATCTTTAGTGATCGAACCAACGGTAATAGCGTCATCGTTTTACCCCAGGGTAACAATTCGGAGAAACACGAAGTATATATCACTTATTTACTACCTATGGACTTAGCAAGTAGGTAGGTAGGCAGGTAAAGTATTAAGTTTTCAGCAACTTTAGAACACATTTCATAATAGAGACCCATCAATAATTACGAGAAATCACAAAATTTCCTAATAACGGTAGGTAGAAACAAAAAAAAACAAATTGTTATAATAAGGCAAACACAGTTTTGCAAATTTATTCCACATTAAACTGATACAAGATTGATACAAGTCAGAGCTCTAACAGTATGGACATGCTATGTAGTCGAATACAAAAAAACGTTTAGTACAGCAATAATAAACATTACAGAAATCCAGAACTTTACAATACTACTGCCTCACACTAATGTATTTAAGGGACATATGTAATAAAAATAAAGCAAAAAACTAAAGCAGGAACACAGTCGGGAAATGTTCGAGTACAGGGGGTGGTTTTATTTTAGCCGTAATCGCTAGTCAAGAGTTCATCAATTCATCCGATTAAATTCATTCAAGTATCCTAAGTTGTAAGTATATCAAAAAAACAACAGTCAAACTCCTTACAATATAATAATTACTGCTAAAATACACATCACATCGCAAAATGCGTTCACAGGAATAAAATATATCGAATAACATGTATTAAAAAAAAAACAGACAGTCGACGGGTCCGCGACCCGAGCGCACGGTCGCAAACAGGCAACCGCAGCCGCACGCTCCCCTCAAATAAAGTATATATTAAATACATACGGCTAAGTGAAAAACATAAGCATAACGGGAAACTTACAATCGAAACATTTCATAACGTCCTACTTTAAGATTTTTACGGATCGATGCGATACAAAATCGAAAACTCGAAAATCAAATAAAAAAACACATATATAGAAAAAAGTAGAGCGATCCTCTCGGCACGCAGCGAGGACCGGACGTGAAGGTACCCTCAGGGCGCGCGCTTGCGGCCGGCTGTCCCCCCGCGCAGCTTGTAGTGTCTCCGCCGCGGGGGCCGGTCGCGCGCCCGCGCTCGCTTCCCACTCCCCCCCGCTCCCCTCCCCGGCCCGCGCTAGCTGCTCAGCGGCTGCTGCGCCAGCGCGCTGCCGCCCCACCCCGCGCCCGCCCCGCCCGCGCCCACCCGCCGCTTGCACTCCCCCCCGACGTTCTGGTGGCCCCCGTCGTGTTTACGTTTACCTGCACAACCGGGTACATATCAAAACATTGCCAACCAAACATGCCACTCAGTTATCTAATATCAGTCAAAACATACACTAATTACCTAAGGGATAAAGAAGTACAGGACCATCCAAACAGGGAATCTACGGACGGCACGTTCGGTACTAAATTGACACATTCAGTATATCCTTGATAATACACTATTATGAACATGCTCAAAGAAAGCGTTAGGATTGTGTTCAATGGAAAATAAACAGAACGATTCCCTATTTAGAATAGCAAAGGATTACTAAGGAAGTAGGAACCTAAGGGTCTCCCACAAACTTAAGAGGAAACAATGGACTCGTCACTCGATCGAGCACTACAATTTAGGCAAGTTTGTGGTAGCCCTATGACTAAGGACATAGGAGGAGGATAGTTACCGATATACAATGCATTAATCCAGATTACACGCAAACCATCAAACACGCTGAAATAAAAGGAAAAAGTTTCAGGATGGTGTTATTCATAGAATCGACCGAGAGAGAGTCCAATGTTTTTCTTTGGTAATTTTGAATTTTGCTTTACGACTACACATACTTAAAATACTCAGTTTATTAAATTTTGAACATTAGGAGGTGACAAGGTGAGTCTCCATATAAGCCTCCACCAGTAGCGGTGAGATGTGTTACTGTCGTAGTTTAGATGTCGATTGAGATGTGGCTGCATAAATGAGTCACTGGATCTGTCACTCTATACTTGTATCTATTTAGATTCAGAGCATGTCACAATTTCGATACTCAAGTAGATATTTACTTGAAATGTAGGCATTCCAGGAGAGGACCAACATGTCAAAAGCTTTCTCAAAAAGTTTATCTAAAATATTTTTTCTCCTATTAAAACCCAGTCATCAAGATGAACAATTGAAAAAAAAACTTTTCAAAAGGTGTAGCTGTAAAGCTGTACCGAGTAACAAATAATATATAAATTCAATAGAAGTTCTTATTTACTTATTGATTTCAGAATTCGTATCCCGACATATACATGAATTATATACCTTCTTCTTCTTCTATCTACCTTTTTCTTAATAAAATTAAACATTACACGCCAAGACTAACATTAATACAAGTTAAGGCAAAGAATGGCGTACACTATTTTCCTTTAGTCGTCTTAGAACAGCAGTGTCGCTGTTTTGAGACAAATAAAAAAGGCTCCCAAAACCATATAGGTGAACGCAAAAGTTACATTTCTCCAACTATTAATTGTAATGCTGATTTTCATGAAATTTGTTCCTACAAATATTTTTATATATCCAAATTTATCTGAAGCGAAAGGGGAATAAATTTACAGATCAAGACATGATTCAAGTATATTTCAGCGAATATTCACGTTTTGTGAGTGAAGTGTGTATAAGTGTGCGTGTACGTGCGACTGACCTGGTAAACTTGGCTTGGCGCGGGGATTGCCACGCATGGCGCTGGGCGTGCGGCGGCCACGCGCGGCGCGGCGCGCACCACCACGGGCCCCAGCCGCGGACGCCGGCGCCGCCGCCGCCGCCGCCGCCGCGCGACGCGCCCATCGACCGCCCGTCCCACATGACCCAGCCTAACCGAACCACCACGTACATACGTCATTACGGCCCACTTACACTGCCATAAGGATTCTTCTCCGTTACTCTAGCCTTTGGTATATAATAACTAGGAAATATCCCATCGATGTTTCGCTTAACGCATTGTCATCTATCTAATCCTATAGAGAATAAACAATTCTAAACATTTCTAAATATTTAGCAAATACTTCTTGAATTTTCCAGAATTCTGATCACAATAGCAATATAAGTAAAATTTCCCATTACCAATAATGCAAGAGTACTACAAAAGTAACTCAAGTACGGCAGGAACTAACATTGACTAAGACTATTATTGTACTTTATTTTATGTGTAATAAATGAATCTTAAAAGCGACCAGGTACCTCGTATTTATTGTATACCAATTGCGAGGAACCAGACGGCATCCATTAATAAAACTGAAGCATCCACTTAATAATGGATGGCGACTAGCAATTATAGCATCATCACTAAAAAAAGTTCCAAATAAAAAGGTTTCATTTAAATAAATTACCAAAAACAGTCTACGAAGTGTTCCTACTAATTAAAGAACCCTTTCAGAATGAAAATTCCAGTGATGATGAGAGCAAATCCACAGAGAAAAAATCCTTTGGCAAAAACTTTGGTTAAAACGAAAAAAGTCCTTCAGATTGTACCAATGAAGTACAATATAAAAGGACCGAAATATTGCTATGTAGCACTGTCTCTTTCACATGTTATTACATTACAATATAATATATACAATATATAAAACCAAAATGAAAGTGACAGTTTTACAGATCTAAAAATGTGCTGACCGGTTTCTGGTTCTATAGTTTGTTTTAGGATATTACAAATGAATTCAAATAAAACAAGCGCGTTATCCTCGTGAATTTATACAAAGAATACATGATTTTGTACTACTGACATGCATTGTATAATAGTTTCTAAATATATCGTGATAATGCGCTTGAATCTTTACTCCAGAAATCGTTCAAAAATGTATTACTTATTCAACAATTACACATTCATCTAAATTGTGTACAAAATTTTACATTTTAAAATAACTATGTACTTGTTGAAATATATAACTATACATGCTGCAAAAAAATTGCTATCGATATTTTTTATTATTGTCAGCATACCAAAAAATACACTATGAATATAGCCCTTGATAAAGATATCCCATGTTTCCTATCCAACTACCAACGTTTGAGGAAACATTTGAACATCCTCCTCAAGAGCTATGATAATCAATATAAGTTTGTGGCGATCGAGATAAAAGTATGTGATGATCTCACTTATCATTGTTAGTACCAACATCACAAGCATTGTTACGGGTAAACACTTTTACCGTGGAACGCCACAGCTATTCAACGTCGTTACACGTTCATTACAGGACAAATAATGAAACAGTCAGGTACTTGAAGCATTCTATTACATTCGATTTAAAGATAATAAACGCATTCTAGGATGGTGTATACGAATTGTAATACGAATTTCTTACTACAAATATTCTATACGTTTAAAGAAAGTTTAAAGTACGATTACTACAACAAATCTAATGTTTGAATAGTTCTAATCAAATCTAACATCGATACGACAACATTAATAATTTGGAATAAATTGAGCGCCTGTCGGCGGTACCTGAATGCCTCCGGTTAGATCGTAGTAAAGCGAGTTGGGCCCTAGCCCGAGCTCGTCGTCCTGAGTGAGGCATTTACCAAGCGGGTCAGTAAGTCTTCTCAACATATTCTCTACCTCGTTACAACAACGACAAATACAACATTACTCGGGCGTTCCAAGCATCGGGGGTTGCTACTTTCCTCGCCTACAGGAATGTGTGCGGGGTGGCAAAGCGATAGCGTGTTATCAGTTAATGATCAAGCAAAGCAAAGCACTACACGGGGATGACAAGCGCGGCGGAATGACTCAAGCGGTGCAAGTGTCAAATGGCAAATGAAAACAACAGGTACAGATGATAGACGGGCATGTTAGTCGGAGTGGCGTCAGTCATATAGACCTGATGGTGAGATCGGCCGACCAGCCACCCCGCGCGCCCACTAACACTTTTCCCGGCAATCAGTGACAAGTCCGAGGCACGCCCGCCGCAGTGCGATCACCACCGTCAGGCCTACACACTACCGTCTTTACCGAGTCACTAACTCCGTTCAAGGATGGGATTAAACAACAAAATAAAAAAAGTAAAAACAGTAGATGATAAAAATTTGGCAAATCAAAATCGATAGAACAATGAGTACAGCGACTAGTGACTAGTAAATAAGAGTGATAAATTAGTGAGTGTGTGTGGGGACCCACCGGTTGCGGTCTGTTGGTAGGCTGGCGGACGGCGGACGGTTGCGGTGGCCCCGCGTAATCAAAATAGAACTCATCGTACCGGTAAAATGGCTCATTGTAGCCACCTCGGTAATCACCGTACCCGTAATAGTCGTAATCATAATCTATAAACACACAACACAGGCCTTTTAGAGGCTAAGCTAAACTAACGCTAACTTACAAGCTACCGATGTCGGCTGGCGAAATGCGAGCCTCCACGACACTCGTACCGGGAAAAGAATACAAGTGAACACATGCTGTTGTCACTTTACATGGGGTACAAGTACAGGTAAGGATGATACAGCATACGGGTTAAATCCAACACCTCTGCTCCTCCAGCGATCACACACCGATGTACGGACCGACTGAAGCCTCTTCACATATCGACACACGGAAACAACATGCATCGTCAACTGTCTAATTGTTCATGTCCATTTCTAGTCTGATGAATAAAAGTGTTTGATAATTCATTAATTTCGATAACCATGATGGATGTATTTATATTATCTGGTCAATCTAAAACGATTAATTTTTTTTAGCATGCACTCTGTTAATATTGTTATTACAATTTCAATGTAGTGCCCTCGACTAATCCTCGATAGATTTTAAACGATATAGAAATCATGCATCGAACCTATTCTTAGCTGTAATTAATAACTATTCTAGAAAGTAGCGTTAATGAAACATGTACTGAGGCCGTAACGATACACTGCAAACAAAACTCCCAAACCTCTACAATTATTTTATACTGGCAATATTAGAAAACAAATGGCAACACTGGCGCGGGAAATCCCGTGTGGGAAGGTGTATAGTAGCGGCCATCTTGTTAGTAAGGAACAGTAGCGGAATGTGCGAGTGTGCGCGTGGAGACCACACCGTGTTCACACCATTTGTGTGGGTATGAGGGAGAACGAGGAGAAAGGCGGAGGGAGTAAGTCGTCAGTTATAAATACATTAAAGTGCGAGTATGGAATATGTAATGATTGATGTATCAAGCGCCCGTTTAATAACGAGTTCCCTTCACCTGTCTCAGTGTACCAAGTTGTACTGTTTTAGAGGTATGACTAACCGCTCGGTGTAGTTAGTGTATTGACATTTAAAATAAAACACAGCCAAAAATCAAACAACTTCAGAAAGGAATATGCAAGTAAGGTAGTATGGGAAACAGACTTCTACAACCGAGCGTCCACTTACCCCCGCACAGTTCAAACATCACGGTATCTGATGTCTATGTGTGTACGACGTCTTTTTGTGAGAGTGTGGTGTGTGTTGTGTGTGTGGTATGTTGTGTATGGTGTTTACTAACCGTAGTCACCGCGCGCCTGCGGCGGACGTGGCTGGGGTTGAGGAGTACGGCCGCGCAGCACCGGGGAGCAGCTGCACCAATCGAATCTGACAGTTAACACCACGTTACAGACATTGTGAACGTGCCTAGCTAGCCCCGAGTAAACTCACAAACTTCACTCACAGACAACTTTTCGAACATATAGAAATTCATATTATATTCATAAGGAATGCATATTTAGTACAATCGCTTGACTTGCAAATGAATTTGTACTAATTACGCATTTCCAACAATAATGACCAACCTTTTGACAAAGTAGGTTCCGCACAAGACTCATATCTCAACATAAACATATCCCGAAGATCTGATCCCTAAAAATATTCATTGTAATTTCGCGTGTAATCTTTTGTACGATCGGATATTCTGAAAAATGAGTCATGGGCTGCAACCGATTACTTCCAACAGCGTACACTCAAAGCATCAATCAGGTTTGATAGTTTACTGGAGCATATAAAAAGAATTTAAACTTTCAAAGTTGAAAAAGTTTGATATTTATGTAGTACACGTAAACAATTTAGTATCGTATCTTAACCACATCTTAAATCTAAGAAATAAGATTATTTATGTAAAGTCGAAATAACACATTTGCTGTTAATCAGATATTCTCTCATTAGCAACTCACAAAAACATGTATTTTTTTTTTATATGTATACCGATTATGTCCAGAGCAACCTCTAAACAACAATGTGTTCTTGCGATGTTATTACTGTGTGCTAATTATGGATTACTTTAAAAGGTCTTATAAAGACATACTTTGAAGAGTAGAACATTTTATATTTTAACAGTGCAAAATAATTAACTTAGCTTCTTTAGACGCCCCGAGAACAATGAACAAGTGCTCATCGTCGCTATACTACAACTACTAAACAACTACTAAACTAAATTTACAACCAGGATATCAAACAAACATATAAACATTTAGTTTATATATGTTTGTGTTTGATATATAAATAAATGAGACAAATGTCCAATTTAAAACATAACTGCAATTCATGTCTAATCCTCGAGGTCCTCGTCTCGTTTAATATTACAAGATATTAAATGTCCTTAAGAAAGATTAGGCTATGAATATTAGGATACAATAAACAAAATTAGCATACCTAAAGAATATACAGACGGAGGACAACAAAATGACAAAAATAATCGAACGCATAAATCCAACATGACAAAAATAATCGAACGTAGTATTTCAATATGCCAATAATCGAACGCCGTATTTCCGTATGACAATAACCGAACGCAGTATTTCAATATGCCAACAATAATAATCGAAAGCAGTATTCTAACAAGACAATAATAATCGAATACAGTATTCCAACAAGACTAATACAAACGAACATGATATTCCAATTCCAAAAAAAAATACTAACATGATATCTCAACTTTAAAAAAAAAATAGCACGTTACTCCACTTAAAAAAAAAACTTAGCTCGTTACTTACATTTTAACAAAAATCTAACACGGTACTCCAACAGGACAAAAAATAATGGAACGGTACTCCAACAGGACAAAAATAATGGAACGGTATTCCAACAGGACAAAAATAATCGAACACGGTATTCCAACAGGACAAAAATAATCGAACGGTATTCTAACAGGGCAAAAATAATCCAACACGGTATTCCAACAGGACAAAAATAATCGAACACGGTATTCCAACAGGACAAACATAATCAAACACGGTATTCCAACAGGACAAAAATAATCGAACGGTATTCTAACAGGGCAAAAATAATCCAACACGGTATTCCAACAGGACAAAAATAATCGAACACGGTATTCCAACAGGACAAAAATAATCGAACACGGTATTCCAACAGGACAAAAATAATCGAACACGTTACTCCAACAGGATAAAAATAATTGAACGCATTATTCAAATAATGGAACAGCATTCCAAGTGACAAAAGGATATTTAATGGTAGTTAAATAAGACAAATATAAATAAAAGAACATATCTATAACAAGACAATATGAATCAGTGCAATCCCATGGGTTATTATTAATAAGAACACGAAGCATTCCAATTACATATAATCGAAGGAGAAGTATAAAGTAATTTAATTTAATCTGAACAGGCTAGATGACTGAATGAATGATAAGTCAAATCAGCAGTTTTAGTTAACGTCAAAACCGTAGGTCAAGTAATTTTTGTATGACATCCAACTACCATTTAAAGACTACTTTATTTTGAGAGAAGGGAAAAATACATGTATACTTCTCGGGAATATTATAAATTATTTTAATTATACGACGATACGACGAATAATCCAACGGATTCCAACAAGTAATAAATGACCGCAACCTTTCAAATGGACAATGGTGATAATCAAACGCAGCATTCCACTTAGGAATGACGAATGTGGGCCATTCGTGATTTTACTACTTATTAATGATCTCCTGGTAGCAAAAATGTTAAGGCAAGTACTATCTCGGGGCGTGACAACTATAAAAAAGATAAGTTGTATTGTGCTTACCCTCCGCGTCCATGAATCATCTGCATCATGCGTCGCTCCCTAGCACGCAGTATCTCTTCCTTCTTCTTCTTGTCGGAGGGAGGCTTGGCCAGAGACACCTCTAGGCGTGCGCCACCCATCTCTTTTCCGTCTAACTCTTGCATTGCCTAACAACAAGATTTTTATTATCATTCTCAATAATATACGACATGTTAGGTCATAGTTCTATTATCAATTATCTTTCAGTGGTAGAGCCATGCTTAGGCACGAATGGGCCGGCTCGACCGGTGCGATACCACGGCCTCACAGAAAACCGGTTGTGAAGTAACGCTTGCGTTGCATTTCCACGAATTGAATGAGGTTTCCGGAGGCCCAATTCGGGGGAATTTCCCCCCTTTTCTCTCCCCTCATCTCCTTTCTCCTTTTTTCCATCTCCTCATCTCTCCTCTCTTCTTTCCGCTCCCTGCATCCCCCATCCCTTACCACCCTCAAAGGCGGGCAACGCACTTGTCTCTTGAGTTGCAAGTGTCCATGGACGGCGGTGTCACTTACCATCAGGTGACCCGTCTGTTCGTCTGTCCCCCTATAGTATAAAGAAACAAAAAAAATCATAGTAATTCACATATCTGTAAAATGTTTTCAGTTTCTAAGTAGACAACTTTGATTAGCAATTTTGTAATATGTGATAATATGTGATGGCTTTCTTTATTCTCACTAAAACATAAAAATGGCATGACCAATTTGAAAAATTTAATTTTATCGTAAACGGGTGGTTTACAAAAAAAAAATGTTTGATTAAAAATACTAACATATATACATTCAACGGAGCAAAGCTACGGGTAAAAACTAGCAAATTTTATAAATTTCAATTTACTAAAATACTACAAAATAAAGAATTTATAATATTCCACGAGGTGTATACATGTATTTTTCCCTTCTTTAAAAATATTAGTATCTTTAAATGGTAGTGGGATGTCCCACAACTATTGAAACACCATCAATCTCATAGTATCTTTAAAATAATAGTAAATTAATAGATATATTCAGAACTAATGAATCTACTTCGTAAATTATCGAATATTCAAAGTATTGAAAAGCCCAAAAATTATTAGTATTGGTTCTTTGAAAGTGTCCACAAACTTAACAGATACAGAAACAGAACTAAACATAACAAGTCTAATTTCTCTCAGTTGAAAGTACATACTTTTACTGCACAGTCCCGGTCCTCAAAGTGAACAAACGCGTAGTCCTTAATTTTCTTGACGCGCTCGACGGTCCCGTAGCGCTCGAATTCTTCCTTTAGTGCATCTTCTGTTATCTCCTGTGTCAGGTTACGTGCGTACAACACCTTCACCTGCACCGAACACATACATTAAACACTTAAATTGCCAGCCGCTTTAGTAGATATTAAATAATGTTGTAATTTCGACTTCATATAATATGAATAAATATTCATACAATTCACTTTGCATAAGTCCAAGTATACTTATATCGCAAGTAAATAGCGTTCTTAAAGCCTGTTATTATTTGATCGTCGACGTGGAAGTTACAATAATATTTAGCGATATGCATTCAAGTTTTAATAGATGAAAGGACTGAAAATAAGTTTAGTTATTAGCTTCATTAATATTTTTTTTATATTTTTCAAACATTTGTATAAAGGAAACATTAAAATCATTATTCTTTTCAACCCAAATTTTGACATAACTTTACAAAACATAAAAATGTATACTTACTTTACTCATTGTTTGCTCGTCAGGTTCCTCTTGAGGATCTGCCCAGTCCACTATTATATCACAGCCCCATACCTAAACACAATCAGTTATTATTATTAAAACGTAGCATCGTAATAAAACAAATGATATTTTATTTACCTATTAAATAATAAAAGAGGGTATGTGTGTCCTTACCTTTATTCTACCAGTGCCCAGCCTACGTTTAGCTAGTGACGCCGCTTTGTGAGACTCGTATTCCAAAAAACAAAATCCTCTATTTTTCTTCTTATCATCGGGCGAACTATATATTATAACTTCGACGAGCCCAGCTGCAATCATACAATACGGATAAGAGGCGGGCCGCGGGGCGCACGCTCGCTAACGGTATGAATAAAGCTTTCCCTCGAGCCCGACGCGCTAATTCACTCATTCAACGCTACAGAATATGAAGCAAATCAAACGATATTCCAGGAGAACATATACGGTATTGAAGAAAGTCTATTCTAGAGAACAACAGCAAGGTTCTCCAGTCATGACCGGTGAGCATTCTCGAGGCGAGGCCAATAGGTAAAGTCGGTTACGCGCGTCGCAGGCCACGGTGACCCAGCGTTCGGCCGGGCCTGGCCCAAAGTGGCCCGAGCTGGCCCCTCGCGAGTCACGGCCCGCGCCTGTCACGGTGACCCGAGGCGCGCGCTATATAACAACCGAATAGCACTTATTATGAATTCGACAAGGACTTACGTGCGTGCCTAGTAAACTCCTCAAACAAATCGTCCCGATCTCGATTCTTAGGGATATTCCCCACGAATAACCGGTGATTGTTAAAGGAAACTGTTACGCCAATCTTTTTCCCCTTTCGAATTTCATAATCATTCAGCTGCAAGAACAATTCGAGGGAGAATAGCCGTTGGCCGGGGCCGGGTCGCTGGGCGACGGCTGGCCCGGCCCAACTATCCCAACTATGACTGGAGATCGCGAGGGAAAGGACGCAGGGAGCAAGCGGGAGCAAGCGGGGCACCCTCAGCGGTCCACACCAAGCCCCACGCACTCAACCCGACAACTATAAACTCCTTAATTCATTCGAGAGTGACACTTTACCTGTTAATTTACCAAACTCTTCCAGTATCTCCTCTTTGCCTTTAGACTTGGGAATGTTGCCGACGAAAAGTCGCAGATTCGGTACGCTAATCTTAATTCTCAGAGTCTTCCCTGCTTTAATTTCATGGTTATCGAGCTGTGGGAAAAATAACAAGGCAAAAATTTTGAAAAAGGGCGTCGATACGGATTCGTTCGGCCGGACTTGGGCCGCCGGCGGCCCGGCGGGCCCGACGCGCCGAGCTGATGACGGTTAGAGCCAATCGTGATGAGTTAACTGAATTTGAATGATAAGCCGACAGTGTTGTTCGGAGCAAAGAGGAGAGCCTGAGATATACTATATTCTCAGTTGGAGAACTTTTTGAAGCCAATTCAAAGTTAACCCTGTAAGTGGACCGTTTGATGAAGTGAAAATAAAAAAAGCGAGTACGAGTGTGATGGTAACAAAAAATAAAATTAAAGCAACTTAAAATTGAACGAGGTGCAAAGTATAGAACGGGATGATATCTCAGGACAAGCGAGGCGATCAGTTTACAGGTGTTACATTGCACATTTACACAAATTCAGTGATTACATATTAATGGACGGCGGCTGCTTGCTACGAATCATTCATATTTATTACACTCTTTGTAAATAACATTATTTTATTTGAATGGAGGCAAATGGCCGCCGTGAGCGGGATATTAATGACATGCTTTTAAATGATAGAAGAAGCTTAAATCTAAATTTCCCAAGTGTGACTGTGAATATATTCGACAGGCAAATGATTGGGACCTTGCAAAAATACTCTGATGAATTCTAGTAGTCTTGCAAGTGAGGCCGTGGTTTGGAGACTTGCACTGTGGAGGAGGAGGAACCATCATGAGCTTGCGAGTTTTTCGAGTGTGAATAAATAAATAGTTAGTAAGTGGTCCGCAAGTAGGGAACGTGATGGTTTCGCCTGGAGGGTAGCAAGACACAGGCTCAAGTCCCCAAACACTCGGCAAATAAGTGCAGTGATCTGTTAATCTTTCAAGGGAATATACTTAAACATTCGGCGAGTCACCTGGAAAGTAGACGTCAAATTAGAATAAATTTTGTATCAAATTAATAACACCAATTTTAATCAATATAAAAATCTGCCTCAGTAAAGCTTTAGAGTTTTGACACAATTTTGTTGTTACCAATCGTGATATGCTGATAATGAACAATTGCACCACTGTTTTAGTTTTGCGATAACACTGTGCTGTAATGTTGGCTATTGGTACAGATGTGCTCGATAACATCCACGAATCGCACAAAGATAGGTGCAACAATCCTTCGCTTTTTATTTATCAAAATATTTGCAAACATTAAGCTGCGGGGGACTTACAAACTCTTCAAAGTTAGCACCGATCTTTGTACCTAATGTTTGTTCAACAACTCTACTGCTTATTGTACGCTAATGTTCGAGGGAGTGAACATTTCATTTTAAATTTTGATGCAGGAAGAGACATACATAGGGGAATTCCTTAAAATCAGCCAAAATAATAACCAAAGCAGAGATTGAACTATAGAAGCGAAACAACATGTATTATGGTCTCCCCCTCAAACAGACATATAGGTCTCCGATGCTCTATACCAGAGGTATTCCAACCCGAGCATGAAAGACGAGAACATTGAGCGCTTGGGACCAGAGTCGGTTGTGGTCTCACCTCCTGGACGGCACGTTGCGTCGCCTCACGTGTGGTGAAGGTCACGAAGGCGTAGCCGCGGTTAGTGCCCGTCATGGGGTCCATCATAAGGCGTAGATCCCAGATGGTACCACATCGCTCAAAAAGCGGGATAAGCTCGTCTTCGTACATGTCCTTGGGGATCTTGCCACAAAACACCTCGCAGCCGGCGCCCGGCGTGCCGCCCTCCCACCCGGGCGGCGGCCCGCCGTACTTGCGTTGACCTGCGCCCCCAACGGACATGCGATAATGAGTTGCTGTCTATCCCACGATTATATTACAGATAGATGGATAGAAACCACTTTATTTGTACACCACTTTTACAGCTGACGTTTCGTACAAATACATTTTTTAATTTGATAATGTGCAAAGGGCGGCCTTATTGATTAATGCGATCTCTTCCAGGCAACCTTAGGATGGATCAAACTGACAGGACAGTATACTTTGATAGAAAGCGTAAAAATTAAATTATTATAAAATATTCTATCCCACATAATTATGTTTAAAGTATAAATAGTTCATAGAATAGGTAATCTTGACTAATGACAAGAGGAGCAGTACACTAAAAAATAAACAAATATAAACCTTCATTCATGAAAATTATTTTTATGACAGAAAAAAATGAAACCACAAAATTTTATTTAAGAAATATCTAGAATATAATACGTAATGCAGTTGTAAATAAAAGAAAATAAATAAAAAAAATTTTCGTTTTCGCCGAAGGCGGCCAAGGTGATCAAAATACAATCCAAAGTCGAAAGTGAATTCGGAACCAAATTTTCTCTGACCAAATTTAATATGTAACTTCTTTAAAACTATAGGTATGTTACTCGACTTCGCCTGCTACCTGTACGTTATGTTCGTACTTTATTCTTTTCCACAACTATATAATTAAATCTTACATTGAATTTGCATTTTGCATCAACCTATTAGTAGGTAATGAAAGGTTGCAATATGAAATTGCAGTGACGAAAGCGGATTCTGAATAACGTGCTCTGAATCATAGATGAGCTGTCACAGTCTTGTGATCCTATGTTGTAGTCCACATATTCATAGCAACATTTAGCATACTGTGGAAGAGCAGTATGCTAAAATGTTAGTATTTTCATGATTATATCTTTAAGCTAGATACTGGAATCAAGTATGGTATTATACATACATATATCGCACCTGTGTTCTAAAGGTGTAGACAGATTTGTGTTTTTTAAACACTTACATCTTGCCAATTAGAATTTGTCTTCAACGGAGCACTGTATGACTATACATACTGTCTGGTAGATAACAGTACGATCCCTCGGTCGCCCTTTACTTCACTACGGGAAAGAGATTGGGTGACCCTATTCTCCTCAGCCGTGAGCCACACGGCATCGGTATTATACATTTTTCTGTAACTCGTTACTAGGCAACTTCAGAGTTTTTCTGTATGTATTTCGCTTATATATATTTTTAAATAAATACGCAAAATTGTTAAAAAAGTACACAACCAGACTGAACTATTGAACTATCGAAATAAGAAAGAAGAAAGAGTACTGACCAACCAGTTCGAGTCACAGGTATGCAACCCTGACTTACTTGAGCTATGGGTTATACTCCCAAATCCATTTGTATAATCAATATCCCTTCACAACTCTTTCTATCCTCACTATCCTTCTCTTTCTGTAATCCCTTTCCGTCTTACCTTAATCCGAAAAGTGCTCGGATGACCCCCTCTTACGTAAATGGTACTAAATCATTATCAGCAAATGTAAAACTAACACAAACTAAATTAAAATCCTGCAGGAACTCAGGCGTGAGTTTGTGTTATCTAGTAATGTTATACCCTCCGTCCTACCTACTAAAACTATTAGGCTGTCAGTTGAAGCTCTAGTAAGTGACAAAGAAACATATAAACTAAGACGAAACAAAGCTAAACGAACACAATAACAAGGTTTTGCATTTGACATACTACTTTGTACTTACATTATCGTCAAACGATGAACTAAAAAGTTATGGCCAAATTAAAATGAACCAGAAACTGACCTGTGGTGACATCTAACGTGTACCCGGTGCGGGCCAATATTTGTTTGATCTTCTCTTCGTCGGGCCCCTTCACCTGGACAGTGGAAGACAGCGCAGGCGCGCCCTGCACGCCCGCTCTGCTTTTCTGTCTGTAATGTTACAATACAATGTTACTTAAAACTATATACATTACATGTTACTATTGCGATATCAATTGTTTCGCTCTATTCTCACAATGCAGTCACAAAACATCTATATTCGCTATAATTTATATGCAAACGTATTGTGCGACACGCAGGAATACTTGCTCTCGAAGTAGTAATGCTAGATTATAACAGTTTTCTCAGCTTTACCCGAGTTGTACGCATCGAAATTAACGGCAGCCATAGACATTTACGTGTAAGACTAGGAGTCTAGGTGATATCACAACTTAGTTTGCATCAATATCAACACTTTTACGAAAAGAAATTAAATAAAATAAGTTAAACAGATTCATCTCTCTGTATATAAGTAAGTATAATCAATCTAAGCTTATATACCCAACTACTCGAATTTCTTTTAACTAAATAATAATGAATCGTCTTGTTTGGTGTCTGCTTTGGCAATGAAAGAATTAAGTGCTATTTGCGTGATAATAAAATTATTGTCAATTTCTATATTTCAAAATTAAATTACAAAGTCTGTTCAAATATTACAAAGATTTCACATGGGAACATAAGACAAACGTAGTCGCAGCCTCAGGTAGTACATACAATTTTCTATTAATAACATAATATGGGTAAACCAGTTGCGTAAAATGTACAAAATTTGTAGAATACAAAAGCAATAATGCCATTTAGCATTTTATTAAATCTTGCAATACAGGTTCTGCATCACGAGTGCACAGGGGCTAATGACCATCAGTAATCTAATCTTGCGCCACAAATAAACACGAGGACAAGCGAAATGATCCGTCAGTTGGTCTATCACAAATGATATTCAAGCATACAGTTTTGTAGCATGAATTGCCGTCTGAGAAATTTCTAGTAATTATCAAGTTATTACCAAAAATGTCTTGTGTCAAATGTTAAAAAATACTAGAAGGAAATTGGTAAGACTATGACTAACGCTATTTAAGATCAGATAGTTTTTTGGGTAAACTGAACTGCAGATGAATAACCCAACGGGGGTATAAAATTGGCGAGTCAATTTCATCTCTAGTTATAAGAATATTCTTAGGCACCAGAAACGACTAATCAGAACCGATTGCTTATTAACAGACCAGTTATCTAACTTAGTAGTATCAATTAAAAACAAAACAATACCTTTGTAAAGTACCTAGGATATGAGCATAAAACCTCTTTCGCTCTGTTTTTCGTTTGTGTTGCAGTTTCTAAAGCATAGTACGAATTAAAGTGAGATGGCAACTAATAAAGTTTTTACAAGCTATTAGACAGTAAGAAACAATCGGTCTTCACTATGAGAGCCTAGCTAAGGTCATTAAGGGGACATTATAGACGCGGCAATCATTTATATTGCATTTTAATGATCTGTATCGAGTGACCTCTTCAACAAAAGGTCGCTACAAGATATTCGACAGACATGTACGAACAATCTTTTGATTGGTCGGAAACTTTTTAACCGGTGTTCGGGTATGCGACTGCAACAAGATAATTTTAAATTCTGCGTCGATTTTCGCATTGCCATTTAACAACAAGGTCGTGCAGTACATAAAACAACGTTTCCTAGTGCAACTCGGGCAGAGGGACGCGTAATTTAAATTCAACGGTCGTTCGCATCGTTATCCGTAAGTCAAATCTACTTTTCAAGATTGTGACCTAAAAATACGAGTATACCGGGTCAGTTTGGCAATAATCCAATATTTTAATAGTGTTGCCATGCGAAATACTGCAACGTGGACATACTCACCTATAGGTTTTCATGACTCCACATAAATAAGCACTTTTATTAGATACATGCTCGAGATTTGAATCTAAAAATTGTCCAAGAACACTTAAAGCACCATCGGATGGAAATTCTTTTAAGGCATCTAGCGCACGTTCATCCAGTTCGGCGTGCGCTAGCTTTCCAGTCTTATAAATGTCGTCGAGCTTAGCTGCTACCTGGAAGCGACACAATAGTTAGCGTTAATTACAATGTCTGCTAATTATTCGTTTCTTTTACCCACTTCGGGAGTCGAGTAAAACACCGATAAAGCGTAGTGAAAACGGAGACGGATATATCTACTTTATTATTTACATCCAAACATATGCATCTTGAGGCTTATTTGTCACCTGGGGTCTTTAGAATTAGGTACTTCTTTAACAGAAAGCGCTGTAAGCAGCTGGCAATGCAGGCTTCTTATTTAAAAAAAAACCATTACAGGTATAGAAACTCGCTAGTAAATATCTTTCGTGTTGTACATGTACAAACATATAAAAAATTGAAGCCAGATAATTGTCCAGTGGCTATACCGCAACATTTTACTAGATTACAAGGGTAGCCAGATCTTCAGTGGGAGCCAGATCTTCACTGGGTGGTGGCTATGACGTGATATATTAGTGTCGCCCTTGTTTATAAACAAATGTATCCTATCATAAGGACCAAAAAAATATACGATTTATCAAAACACACGACAGAATATTTCGAAGATCGTCACATTGATTGTTTCAATACAGTTTTATTATAGTTGGCTTACAGCTGCCAGCTTAAACACTGCAATTGAGCATAAATGGTTTCAATTTATTAATAACAATTGTTCTTACATGGTATAGAACTGAAAAGTGTGTGATTGTGTGCAAAATAAATAACCGTATTAAAGTTATCGAATCACGTTTTACAGATAATAATATTTCAATTGGTGTACTGACCATTACAACTTGACAATATTTTATGAAGATAAGGAGCGAGTTAGTTTTGAGCAACCAAACCATAAGTACTTATATACTTACACAGTGCAAATAGTTCTTTACAAATAAAGGACATATTAATACCTAAATAAACTTAAGGACAGCGAGGAGGAAAATTACTTAGTACCTACATACTATCCCCTCCCCGCCCATACCTCTTCCCTCGAAAAGAATACCAGTATCCATTGACCTCACTCCGCTCACGCGTAAGGATTTCCGAATTTTACATCTTTGTACATTTCTGTATGAGGCAAAAAAGTGTAATTGTCGACCTTATTGCCTACATATAAGAATTAAATTGCAAACGCTCTTCTTGCTGACACTGAGAATACGTATTATTAAATCGCTGCATTTGATAGTAAATTAAAAATGAAAGTGATAAAATTTATGATTAGAATACTTTGTGATTTTTTATAGATACATATTCTAAGAGGGCAAGATAGAGATGTCACAAGGCCTATATCTATATGACAAAGTGCTTACATGCTATTGTATCTTATGACCACTTTTTAACTTGCTAGTATATGCATGCATTGTAGGTGGGCAGATAAAAATGGCAAAGGCCAATCAGTTATCAGAGAGAAAGTGCAAATACTGCTACCAACATAACTTTTGTAACAGTTTTCAGGTGTGGCAACATATTTAAAGAATTTCCTCAGAATATAATAACACTAGTGTATTACAAAAGTAATCTAGTTTGTGTGTATGTATTATATAAATTTTTTTCTGATATGTTACAAAAATAGTAAGTACTTGAATCAATTAAATATGCATATGTATTTGGTAAACAAATATATTATTCTGTAAATACAAAATTACTGAATGTTGAACCATAATTGGATTTTTGAAGAAACCTTTTTACTAAATATATGCAATAGTACTGTCAGTACAAAATAGTACTGTATTAATAGACCATGGTTTCAATACATATGAGCAAATGAAAACCCAATAAGACTATTGGAAGAATCAGACCACAGATGTTCCAATAAGATTCCATTTAGAACACTCCATTTTAAATTTAATCATATTTTTTTTGGAAAATTTTATAGGTATAGTTTTTTAATTTCATTTAATGACAAAAAAATGGATAATAGCGAAATCTAATCTGCTATATCCATAAAATTTGATAATCAGTTGCTAAAAACATGATCTAAATTTTTTAAGTGACCGCCAAATTGATACGATATAGAGAGTCAATCACTATTGCAAAATGTAGACATCACTTATGCTAACTATAAAAGGGTAGGTACTAATTAGTACTAAACTAGATATTTAATCTTAGAAAGCAAGGGTTTATCAGCTAGAATAATAATAAAAATTAGTAATAAATTTTGTGTAAAGCTTTGTGCAGAGGTATTACTTGGTAAGTTTTAAGGCATATTAAAATAAGTATTAGTGTACAAATAGAAAGGACATAGTTTAAAATGCTTACCTTAGGATCCAAGCCATAGTCAATGAGTTTGCGGTAATCTGGTGTCCGGCCAACATCGGAGTCCTTCCCAGATACTTCTTCAATGGGTATTTCTCCATTGCCCTCCGCCATTCTGCATCATTTTACACACACTACACTTTATCTACTGTAACTTTAACAGCTAAAGGAGTAAACTTTTATTAAACTTAGGGCTTGGGTTTGGGACCTATCTTGAGATGCCTACAGATGATGTCATAAAGCAGCGATTCAAGGAAGCCACGCGTGTAAGCAATGGCAAGGGTTATATTATATGTATTTTAAATTATGTTTATATATACTACTGGTTAAAGAAATAATATTTACCTTTATTTTGTAATTTTTGTAATTTTGGAAGAAAATGATAACGCTCTAATCGTCCGAAAAACAAAAAAACAAATGATGTTCAAACATGTGAAACTGTGAAACAATGGGATTGTGCACTCCTCATTCCATCCGGGTAAAGGTGAAATTTCAAAAAGCGAATGCGCGGGTCATTGCATTCTTCTAGTGAGGTGACACAATTTTGAGCCTAAAAAACGAAATTCTGAATTATGTCAAAAAATCTAACAACAGCACTTTTATAAAGGAGATGCGAATTCCGGCGGTCAATGACCGAAATAACACAGCAGAGTAAACTATGACGGCTCTTTAGAAACCGCTACACATATCACTTTCAACGAATTATCACTTTAAAACACATTAACAATACTCTTCAAGTAATAAATAAACACTAGAAACTTTGCGCGCATGAAACTTTGGTGAATTCGAAACTGCAGTAAGTTGAGACTGCAACTGCATTGCACCCGATAAGAACCGGCCGGCGCGCGCCTCAATTTCCAAAAAGAATCCAATTGGAATAAACACAAAGGATGCCAGAATATTGGAAACACTTTAGCACACAGTCACTGTACAACTAAATCAATGAGAAACACTGTACACGAAAATAATTACCTATTAATTTTGCTAGTTGGTGGCCGAGACAGATATGGCGGCACCGCGCGACGTCAACGTGACCGCGAGTACGGGGTTCTCATAACATAACGACGCGCGCGGGACATGCAACGAAGAGTGCATTCAAAGTTTTAAAGGCACTTAAATTCTTTGATAACTTTTAACAGCCTCTCTTTTAAAACTAATAGTGAACGTATCGAATATAAATATTTTTATTGCACAGAGTTTTTGCAATGGTTGCGAATAATTTTGAATGTGAAAGAGCGCGGCGCGTCGCGCAAGGCTGCCGGCCGCGAGGTGAGACAGGCAAGCGGCAAGACGGCGACGAGCGAGAAGCCGAGAATGAAGGGGGGAGGGTGTTGCAACCACCGGTGCAGGCGTGCAGCAGCGACGCCGCACCGAGCTCGCCTGCATACTTGCATACATACGCACACTTGCAAACACTATGACCTTCGTTACTCGCAATCGATTCACTGCCAGTTTTGCCTTTGTTGTTACAATTAGTTACTTAGTTCTGTCTTTAAAAAATCAAAAACTGACTAGAATCTTAAATGACATAAATTTAAACATCTTCCTCTATACATATAATAACAGTACACTCAATAACTATTTCACTAATTGGAATCCTAAGCCATTGAAATAATATTTCGTGACTACTTCGTGACACTAATTATTCTTCCTTAATAATTAGAATAAATAGAAAGATAAATACTTATAAGAAAAGTTACAAAATGTATTTTATTAATGATGACAAGAATAAGAACTACAAAATAAGACTCACAGTCATGAATACGATATTGGTTTTATAAAAAATATATATAATCCCGTTCACAAGCAAAATAAAACTCACACGGTTACTAATCGACGTTGTCCAATAGTAGAACAAGGTTCATTACTCTTTGATATGGAAACGAAGGGATAAAAGAGTTAATCGCAATAACCCTTTGCCTTTAGTTCGCTTACACCTGCTGATCATCGAAGCCGTATGTATTCGCGACACATACACATATTTAAAACAGGCCTTGGTACTTCACGCGTATGTGTAAGTAAGAAACTCGGATCTGTATCCGTCGCATTATGTGGGTAGCTAGGACGGCTACTGCGGGTGCCTCGTTTTGTAGAGACAAAGTTCCAATGCAGTCCTTACGCCGCCAATATGAATCTTAATAGAAGTATGCATCAAGTTTAAAATCGCTTAAACTGCTAAGACTGACTCTTCCTTTCTTTATAGAGAAAGAACTCTGTGGTAGTATGTCTTGTAGCAGCACGACAGACATACTTCCTTTCTATCAATAGCTTTAAAAGTACAGCAGCATAACGAACTCTCACCGAGTTTCCGGCGTTGGCTAATCTTAAAAAGAGGTTTTGGTTTCATTATAAGTTAAATTTTTGTCCTGTGGAAAATGATCCACTTAATGTTAAAAAAACCGACTTAGAAAAAAAATATATCAACAATTCGGTATGTAGGGCGTCACTATTTTACAAAATGACATGTACCTAATATCGATTTGTCATTTTTTCTTTTCTTTAGAATAATTTTGTTTTTCAAATACAACAACGACCAGTCATTTAATGTAAATAAAACTTTTTGAATTCGCGAGTGGTTTTTCACTTGAATTTTTAATTTTTATGAGTTTTATTACTCCTTACATCATAAAGTGTTAATACTCACCAATTCGCGGGACCTTAGGAATAGCACGAACCATCCGTCACGGACACTCACATCTATAAATAACCATTTTGCAAACACATAGCACAGCAAGTTCGCTCCGCTTGCCGCGCCGCGTACTACATTTCGCGATAAGGTATCTACTTGTGCGTATTTTAAATACGTCAACAGTTCATTGACCCGCGCAGTTTCGCATCGTACGTTGCTGAATTTATTGTGTCTGTAGATTTGTGGGTCACTGTACTAGCTGACGTCAAATTGGGGGCCCAGACGACGATGACGTCACCTTATCACATTAAACTAGCCAGTGATTCTAGTTCTATTTTATAATAACGTGTTCCCCAAACGTGTACCTACTATGAATATTATAATGCTCGCCCTAATCTGACCTGACTCGGTTTGAATAATAGTGTAAGTATTCGTGTCTATCATGTGTGCCGAGGTCATTGCTATTTGTTTATTTTTTTGTGAATTCAAGGGCGTCTTCGCAGCACGACTAATCATTGGCGCGTCGTTGTGTATGTACATACTTGTTATTTATTTTGTTTTTTATTATTTGTTACTCCTACATTAATCAACTTATCTTAGGTGGTAAATTAGTTCTAATGTTTAATGGTTGAAAACAGGCACACAAACATATTCAGAGTTGTAAGACGCAATTAAGTCGTGGAAGAATCTTGTCCATTGTCGCGGAGGTTTTCGACCTTTGCAAGTGCGCGGCGCGTCGCATATTCAATAGACAATTTTTTTTATTACTATAGACACGTCTGCGTCTGGGCCTGCTGTCACACATGTGCCTATTAAAATAAATTCTGTACCGTTTAGAGCGGGAATTTTGAAATAAACATATTTTTTTTAACTTCCCTTAAGCCTAGAACGATCGACATCATATATTGTAATTTATTGTTATATAGCTGCTTATAACATCTGTTTTTTAATGTTAGCAATATTTTTTTAATTACCTAGTGCACCGACAATACATAGGCAAGTTTACATTCCTATCACAGATTTCATAGTCTAGTTACATAATGCCAATGAGGCGATAGCTTGAACACATTAAAGATAATCCATTTAAAGTTCCTCATTTCTATTTCTCTAAAGTTAAAGTTAGTTGCTATCAAATTTGAGGCTGACAACAAACTGTCCCTATATTCATAAAACAATATCAGAATTGTAATGTTTTTACTAAATATAAACATTAAGGGGGAAAATAGGTTCCTAAAGATGGGTGAACGTGACATTGTTATTGTCTCTTTACCGTACAGTCATGTATTAAATGAGAGTGACCTAGCCTTCATAATACAAGGTAACAAACGATCAGACGGTCTGTCTCTTAGCAAGGGTAATAAACCCTATCTCCTCACCGATTACGGTGTAGAAACCTTACTATTGTTTTAACTGTGTTCGTAGGAAGGTTGGAGGTGTTTTTGCTGACCAGGCGGCTTTAGTCTATGCCTTACTTCAACTACCTAGTAAACATTAACAGCTAGCATATTTGTAACGTACAGAAAGTTTCTTTACACAAAAATCGAGGAGTATTTGGATGTCCAAGAATTAACTGTTTGCATAGGTTTGAAGCAGTTTCTCTACGTGGAACTCGTCGATGGAGGTCTATGTCCATCATGTATTTTTTATTTTTTAAATAGTTAAAATAATTGTTTTTTGTAAACGTTGCTATTTATGAGTATATCTTAAAAAAAACATATGTTTTGGCGCGTTTATCTCAACTCGGAACTTCTGATGTCATCTTGTTTTATTTCATTTATTTTACTTAAAATACTTGGGATAAAGATCTTAATGTGATTATTTATTATTTCTTTACATTTAGTATTGCGATTGCCCAATTTGTTAGGTTTTTTAAATATGTAACTTAAACAAATTTCTTGAAACTTATTATATATACTATTTGTACATGTGACCATAGAGTCACATTTGTACCCCATTTGTCAGAGCCAAAGACACTCATCACTTGCCAAAGATGCTTATAATACTATTATTTTTATACTAACACAACTTCAAGTTCGTGTTCTTCCATTTACATAACAATATTACTTAAAATTTTGACAAAACATATGTGTCCATATAAACGCCTAGAATAGTACATAGGGTATGCTAGGATTGCTGTAAGCATATAGGTATAAGTAGCAGCGGGTAATAGCTTGTTCTTATCAACATTAATCCAGATGGTTACGGATCACATTCTCGTTCCACCTCCTTTTAAGAAATTATTTTTATTTATGTAAGCATTTTCTTAAATTTAATAACTTTTTTAGATAGGCTAACAAGGTCTAAACTACCGAAAAAATACATAGTATCAGAGTATAAAATACATTTCGGGCAACGCCGTTGTGAAATCTTTTTTAATCCTTCATCTTTAATAAGTAGTATTCTTTTATTAATTCCTGATTATTAAAAAACCGAATGTTATGTTTAGGTTCGCGAAACTCACCATATCAGTTTTTGTGACTTTTACATTATATGAGTAAATCAGGACTTAATTGCGGTAATATTTGTCAAGTACGTCGAATTGCACTGACCATGAACACAGGTCGACTTAGTGCAAGTTCTGATTTACACTTCTAATCTCTTGTAGGAAGTTGAGCCAAAGTGGTTTTCTGTTTGAACTGGAAACTATAGTAGTTGTTCTTGAGAGTTTTGTAGTGGGATTTTTGTTGCTTGTGAGTAAGATTACCAGCTAACTTTGACATTACCACTGTTAAAAGTTTACTATAACTGCATGCCATCAGAGGGCAGCGCGCTCTTAGGTAACATATTTGTGTAGTTATTGGAAATACATACATATGTTCATACACTTAGGCCTTTAATCCCGAAAGGGTAAGCAGAAGCGTCTCAATCGCCCACTTTTTAACAACCATAATTTATATTTATTTAAATATACGGTTTTACGTGTATATTTCGGGGATACCCGATTAGTTTCGGTCTCGACAGGAGGCCTTATTCAAGGAGTAAGCCGTCCAGCCGCGACGGAGTGCATCGTCCGGTACCGTCGCGGCTTTGAAAAAGGGCCCTTGTAAATATGAATCTAACTTACGAATGTGTTAATTCTAACCATAATTTAGTCCTTGTTACATATAACGGGCAGGTCTGTTGCCATGATCCAGGCACTGTATTTCTGTATGTATACTGACTGATAGATAACAGTCCGATTCCTTACTCACTGGGTGTTGTAAAACGTGACTGAGTTTTACGACACCCACTTGAAGAGATAGGGCACACGGCTAATGATTGAATTATGATACCAAGCTTATAAGCTACTCTAATAGTGCTTAAATTTATAGCTTATTTTTTTAAAGCAAAGGTATAATTAAACATTTCATGGATCCTAATTTGACTTCCGTGTTTGTACTGTGTGTACGGAATCGTATTCATCACTTAGACTGCAATATACCCTCTAGGACGACCAACGTTACTGTACCTACACTTTACAAGTCTCTAAAATGGAGCAACATCGCTTTTAGCAGGTAAGTAATAGGTTGATTAAATCTGTGTTCGGCCTCGTTAGCACCGATGCCCGTGAAGGCGGACATAGCAATTTTATAAAACTCAACGTGAACAGGTGCAGAACAACCCATACAATTTGCGAGTTTTTTGACAACATTACACTAAAATTGTACTAAAATTTTACATGAATTTGGCATGAATAGATTTATGAACGCAGTATGTTTATTTATATCACAAAATGTCTTCTAAATATCGTTTGTGAAAAATGCCAGTATTTTATCTTCAAACATAGACATCAGTAATTATTCTTAATATTATTTTTATTAAACTGTATTATATTTTCTCCTCCCCTATACAAATACATGTTTACAAATATACTGTATGTACATAGTGTCTATGCATATGAATAGAGGTGACCTGCGTCAAAGATGCGGCGGAAAGGGACTTTGAAAAGTAGTGTTTGTCTATAACAACTAAAACAAATGCTAAGGAACTTAGATCCCCGAGGTCCATGGGTGCAGAAAAAGGCTCACGACATCTCGGAAGTTTTAATAGACTTACTTCCGACACCAGATCAGCCAATAAAGGAACAGCAGTTCTCTGAAAATTTTGGTGAAGTCATAATTTTTGAGGATTCTTATAATTAGTCAAAACTATTATTTTTACGTATTCACGTTTCAGTAGGTTTTTATTTTCCTCACATGTAATAAAGGACTACACTCGACTACCGTTGATGTACTATCAGTGAAAAAATTTTTGAAAATGTAGTACATCACTATACGATTGGTGTTAAGTGTCAACCAATGCATCAGCATCAACAAAGCCATAGGAACAAGGTCGGTTTTCGACAAACATGGCGATCATATTTTTATACTGTTTTTTTTTTCTCTAGAATTACTTGATATTGGGAGAATCTCTGCGTAGAATATACACGCAAGAGACGAGAGACCATAAATAAATAATAAAAAATAATAACAAAGCCATAGAGGCAAATACAATATGTCAAATAATTAGTGAGACCTTATACACAAATATAAATCATTTGCGCTTTTGGGAAACCAAAATACCAGTGACAAATACCAGTCTCTCACTATGGGCTTGATAATCAAATTTAGAGGCGCTCAACGAGCTTTGGGGGGAGGGGGTTAAGCTCGGGATTTCAGTACCGGATTGAATCAGAAATTAAAAGATACAGAGATGAACGCAAGTTACCAGATCAGCAAATTAAAGTGTCAGTAGGCAAGACACATAGTCAGAAGAACAGTACGAACGAACGTAAGGAAGACGCCCTACGAGGTCGTCTGCCCACGTTGTGGACAAACGACCTCGTAAAGATCACATATCGACAGTGGATGTAGGCCGCTTTCAACTAATCGTCTTGGTAGTTATTAAGTGAGGCCTATGTACAGCAGTGGTCGTCCTATGGCGAAGACGATGCTGATGACAAGTAATATTTTTATTATATAATTTTACTTCTGTTTCTCTAAACTATAGAACCTAAAACACTAAAATTACACTAATTTACCCTAATCGTGGAACTTCAAGTACAGTGTGGTGTTCCGCAAGGCAGTACTTTGGTCCTATCCTCTTCCTCCTGTATATAAATCAGCTCAGTAATCTTTAACGAATAAAAGGCTGTGTCGTTGCCTTTTCAGGTGATACTGCCTTAATTTTTATGCACTGACATAGGAAGAGGCTTTCACTCACTCACAAGCTGGTTTTAAGACTGTCACTGAATATTTATTATTACTTACTGCTAAGCAAAAATGTTATAACCCTGGACCCAGAGAAAACCAATCTAAAAACAAGGATATCGCCTACATTTTTTTATATCCATTGTGACCCATAGCTGGTCTCGCCCACAAAACGTATTATTTAAACCAGTTATGTCTGTAATAATTTATAATTTGCACTGATCAAAGTATAAATATGTCATAATAGTCAATTATGTTTTACTTTCTTCAATATTTATTTAATATTATTTCACTTTATTTATTTTTACAACTCTGTCTACTACAGTTATAATAAAATCGGGCAACTCAAGTTTTTTTTCCTTTATAAAATTTTAACTAGTAAACAACTAATGTAAAATGGGACTACAAAAAAAAAATCAAAAAATCCTGCATCGTCCTCATAATTCACCCTAAGATTCGCATTTATAGTATAGGTAAAATATTTTACTGCAAATCAAATATATACTCATAAATATATCTCGTAATAAAATCTATTTAAAAATCTTAAGTCTGAGCGTCTGACTATGCGTAACAAAATTTACAATTCAAAATCGAGATCAAATCGTACCCTGGCTGTGACCCTATTTAACCTCAACAATCAGGATTTCTTAGCGAAAAATAAAAGAACAAGAAATATAAAAGATTTCTGTATATTCCAAAAGATTACTCTCACCTATCACAATTTCTCCCCAATTGTTCGGACATCCATTAATTATTATTTCTTTATGCCGTGGCAACAGGTTTGTCTGCTTTGAACAAAAGCATAATAGAAGAAAGGACGGCATGGTTAAATTATACAATTCACAAGACGGGTCTGGACGGATGTCAGGAAAGTTCGAAAAGAATCTAGACAAACTGAAGGGTAGGGTCTAAAGGTCTACGATCATTGTGACATTTGACCTCACCTATTTGTCTATTGTGCGAATGAACGGCTTTTGTTGAAATAAAAATACTTTTTTTATGCTATACTCTATTACCGTGCTGCTATTTAATGTTGTACCCAAGAACGTTTAATTACTTAATGGTGATACATATTTCTATAACCAATGAACTAAATATAATACATTTATCTTACAATAACTATTAAAGCTCATGCTATTTTTGTTTTAAAACTTCAAGTGTGTTCACTTATGTTAGAAAGCTATTCATCAATTTCTGCGATGTCCGATAGCAACCGCAACGAAACTCCCATGAAAGTTAGTCTTGGAAATAAAAGCTAATAAGTCCAAACACACGTTTGAAAGGCCTATTCAGTTCTTTAAGCGTAATACCACCCTACCATTAAGTAAAATCCAGTTGGGCCGCAACTTGGCATGGGAATGTTCAGGGGGTCAACGCCATTCGTTTCGCGTACTTGTCCTGGGTAAGCAGTGCGTATTATTATTTCGATAGATGTTTTTATTTTAGGGACTGAGATCCGGTCTGAGCGCCCCCTCGCCGCCTAGCGGCCGGCTGACGGTGTCGGCCGTCGCGGCTCTGCCTTCATTTGATACAGCGCGAAGCGTCTGCACGCCGTTTGAGACAAATTATTTAATATTTTGCAATATCAAACACTGTTTACTTTCAAATGATACACGACAAGTTATTAGAATAATTGTCAGTGCATTAAGGAAAATATAGGACAAGTATAATATATATTTTTTATTATTTAAGAAGACTTCATATGAGCTATTAATTATACGAAATGGATTCGGCAAATAAATACCAACTCTTTGTAATGAAAGTGCATTGTGTCTGTACCTACCAAGATAAAAATATAAAAGTGGGTTAAAGAAGATAAAAGGACAGTAAATACTGATAATAATGAACATAAAACAAGTTAAATTAATAAACATAAAATTCTACTTATTCTTTTAACGTTTTTTTTTTTCTCATTTGTTTTTTCACCGTCTAGGCTCTAGGGCGTGCTAAAGAAATACGAGTATATGCACATACACACATACATACACTGAAAACATAGCCCTCCTTCTTACGCAGTTGGCTAATAAGGTGACGTTATTAGCACTCGTGCAATACAAGTTCACAAGATGTGTTTGTTAAGATTAAAACGTTCCCAAATACAACCAAGTGGCAGACCGTCGCTGGACCGGTTCTCTCGATCAATCTCAGCCATTGAAAGCTACGGCCGGTGCGAATTTCACACCGCTCTAGTCTAGACTTCAATAATGTCGCAATAGCCAGCCTACGTCTCTCTCAACGGCTAAAACGGTGAGAACAAATAACGGGCGCGCGCCGCATGATTGAACACACTCGTTTTATTATAATCTAGTTTACTTATGTTTGTCACGTGAATGTATTTCTTTACATTTCTATAAAATACTTGTTACATTTTGCATCTGTTTGTAGTCTGCTGCTGGACCTACTATTGATACTCTTTAACTTTGTTAAAAATCGCAGGGAAATTTAAAAAAAAAATGTCTATGGTCTGTCTACAGTCTAAGATGTGCAGCGTTCCTAATGATTATATTTAAAAATGTTATGTAAATCTATGTAATATTATTCACAGAATTATGTAATTTGTTTAATTTACAGTCATATTGTGATGGTTGATTACCTTAAACAGAAAACCAATATGAAATAGTTACGCAAATGAATAACTGCAAAATACTCTATCCTCGCGACATCACGTGATATTAAAAATATATTTGAATCTATTTTGGACTTTATTAATTACAAAACAGATAGCATTTTAGCTTGTACAGTTTTGATTAGTAACACATAGCAAATACTAGGTACACGCTCGCGTTCAACATGAACACTGTTCATTGTTATAGAAAAGTTTCGTCACTGAGATAACACTTTTTCTCTGAATATTTATTCATAAATTACTTTGTTAGATCTCTGAAGTAACCATTCTTTATTTCTGATTGCCAGTAAATATGTAATAGATATGTTTTTTATGTACACTAATTGTAACAGTCATAAAAAAAAAGTATATAATACATATTTATTTAAAAAGCCTTGTGGTCCACGGCGGAGTAGAATACGGCCACACCATCGCCTCCTGTGGGTGTAAATGGGGCCTAAGGTGGACTCTTATCAATCAGACATAATTATATATACAGTCATATTGTGCTCGGTTGGCGGCAACGAGCATGGCAACCATATTCTAATTGGCAAGCTGTGGGTAAGGCGTTACGTTATGGCCAGAAGATCGGGCTACGATTGGCACCTAAGTTGATTGTTTGTACGAGGCTCAACCATCTCGTTCCACTAATCGTCATCATGATCTTCAAATGCATCTTTGCCTATTACCACATTTGCACCATGCATGTAACATTTATAAATTACAAGAGTACCTGTCTTATTTATAAATAGTTTATTCTCAAAAAAGAAAAACTTTTATGTACCTACACAAATTATGCAACAAAGAAGTATTCATTATGGAGTAGTGTAGAATGGAAAGATTGCGAGACATTCACTGAAGTTTGTTTCACATAGTCAATTTAAACTCTCCAATATTTCATCCCCAGCACCTGAATGATTGGCACTTCACCACTGTGCTCTCCAGAAGCTTTTTGCCTAGCACAACCAGCCTGTGAAACAAATTTCCGGACCGATACGACCTTCAAACCTTCAAGAAAAGAGCGTACTCCTACCTAAAAGGCCGGCAACACGCTTGTGACTCTTGAGTTGCGGGTGTCCAAGAGCGGCGATAGTCACTTACCATCAGGTGACACGTCTGCTCGTTTGCCCCCTTAAAAAAAATACCCGAGGGGTGACCTTTTCATCTCCTCATAGTGCAATATGGGTAACACAATGTTCGTAAACGGTTTTTTATGAGTATGTCTATTTTGTTTCTGATTTATAACGTTGACACTTTCTTACTATTGGTATTTGTTGATAACCGTCCTGTACATAAACGGAAAATCCTTTTATCATGCACTATTAATATTTTTATTTGAACTAAAAAGATTACACTGCTTACTTACAGTCTCTTTAATCAGTTAAGCTTGTCTTCTTAGTAGGTTTCATGTCGGTATGTCGTGTCGTTGGTGGTTGGTGCAAGAGCCATAGCAATATTTATAAATGTACTTTAATAAAAATGCCACGCCGCAACATAAAAGGGTGGGCAGAGGCGCTTCAAATGCCTACTTTTTGTCAACCACAATTAAGTCCCACTTTAGTAATGGGGGGCAAGCCCATTGCCGTCATTCGGAAGCTGTAGATAGATAGATAGATAGATAGATACTCTTTATTGTACACGTGAGGTATCAAACAAAGAACATAATAATAGGTGAGTACAAATGGCGGTCTTATCACAATCTGCGATCTCTTCCAGACAACCTGATGGACTATACTGTGAAGTATTAGGTAATAGTGGTGCACAAAGAGAAAAAAACGATAAAAGAAAATGCTGTAGGTATGTACTTTAATGTACCTACCTAATGTAATTGAAACTACAAGGAAATTAAAAAATTAACAAAATGACCAGTTCAAAAGCTTTATCTTCTTCTTCAACTAAACTATAAAACGAAATGAAATAAAATACTAGTTAAATAAGTAACTACAAGTTAAATAAGTATGAATGAAAGAAGAATATTTATTGGAAATTTTAATTATTTTTTAGACAAAGCTTAGACTCGCAACTTTATTAGCTACTAGATAGGAATGTGATTCCTCCTAATTTAGTCAGTATTCAAAAAAGAAAAAAAAAAGGCACAGTATGACACACCGTGTTGTTTTAGTCGGTCCGATTCCAACGCACTGTTCCACTGAAAACTCCGGTGGGATGACGGCCCGATGGTACCAATCCAAAGTAGTGTTCGACTTTCAAATTTCAAAAACTCCTTTTGATCCGCTGTCATTTCCCGCCAGATAGGTCAAGTTTATCCAATTATTTATTTTTAAATTATGTAAGGCATAAGTAAGGCCTGATTATTCTTAATGGCAAAATAGGGACGTGTTTAACACACATACATCTCTCTACCTCTTGGTAGAGTCTGTATACAGGCGTGAATGTGTGTGTGTGTGTGTATAAAGTATGCGTACTTACAACGCTACAATCAAAACACCGATATGAATTTCACATCTTAAATAACTACTCTACTTACGCCTTAACTGCTCATCGTGTTATTTTATTTACTTAATTTATTTTATTTGTTTCATTTATTTTACTAACTTTATTTTTTTTTATTTTTCATGTACATTCTCAGGGCTCGGGACAGTGGGTTCTCGAATGAGGGCGTTTTAATTTTTTCATGAATAAAATAAGTACTTACTGTTCTCCAGGAATAAAAAAGAATTGTCGGTGTTAAGAATAGAACGAATCTATATTAATCCGAGCGGAGCCGCGATCAAAAGTTGTTTACATAAATAATTTCCAAGAATTCTGGCGGCGTAAGAAGAAAGTGGCGGTGTCTAACTGTGATGCAGATGCTGATATCATCTGACCTGTCTACCGTTAAGATCTTTGCGATGTGAACGTAATTAAAAAGCTTCAGAGTGTTCGAAGCGTCATGGTCTTATTTACGAGTTTCTAAGAGAAAGAGCACATTCGATATCTAGCCGAATTACAACCTCCTCCTTGTGAGGCACATACAGACAGAGTAGAGCAAATAATTGTATATAGTTACAGTAACAGGAGTAATATGAATTATATTATGCTAAAATATTCCCTCCACGTAATTATATATTTTTTTTAACTTATGGACGGCGACTGAGCATCAGGTGACCCGTCTGTTTGTCTGTCTCCCTATAATAACTGACAAACAGACGGGTCACCTGATGCTCAGTCGCCGTCCTTGGAGACCTTCAACTCGAGAGTCGTAAGTGCGCTCTTGAGGGTGATGAGGGATGGGGGGGGGGGAAGAAGAGAGGTGGGCTGAGGAGATGGAAAAAAGGGAGGGGGGACAGGGGAGAGGGGAAGTTTTGCCTCCGGAAAACTCACTACTTTCGGTGAAATGCAACTCAACCATATACAAGCGTTGCTTCACAACCGGTTTGCGGTGTGAGGCCGTGGTATCGCACTGGTTGAGCCGGCCTATTCGTGCCTAAGTATGGCTACCAATGTCAAACATTTGTTAATTAACCTTGTATATGGATCCGCTGATAAAAAGATTTCCCGTCAAGAGCTACTTCCAAATATACCATGACGTGGTCAAGCTACTCCGTCTACTCCGAAGTCCTAATCCCTCCGTATAACCAGTATCAATATTATCTCCCTCCCACTGTCCATTGCCCTCTCTTCTAATACAACTTTTTTTATATTTTTTATTTCGTGTTCAAAGGTCATCATTCTAATACACACAGACCTAACATAGACAACATAGACCTAACTTTAATACTCTAAATGCCAGGATGTCAGCTCGGTAATACTTTGAGCTTTTAATACGCCTCTGCTTACTGCTACAGTACATGTATACATGTATATAGAGTACATGTATGCATGGTTTAGTGACAGTTGAGTAAGCTAGTGAGAATTGTGAGGCTAAAAGCAAGTGTAGACAGGAGGGCAGCCTCTGTCTACCTCAAATATAGAAAATTTAAGTTTGTTATTTGAGTGACCTGATAATGAGAGTAAATACTATACATTAACTCACGCCTGCATCCCCGATGGGGTATGTAGAGGCGTAATTAATGCCCAGATTATTTATTTAAAAGAAAAAAGATAATTCCCGCACTAGGAATAGTTCCTGTGTCGCGGGGGACATAACAAACATACAAACAACGGACACAAAGAACATCCAGACTCGAGACAACCATTTGTGGATCATACAACCAACAGGCTATCAAATTTAGTCTTATTTATGTAACGGGGGTCTAAACCTACTGTCGTCATCTACACAAATGGGACTTAGATAGGAACATTTTGAGTATATTTACAGGGAAGGAGGGATATAAAGAGAAGGAGTGGGAAATTACTTACACAGATGGATTTGGGATGAAGAAGTATAAGCAATACTCAAACAAATCCGAGACATGAATTTCTTCACTTTCAGAAGACGTTGACTGTGTTGCAGGCCAAACTGAATGCGGCAAATATATAGGTACTTTCGCGGTGAGGTGCAATGCAGTTATTACGTAACAGCTGTGAAGTACTTGGCACTGCTCCGCAAACATTTAAAAATGTTATTGGTCAGAAATAATCTATATAAATAAATAAAATTGGAGTGTCGGTTTATAATACACCGTATAATAATATAAATAACCGCTTTTTACTAAGTGCATATGGATGTATACACGGTACATATACCAAAACAACCTTTTTGACAATTTTTGTCTGCCTGTCTGTTTGTTTGTTCTGGCTAATGTCTGAAATGGCTGGACCGATTTTGACGGGGTTTTCACTGGCAGATAGCTGATTTAACAAGCAGTAACTTAGGCTACTTTTATTTTAGAAAACATAGTACCTCACAAAAAAAAACAGTGAAAACTGAGAACTGAACAATAACTTTTTTGTTAAATACCACGTGGACAAAGTCGCGGGTAACAGCTAGCAAAATATAAAGCTACACTGCACTTAGAATATATTTGCTATGTTACTTGAAGACCTGTAGTTTTCAGTGGAGTAGAATAGATCCAACACCATCCACACGGTGACTTATCTGTATATACATATATATATATATATAAGAGATTTCCACCGATATATTGACTCATCAGAATATCTCTGGAACCATAAGGCGTAGAGACTTGAAATTTGGTAGGAATATTCCTTTCGCCGAGTAGAGGTCAAGCTAAGAACGAATAGCTGACCTCTACTCGGCGAAAGGTCAGCTAAGAACGAATAGCTGACTTTTACTCGGCGAAAGGAACATTCCTACCAAATTTCAAGTCTCTACACCTTATGGTTCCAGAGATTCCAGATATATTTTACCACAAGGGGTGTTGCCGGTACTATATAAACAGGTGTGCTAGTACTATATATACACGTTTCAAATATAAGGTCGAGGAAAAAGTTTCTTCGTATTTTAAATACAAATATAAAACAGATTTCTTTTTTAAGTTTAACTACATTCAATCATAATATATGTATATGTATGTCCCAGTTAGCGATAACTTGTTGCAATTTCGTAGGTAGTGACATAATCCCATCGCTATAGAAATCTTGGGCTTTTTGATTTAAAAAAATGCGACAAATAGACAATTTGACAGTCCTCTCTTGATGTTAACCTAACACTACCCAAAGAATTCTGAAGAGATCGAAACAGGTAAAAATCTGAGGGTGCAAGGTCAGGACTATGTTATGGTGCACGCATTAACACTTTCAATCTACTGCATCGACTTTATCCGTGTGAGTGCGACTAAATCGAGCTGTATTGTTGATATCAAAATTCCCGGACTGAAAATGCTTGAACCTACTTTGTCCTACTTTTACTGCATTATGCCCATAGACGTCTATTTTTACACGGCTTAATATCATTTGTTTACCTTTTTCTGTAATAGTACTAGAAAGTATCGACTTTTTCGTTAGATTCACTTATTTTGGTAGACAGCAAAACGGCGAGAAAGTGTTTTTTACTTTTTATATTACTTTTTTAATACCCTACATTTATAAATATTAAAACCAGCCAGATCCAGTAGTACAACCAGAGAGATTTTTCTTCAATCTTATACATACAACAAACGAAAAGACTTTTTCCCCGACTTATTTATAAAAAATGTCAAAGCACCACTATTGCCTGGCAAGCAACTTCAATCAGAAACGCACTGTTAAACAAACAATAATTGTTAAAGTACATACAATATTTTATATTATTTTTTAAATCACGGACGTAAATATCCAAGTTTGAGGTAGTTAAATGTACTTTTACTTATAGTCCAGGAGGCGGTAACACTGAAAGTCCCGTCATAGCGGAATCAAAAAATTTTCATCCAAATAAATAGAACATAAGTATAGGAATAAATAAAGCTCGGTATGCGTGGATTTCTATTGCCGAAACAATGTAAAAAAAAATTTAAAAAATGGGAAAATGTTTTACCGTCATCGCGGATATAATTTTAAAAGTAAATTATATTGGCTTTTAGAAAAAAATCCCGCAAACCGCTTTTTCTTGCCTACCGACATTAATTTATACCTATACTTATGTTCTATTTATTTAAACAAAATTTTTTTGATTCCGCTATGACGGGACTTTCAGTGTTACCGGCTCCCCCGCTATTATATCTATGAGGTTTTGTAATTACTTATAAATACTTTTGACAAGTCTCGAATGAAGTTCACGATTCTCTTCTTATTTTAATCGCATAGTAAACATTTACATATAAACCTTTCAAGAGTAACGACATATTTTTGTTTCATTGCGACATTTTATATTTTAAACACAAACTTAATACAATAAAATGAAGTCAATATAGTAATTTCAAATTAGCATACTTGAAAAACACTCCAGATAAATTCATCAACTCAATTACAAAAGGGTTGATTATCTTCAAGCGGCTAACCACATTTTCTTGAACACTTTTTTGGTTTATCCGTTCAGGAGTAATGATTCCACAGGTAGACACGTCAAACTTATAATACCTCTAATTTTGCACTGGGGATTAAAAAGAAAGTTTCAGGCACCATCAGAAAGTAAAAATAATGATTATAAAATCATGACACTGAATAATTTAGTACTTGTACGTATTGTCGGATTTTTGATTAGTTTAAAATGCAATCAAATGAGTAATTAACCAATAAGCAGATCGCCCTCAAGTCTCAGAGCTAAAAAGTTTATTGTTTGTGTTCACACCGTTAAAAATAAAAGGAATGCACTTCATGCCCGATCGATTTTCGACCTAGTTGTGATTGCAAAATTTTCTGTACTAGTTAACTGGCAACGTTTTAACTCTTAATATTATGTTTTGCGTTTCCTTGACGACTTGTTCAATAAGTTTAAAATAAAGGTCGTTAGAGGATTCGAACTCGGACCCGGCACCAGCCAGTTCGAATTACAGATATGCAACCCTGACTCTCTTGAGCTATTGTTCATACTCCCCAATCGTTCTGTATAAGCAACTCCCATTTCTTTTATTGTCTATCCTCCCATTTCCATATAGTCCCAGTTTTTCAATTTATTTCCTAAAGTGTTCGGAGGATGGCAATATTCGTGCCCACTATTACGTGAATGAATATATTAGATTCTGCAATGTGAGCATTAATAACGCCTCTGCCTACCCTTTCGGGGATACAGACGTGAGTGTAAAATTACTTTGGATACAAATTATTGCATAGATTAAATCACCCACATTTTGTCTACAATAATCTAGTCCTAACGGAATAGGGGGCAAGCAATGCCGTCATCCGGCCACTGTGTATGTACTGACTGATAGAGAACAATACAATCCCTTAGTCGCTTTTTACGACACCCACGGGATTAGGTGTAGGGGCTATTCAACTTCACCGAGAACCTGCAACGCCGACGCCTCAGTATAACATTTCGGGGATATAGGTTTTAATATATTGCTTACATGCTGATGCTATTTAGTTAGTTCCATATTACATTTCTTGGTAGTTTTAAGACCTTTTTTCTCCTTTTTTTTTGTGTGGAAACCCCCACCGGTCATCACCTCACTGGGGCCTTACGGTGAGATGGTATGTCAGACTGGAACCGACTAAAACTACACAGCGTTCCGGCATGGGGTCCTCTGGCCGGGGCCTCAGGTGTACCCTAGAAAGGAAATCCCTGTGAACCCCGACAGACTTGGTCGCTTGTTGGAGGCGACCCTGCTGTGCTGTGATCCAAGCTCTGTTTTAAAGAGGCGCCCGCGGAACACGTCGCGCCACCATCTCGGGCTTGCTTCTGCTAGGACGACGGATAGCCGTGTTAGCTTAAAGACCTACGTAATATGTTTATTCTCCGATTCCATTCAGAATCGTTTACTTTAGATTTATATAAAATAAATTTATTTAGATGTATTTTTTTTTAATATATCGATATTTTATGCCAATTTCCGCCCACTACGAAAATAAGAACCTAGAACCTCGAACATTTAGTTTGATTAAAACATCCTAAGTTTGACAAGAAACGAATAATTTTCTCTAGCTATTTTAAAAACGTAGCTTGATTCCTCTGAAAACCGTGTATACGTATTTCATAATATAAATGTAATACTCTAGTCGGTAAATACATATTTATCAATCGATCAATTAATCATCAGTTATTCAGCCTTTGAGCAGTTATTCAGTTCTTAATTCAATAATGTTTTTTTTTCTCATGTAGGCCATGCCTACCATAATGACTCCACTCTGCCTAATGGAAAGCAATAAATGGAGTCCAAGAGTGGTGGTCTCCATGCTCAACGCCAGTGTAGTCAATAGACTAGTTTCAATAGGCGTTGAGCATAGAGACCACCAGCATGGTGACCCACACAATGGCGGCCTGGTGAGATGCTTTTTCACGCCCCGCTTGTAAGACCCGGGCTCAAAGTGGTAGTGGTATACTGGTAGTGAATTGCATTCCTTAACCCATCGGCACTGGAAGGAGGATGTTGCTTATAATTGTGATTAACTGCTTTTAAAAAGAACCATTTGACTTAAATAATAATTATATGCTGTTTATGAGTTGGATTATTTGCTGTTTTCACACAAATATTAACTACTGAGTCGTTTTTTAACTGTGCATTTATTTTTTAGCCTTACGGCTTAGCACATTTCGAGAGGCCTATCTTTAAAAGTGCCTACAGTAGCAGTAGTATTGATTGATTATATAGTAAAAATTTACTTAGTCCATTTAAACCAATGTCTTTAGTTTTGGGGCTTCCTTGGGGCCGCGATCCTTTTACTTGTATCATGTGGTGCTCTATCCAATGTCGGCTAAATAGTGTTTTACACAAAACTTTTTTAAATCTATATCTTTATAATAATATACAGATAGCAGTCTGAAAAAAGGGTTATACTCAAAATAGGGCTGTAACCTTTTCCAGGAACAGCATTGACGTATTTGTTAGAAAATAAACCAGAATATAGAAAGGTTGAGTAGTAGCCTAATCGTATTCGTCTTCGTCGTCACTTAGCATCAGGTGAGTTGGAAGACAAACGCCTACGCCAATATTAAACAAAAAAAATGTATACCCACTATCGAAGTGTTCTGTTTAACACAATAAAATCAGATATTAAATTATTATTGTTAATAATTGAAACTTTTTAATGCGCCCTTGACTTAATAATGAGTGAGTTGAGACAAAACTGTTTAAACATTTCGACTGTTTGTTAACTGATTTTCTTTGTTTTTCGTTTTGTAGCCATCTTGAAATATTTCCACTGTCACATCCACCGTAAGGACGATTCAAATAATACCTCACATATTGAAATCCATCAAGCCGTCTAGGCTACAAGGTAGATAAAACACAAACAGTCACAAAGAAACATAAAACATACATATAAACACTGGAAAACACAAACCCCCCTTACGATAATGACTACACAGATGGCGTAGCTTTTTAAGTGTTCACCTTGCCACTACGCTGCCGCGTCGAGTGTTGGGGGTTCGATCCCCGCACGGGACAACACTTTGTGTAGTGCTCAAATTGTTGTTCTGAGTCTGGGTGTTCTTTGTGTCCGTTGTTTGAATGTTTGTAAAGTCCCTCGCGACACAGTAATTAATCCTAGTGTGGGAGTTGTTCTTCTGAAAAAAAAAAAAAACATACATGGCACTAATGTAAATAAAAACTAACACAATCATGAAAAATCTATGTGTTTTTTCAGTTATCATAATATAATAATTAATAAAATTAAAATATTATTACCACTTTACTAATAGTATGATAGAGGATAGTGATAACTGATAAACAATTAATTATTTTATTAGACACTATCACAGGGAAGTACCTACGTCAATCGAAGGACGGCAAGTAAATCATACATACACATATGTATATTTATGTTATAGATGGATACAAAACGCTTCGCACTGCGTCATCCGTGCAACTGAGAACGCGATAATCAATTCTGATAATAAATCAATTCATTTTTTTTTTTGGAAGTGTTAGCAACTTTGGTCATACTTAACTAGTAAGCTTTTTTACCAAATCTTGTGTTAGGGTGGGTTCACACTAGGAGGGGTCTGGATGCCTTACTAAAGTTGTTCCCGGATTCCTCCTGTTGTAAGCGCGGCATGGTACACCGAGTGGTTTTAGTCGGTCCGATTCTGACACACCGTTCCACCGAAAACCCCGGTGGGTAAACGGCCCGAGGGGGTTTCCACACGTTACAAAAAAAAAGGGTGGGTTCTCGACGGTAGTGCAATGGTATTAAAACTCGTAAGTCCAAAGCCTTATTAGCCATTACGCTTGCCGCCGCGCCGCGTCTTTGATTATATGCGTAAATGACAAAGATATTGAATATAAAGACACGCAAAAAAATATGTCAAATAGTATATATAATATAACCTGTCCTCTGTTACTAACTCTACGCAGTCTAACGACTAGTCTCTAATATGCTTCGTACAAGTGTAGCCATTGTACGACAAGTTGATTAGATCAATAAAGACTTCCTGCAGGGCTGTTGTCTGCAAAATAGAAGCCTTAAAAGTATGTACGTCGGTGCAACACATGCGATAATGCATGTGGGACGTCGCCATATGTCTGTGGTTTCGTGCAAGCCGCGTCGACATTCCCGTATTAAAAATCATTACTGCCATCCTATTGACGTATGGCTGACGAAACTTTTTTAGTTATTATAACCTCTTTGTTACTAATTTTGAATTAATAAATTACTGTGATCAGAGACATGAAAAATATCAATGACTGATACACATTTTCAAATTTGGAATTTTTCATTAAGTAATAGTTATTATTAGTTCTTTTCAGACGTTCTATTAGGAAGATTTAAATTTATATAAATTGAATCCCAAGCCCTGATAAAAATCAGACTATAACTATGCTTTTCAAATAATATACTGATATATTTTTTTCTTTGTACCTACTTGAATAAAATTGGAATAAAAAATAAAGAAAGCGAGAAAAAATGGCTAAAATAGAAAAACAACGACTTAAGATTATATAAAACTATAGTCAAATTTATAGGTACACACAGCTACATAGTGAAATGCAGATAGTAATTATATGTTATTAAAGCTAATCTACTATACGCAATACTTTAGCAACATAAAATTCACAAATTGAATATGAGGCATAAGTGTGATTCAATATTCAACTAAAGTACTCCTCGTAACTTGCATGCATTTCTTCTTAATTTAATCGTATTATATCAAAAGTAACCCCTCAGATAGATGGTGCCAACATTTTCTTAAAATTATTACTTTTTAGAACAAGTTACTTGCATTTAAATGCAGTTTCTTATAAACCTGCTTAGTAATTTAACCCGCCATTCTATAGTTCAATAGCGAATATTTTAAAATATATTTTATTTGTGTAAGTTGGACGGTGAGAGCACGAGAGAAAACAAGACGCTTCGTGGCGTTATATACTTCAAATACTTGTATGTAATCATTGAAGCGCAGAACCGGTAATGTGGGCTAATAGTTGTATGTGTAGAAGTAGCTATATGTTTAAATCTACACTAATATATATATATTGTATATACATAATAACGACGGCCCTGTTGGTCTAGTGATTAGTGCCGCTGACTGCTGAACCGGGGTTCGTGGGTTCGATTACCACACGGGAGAAAAATTTGTGTAATCCACAAATATGAGGGCGATCGAGGTTTTCTTTGTGTCCATTGATGGAATGTTTGTAAAGACACGGGAATTATTCCTAATGCAGGAGTTGCCTTCTTTAAAATAAGATACTGTTAACAGGATCTGGATTTCAAATCAGCAATGCAATGTGTAAATAGATATAGGGAGCTTTGACAGCGGTAGGGCGGATAGCTTATGGCTTGGTATGGTAGTCAGGAATGGCTTTAAGCGTTTCGCTCGACACAGGAAAATGATTTTGAGCATTTTAAAATTAATCTATGTACCTATTACGTTATTGCAATTCTTGTGGATGCATTGCAACTATCGCATGGCTAACAAACTAACTATTGAGCCATCATATATACGACCTATGCGATTAAAATAACAACATCACCATCAACTTCATTTGAGACTTTTCAAAAAAGTACAAATTAGTAGGTAATTATATAATCTTATAAATATTAACGACATGTCTTATCGCACTTTCTTCGCATTCCATCCAGACGCGTGAATTGGGCCAAATTTTCTCTGATACATGCATTCTTTTAAGTAAAAGTTCTATTTAATATACATAGGTAATTAGGTTGTTACTACATCAATGGTTCGTCAAGTACTTTATCCACCGTTTTCTCGAAAATATTCAATAGCTTTCTCGCAGGCTGAGAAGAACGTCATCTGTCCTTTTCAGACTCTGAACTCTCAAGAAATTCTTAATTTTTTTAATTATAGATTTAAAGTTACCTTTATAACCTCTTTTATTTTGATATCCTAATTCTTAGTGAAACGGGCAATTAAAATATCGAATAGAATTACCACTAAGTACTTTAATCACTAACAAAATGAATGGCATGGGCTTATATTGACGCATCCCCACTAATTCGCTGTCGTGCGTACTTGGCTAGAGGGGAGAGTCAATTGGCGCTGGAGAGCTGGCGAGTGTATTATATTGTGATGAATATATGTACATATATATAATATATACATAATTATATGTTCTCTATATAGTGTTCTGATGACTCTGGCAGTTTAAGAAGAGAAGAGCAGGGTTAGGGCTTTCCAGAAGAGGACATAAAGACTAAAGGCCGGCGACGCACTTGTGACTCTTGAGTTGTGGGTGTCCATGGACGGCAGTAGTCACTTACCATCAGGTGACCCGTCTGCTCGTTTGCCCCCTATCGCATACAAAAAAATAAACCCTACACACTGAAAGAAAAATTTATATTTACACTTGCAGAACAATGATTAGGACATAGCAGGAGAAGATTATTTGAAGAACCAATATTTCTAGTATGATGATCTGGTATCAGTATGATTGGAGTATAGCTAAGGATACTAAAAAATAGAAGTACGATATGAAGAAGTGGCTGAATGAAGAATCGATGAATAAAAAATAAGATCATTGGATTTAAAAAGAGAGGTGAAATACCAATTAAAAAAAAAAGATTTCATCGCTAGTTAATATAGATAACATCTTCGAACGTACTTCTCAATCGCCGTAATCTCTAATCACAGCCGTGAAGACAAAGGTTTTGAATTTTACAATACGCAATTATCACATACCTTACTAAGACTGGACTCACAGGAGCTGTTTACTTGGATTGATCTGTATTTATTGAATTATGTGTCTGTACTAGGACGTACTTATGTTTAATTGTCTTTTCTGCCTCGTTCCTCTGGACGCGTAATGGGATAATACAGACAGTTACCCCATTATGCGCATGGTGGTAATACTATTTTACTACTTCTTGAAGTCCAATTGGTATCCGTTAGATAAACACATATACACGTACATAAATTACCTATAGGTACTGTATATGTAACAGGAAAAAGTCAAACGATATCACCCTACTAGGCCCACAAGTATATTATATAACGAGTGCCTGAGTATTCTTAATACATTTTATTACCAATTTTTTAATTTTATTGTAAAGAAGAATGTTTGTTGCCCGACCCAAAAAGGAGGGGTTACAAGTTTAACGTGTACGTGTATCTATGTGCTACATACGTGTCTGTCTGTGACAACAGAGCTTAAAGAAAAAAAAGGAATCCCCATAGAATCGCTCGTTTTACCATCTTTCTATCTGTGTCTGTCAAGATTCTTTTTCTCCAGAACGCATGGAGGTGCATAGTTTGGGTTTCCACACAAAAAAAAAATGGAGGAGCTGTAAAAAAATAAGCTTCCAAGTCAACGCAATCAAAAGATACTGTGCTTATGCCTTAAATTTCAACAAATTTTATTATATAGGTTAATCAAATCTTATTGACTTAGAATCATGAAATTTAGCACGATGCAAGGTCTTGCAGCTAAAACTTGTAAATGTGATGTCTTATATCATAAAAAAATGTGATTACAAACTTGTATTTTGCGGTGAAACCACGTCGATGCATGGAACACAAGTACAATTGTTCTACTCAAGGGATATTTAAATGGGACCACCATTTAAATTGAAGTCAATATTTTACCACTGAAGTGAAAAATCAAGGAATGAAGAATACATGATACTTGTTATCTTCGTGATTTCTGAATCGTTTTTTTTTTATATATGAATTAATTGTAAATAACATTGATCCGGTGTAAATAAGAATAAAATAACTTACCTTTAATGTGGAATGTGTGATATCGATAAGTGCATATACAAGCGTTAAGTCGACTCAATTTTTTTTTAAGTTATAGTTATTTATTAATAGTAATAGTTATTTCATTAGCTTACGAAACCCTTGCTGTGCGAGTCGGACTAGCACTTGTCGGGTTTTTATTTTTAATAAGATTCCGATGAACATAATACATAAATACCTTACGAAAATAAAAAAGCAATTTTATAAAAACCACCACCAATATAAGACCATTTACAAATATGCCTCATAAAATGTCTCCGCATCGTCTGTAGTTTTATTTCTTTTAAATGTGATTTGCTTGATCAAGGAGATCAGATGATGATGAGGGCTGACCCCTAATAAATTGGAAGAAGGACAAGAAGAAGAAAATATTAATTTCAGCTTTTTTTATTTTGATGAGATTTTGAAGTCGTGTGTAATTTTTAATTCTTAAATATTATTGAGCTGCAATTAAATTTCACATTATATTATTTTTTACGTTAATTTAATATAATAGAGTACATAAGGTCTACTTATACTTGGCTCAAAAACATAAAAAATAGGTAAGTGCTTCAATATCTTCAGTGAAGCTCTTATTAAGTTATTTATTTATGCAACAAAACGCAACACTATCAAAGAAATGAACTAGGTACAAATAATTTTATTAAATTACTTCCATTTTAGTAGATCCAGTTACTTGGTACCTTGAATTATATTAAGAAAAATCAAATGCATAAAGAGACCGGCTGGCCGGCTGCATTCAACGAAATTCTTATATTGCATTTCATAAAGCGTTCATAATTCTATAGATGCACTCGTCGTGGCCCTGCGGCAAGTGCACCTGGAACTTACTTATATGTATATAAATACATGCAAGCAACGGTGAAAGCTGCCCAGTCTAGCGTCTAGCCACTCAGCCCTTGACGCTTTGATTATGGCTGGTCTCATTAAACGACATAGTGTACTATTTATTCTAGGTATCTTTATGTAAATTTCATATTTTATTGAACAGATTCAAACATTTCCTCACTTCTGAATTCTGGTCATTTTAATACAGCACAATGCTACATTTCTTCTTGTGATTAGTACCACCTGAGTTCTGTTGAGCGAACACGAAGCAACACAAAACGAGTGTGTGATCGGTATTGTACCTATTCCTGTAAAAACTATAAAAATTGCAAAAATATTGTTTCTTTATGGTTAGATTTAAACATCTAGTTTAAATATATAATAGTAAAGTTTTTAGGTTATTTAGTGTGTCATCATAACCTGACGCGGTGATGTTCTCTCTGTTAATGTGATGTCTCCGTGTGTTTTCTTAAAGTAAGAACGAACGCGTTGGTTAACAACAACAGTGGCCGTGGTTATTTATAATTGATAATGGAAAATAACTCTTAAAATTATATAGGAAAGCTTAGTTGTATCTTTTTTTCAAGGCTTGCTGTTAGTATAGCCACTAACAAATTAAAAGTACCTAAGGAAACAATAGAAAAGAAAAGGAAATTATGAATTTGGAAAGTTGGGGGATACATAAATTAATATACAAGTATACTATACTTTACTGTACTACATTTTTAAAGACTATTGCTATGTTATAAAAGAGATGTATGTGTGTGTGGATCGCTAGCGTATTTTAATTTCTGATCTGGTAACTTTACTTCAAAAATAACACTTCCTAATGTAAAGTATAATATAGTTCTTATATTTGTCAGAGGTTTTTCTTTCTTATGATAGTTGTGGATTTTACTCTATGCAATTACTATCAAGTAGTGTTTTAAATAAAATGACTTAGATTATGGCTAAATGCAATTCGTAAATGTGGTGGAATACTTATAAACGAAACTCGGCTTATAGAGGTCATTTAAAAAAACTCTCTTGCTTCTATCGTGTTGGCAGTTAGAACTTACTTTACACTTATAAACTGTATTGCAATTTGTGATTATTACTTTATTCTGTTTTAAATATAAACATATTAGTAGATATCATTCCTGTGTGTAAAGGAGTACAAAGTGGTCACATATTGCCTGCCCACATATTGTAATTGAAAGTGCTACATATTATTCTAAAAAAATATTATTATGGAAAAACAGATAATTTTTATAATTTAAGCTAATATTTTTAAGGTCCTTATTACTTCCTCTGTTCTGTTTCCATTTGTTAGGATCACTTTAGTATTGCTATATAGTTTGGCATTTTCTCTGTTAATGTATAGCATAGCAACACTTGACTTTCAGTCACTCAGAAATGGGGGTGCTGTCAAATTGCATGAAACCCAATTTTTTGGGTTTATTGAAATGTTTAAACAATTTAAATTGGTTTATTGTTTTCTTTAGTTTGATAAATTTATCAGTATGTATTTACGAGGACCAGATAGGAAAATTCGACTGGTAAGTTCATGTTATAGGTTATATTACTTGTCAATGTAGGCCCTGAGTTGACTGAATATTTAATGAAATTATAATTTTCAGGCGTCAAACATATGTGGGAAGGATAAAATTTTCCCAGTTCGATACCGTGTCTACCGCTAAGAAAATAATTGTCGCTACAGAAGAGAATGTTTTAGCTGCGCTCAATTTGAAAACTGGTAAATTGATTTTATTGACTATATCCGTTTATAATTGAACTAACCGGCATCACTCTTGTACCTGCACTACATTCATATTTGTATTAACATATAATTCAATTACTTTAACATTATTTATTTTATGTAGGTCAAAATCTCACTGTAAACTTTACAGTGAGATTGAATCATTAAGACTATGAAAGGCTAGATTAAAATATCACTGTATCCTTTTACCCTCCTAAATACTGAAGTTATCTTCTTTAATGCAACAAGTAACCTGAATAAGAATTTTATTTTATTATTGTGACCAAAAACATCAAATCATAGTGATGTACTGTAATAAAATATGTATACATATATGTTACAGTTATCTGTGGGTTTTGTGACTCACAATTCTTTTAGAAATAGTAAGCTGCATAAAGTTAATTCAAAATAAATCAATATCTCAACATGAGTTTTATAATTTCTGTCTCCTGTTTTATAAAAGTTTGAAAACAATAGCATGTTTGTAATATCCATAAACAAGATTTCTGTAGTGAATGCTAATGATAAACACAATGAAATTCCTTTGAAATAAAACAGAAGCTGCCACTAAATTAATATAATGGTGTGTTGGTTAAGTAACTTGTATTATAAAATGAAGTTATACATGGATATACATATAAATATTTCTTAGATTTTTGTGTTTTTTTATTGATGAAGTCAATACATGATTCAATGAAAAACACAATTTGTCATAATGTCCTAGTAGTCTTACATTTGTTAAGAGTTAGATATTATTATTTTTCTTTTAAACCTAACTTCAGGTTTAAGATATCCTTATTTCTCAAAAAAACATACCCCACATAATTTCGCTTCACATGTAATAGAATGTTTTTTTATTGTTCTGTGAAGTTTCTTGTGGTATAGATAAATTAAATAATTTTCCAATAAGACCTTTTCAGACACATGTGATTATGTGTTGGCATCTCTTATTACTAGCAAATAGAAAAAAACCTCAAGGATCTATGACCACATAACCTCTGTCTAATGCCATTTTAGTATAAAAATTCTGTTTAGCAAGAAAAGCTCTGTCTTAATTTGAAATTGATGACTATTTTAACTGTTGTACTGCTTGCCAGGTCAAGTAGTATGGCGTCATGTGTTTGAGACTGCTTCAACTGGCAACATTCAACTATTGCATGTAACAGAGAAAGTTGTGACAATCACTGGGTCAAATCCATATTTGGTCAGAGGATGGGACTCTGCTACAGGTAATATATTGTTTTTTATTACATATAACCATAATTTGGTCCCATGAATATTGGGCTGTCTACTGCTACCAATCAGGCAATTTGAGAATTAAAGGTGGAAAGAATGAAAATATATTAAAAGGAAAAGTAAGTAGGGGAAAAGAAATTGAAACAAAATTATATTGTTTGTTGTCCACAAAAAGAAAACAGTTAAAATATTTATTATAAGCTTTTCATGTGTTTGTCTATAATTAAATCTTTCCTATTGAGCTGAAATGTTCATGCACCTTATGGGAGTTACCTGACACTGCAATATTATTAATTTTTAATATATGCTTGTTCATAAATATACTTTTGCTGTTTAATAGCTACTGGTAATTACTTTTACCTAAAATTTACAAAAAAAAGTAGTTAACTTGTAAACAAACTTCTTATTACAGAGATCCTGCATATTATTACAAAAGTGTTGCTCAATAAAGCATGTTCATTCATAAGACACAAGAGTCTTTTGATAGATTGAATTTGGACCAAACTTGTCTGACTTTTATTAAGTCTGGGTTGTACCTACTTTTCTACTATATGATTTAAATGGAAGTTCTTTCTAACCTAGGCGTGGTTCATCATAAAGTATGTCAATCTGCGTCCTGCATAGACTCATAGCTTTACAGTTAGCAGTCTAGTCTCCTCCAATTTATTAACTTTGTCTTTGATAGTAAACAAGGAAAATATGAATCTCATATGTATAGACTCAGCACATCTTGGAGATTAAGGTTCCATATGTATATTAGTTGATGAATTCTTAATTCCATAATGACTGCTGTGAAAAATTGTTTACTTTGTATTTATTTTTTACTTTAGTACAAGAAGAAAATGTTAGTGTATGTTATGTTTTACAGCTATGTAAACACATGGGAATGTTGAATAAAGAGTTAAATTATGTATGATCCATTATTAGTTTACATTATATTTAAAAACTACAGCTTTACCTGATGATCTAGAAGTCAACTATAAATAGTGTATTTAATTTCTCATTGCATTGCATATTACACACAAACTTTAAATGTGTATTTCACTGTTGTCTCAACTGACAATACTTTTCAAAAAGTAGAAAGGAATCATACATACACAAGTGATACATGTGTTATTTCATTTCTTGTTTGATTATTGCTGAGGCAAAGTAAACAAAATGTACTTAAGCAATAACATAATGTAAGAGAAATATTATACAATACTATTTTTTTTACTGAATGAATTAAAAGTTGGTTAAAGATAGTGTTATAGGGGGTTATATATTTATAAGACATTTGAATACATGAAATTTAGTAACTTTTTTTTTTATTATATTTGGGGAATGATGAACAGTCGGGTCACCTGATAGTAAATGACAAACGCCATTGAACGATACCTGCAATACAAGAGTCGCTAGAGCCGCCTTGAGGGCGATGCGGGGAGGGGAAAGAAGAGAGGGGGGATGAGGGGAGAGGAAACAACTGGTTTTCTGTGACGCTGTGGTATCGCACCGGTTGAGCAGCTACCACCTTTAAAATAGCAATACTACTTTAATCATAAGTTAATGATATTTGTAGGTGTCCTGCTATGGGAATGGTCACTGACACTACAGAACGAGGACCATGTAGACTTCTCAGAATGGTGGGTGCAGAACAACATGTTGGTACACATGGTACCAATATTTGGCTCCCATATCGAAGTAACTATGTACAACTTGTTCACTGGACAGAACAAAGGCGCTTCGTCAAAGTTCCCAGCTCCGTGGACTAATGAGGGGTAAGTGGCATGGTATTTATTTGATTGTTAGTATAAAGGCTATTACTATCCATAGTGTTCAGAAGCTAAGGTATGATTGTCTTGACTATAGGTGAAGTAGTATGCCGGAACCGCATCAAAAACAAAACCATAGGGTGTGATCGCGAAGGACCCAGGAACCTTAAAGGCTTTTTGTTTTGTTTGTTTATGGGATGGAAGATCCTCATGGATGTACTTCGCCCATTGGGTTAGCGAAGGGGTTTGTCGGACACTGTTGCCAACTAAAAACCACCCCGGTGTTCCTTTTCTTGCCAATGATGGGCCCCTGACAGGCATTAACCCGTCTCACCCAAGACGGGTCTCGTCACTCGGTGCGACCGTCACCCTTCGGTCGTAGTCCTCCAACCTTACGGAGCCTCTAGAAACCTCTGCAATTGGCCGTATCTTGTCTGAACATTCTGAAGAATTTCTATGGTTTGCCCAAGTCACTATTATGATTAGTGACAATATAATATAATATTTTTATGTGACATTTAAAGCAAAAAACATATTTTTCATTAAAATCTACCAAAAAATTTCCATTATAAAATAATTAATTCTCATTTACTTGTTTATTAAGAAAATATTTTTACAAACTGAAGTTGACTGTCCTTACCTATTTCTATTTTTGTTAATTGCTGAATGATTCTCCACAATCCTTATTCACTTTAGATCAGGGGTTCCCAAACTTATTTTGTCTACTGCCCACTTTGAGGATAAATTATTTTTTAGCGCATCCATTTCTTCACCTACTTAGAAACCACTATAACTTCAAATTTAGTTATTATAGTGAGCTATAGTACTGAGTTAAACATTTATTTTGAGACCTGAGCGCAGTAGGTAGTACACAACGGCGCTCAGGTCTCACGTTTTTTTTTTTTTTTTTTTTTTTTTTTATAATATAGGGGGACAGACGAACAGACGGTTCACCTGATGGTAAGTGACACCGCCGTCCATGGACACTTGCAACTCAGCGCACTTGCAACTCAAGAGTTGCAAGTGCGCTGCCCGCCTTTGAGGGTGATGAGGGATAGGGGATGCAGGGAGCGGAAAGAAGAGAGGAGGGATGAGGAGATGGAAAAAGGACAAAGGAGATGAGGAGAGAGAAAAGGGGGGCGGGGGAATTGGGCCTCCGGAAACCTCACTCGATTCGGGGAAATGCAACGCAAGCGTTACTTCACAACCGGTTTTCTGTGAGGCTGTGGTATCGCACCGGTCGAGCCGGCCCATTCGTGCCTAAGCATGGCTCTACCACTGAAACATGGCTCTACCACTGAAAAAAACGTTAACTATTACGGACTACGATGACAATGATTATTGAAACACAACTTTAAAGTGTTCAGACAGAGTATCTTTTATTCCGAATAAAACAAACATAATCGATTCTAATATAAAAACGAATGAGAAGGATGAATCTGATGCTGGTTAATAAGTTTGTTGATATCAGGTTCCAATTTACTCAAGAACAGCCGCAACTCACCACGTTCGGTAACATGCAAACGATTTCTCTTTTTAGTAAGCAGCGTTGCCACAGCAATAAATCCACGTTCACGCAAATATGACGATGGGAATGCTATCAAGAATCGTTGAACGATTGACCACAATCCAGGGTATTTCATCAATTCGTATTTTCACAGAATTATTACTCAAAGGAATTTTTCGGATAGTATCTGCGGTCGGTTTACGAAGCACAATAGTTATTACTTCCTTTATTGCTGGCAAAATTAACTCTTCTCCGATGTTGTGTGGTTTGCCTTTTTGAGCAATTAACAAAGAGATATTGTACGAAGCTCAAAGTGCGTCGTCATCTTGCTTAGCAGCCTCTGAATAGAGTTTTGCTACACTTGGCCGAGTATTATGCTTCTTCTCTAGGTTTTGAAAATATGCTACATTCATATCTTTCTTATCTGGATTCATTTAATTTAAATGATCTTGCAGTCTTGAAGGCTTCATTGCTTCATTCGAAAATATTTTAGACATAGAAGGCACAAAGGCGACCTTGGGTTTATGGGATTTTCAATGATTCCGAATTTAATATATACCGCACAGTATTGCCTTCTCTTCTTTTTTACTACCGACATTGTTTTGTTTTGTTTTTTGAGAATTTGAGAAATATGTAAGTGTTGAACTTAAGCACTGCTTATCTATTACGCGCGAAACCGCAAATGAAAAAAAAAATACGTTATTTATAATAAGCATAAACAACGTAATATTTACTGAATAAGCAGCACGCACCGACAGGAATAAGACAAACATGCATAGACTCTCTTATCTCATTCGACGCTCAATCGTACTCAACAATTAAGAACAAGAAAACAGGACAGATATATGGACGACACGGAGAGAAATATCGAACCAAGTTAGTTTGAGCAAGCTCTTAATTAATTCTCATAATAAATAATCTCTTCAATATTTGTATAAAGTTAGCTAAAGCAAGTCACGGTAGCTTTCGCATACCTTTCGCATAACTCGAACTTGCTGATATCGGGAAGTCCAGCCCTGTAACTCACTTTATTCTCTAAAGAAGTAAATTCAGAAACTGATCATCGTTATCATCATCGGTTTTATTTTTCAGATGTGTTTTATCAGCGCCTTATTACACATGCATCTCAGGCGATGTGGGCAATCGACTGCTTCTCTCCCTCGATGTGACGTCAGACGCCGTGCAGCTTATAAGCCGACCGTTATCAGAATACGTTAGCATAACATCTAGCTATGGATCCTTAAGCCCCCTTGATGGCAACAGTGTTATACCCGGTTTTACGATAGATAACAGAAAAATTGTGCTTATAAAGAACAATAAGTTGGAGCTTTTGAAAATTGATGTAGCGGATCCATCGGCCAGTGTTACTGTAATAGAGAGTGTGAATGGACCATTGGTGTTGCAAGCTTGGAGTGATAACGTAAGTATATTTACTTTTTTTTTTCTTTTATTTTACTGCACTAGGGTACACATCAAGTGTCTATTCAAATACTTGTGTATCCAAGTTTACTTATAAATCAGATTAGAAAAAAGTAGTAAGTAAACAACATGATATAAAAAAAAAGTTGAACAATAATAATACTCTTTGGAATATCCAAAGAGTATTCCACTACTTTTATCAGTGACTTTTGTAGCTAGTTTATTTTGAGAAAATCCCCTTTCAAACAAAGTACATAGAAATCTTTGTATAAGTATATAATTCTTCTGTATATGTTCTGATCTCTTCTACTACTATCTGATCTACTTTTACTGATCTCCCCCAAAACTGTTAGACCGATTTTGATGTTTATCTTTTGCGTTTTTAAAGCGGGTCTCTATAGTTTAGATTCACTATTGGCCCCAATAGGTGACGCTGCGGTAGGGTTCAAGGGATTTTTTTACATATGGTATGTATGTATGGGTGTGCTAGTATAATATTAACAAAACAGAGCTATGTATATCAGAGAATGAAAGAGAAAAAAGAAAAGTAATTCTTTACTTTATAATTACAACATTATTACTGTGTATTTCAGGATTTCTCAGTAGTAGCTCACAGTGTAAGCACAGGGTCTGAAGTTAAAGAGCTCCATTGGTCGGATCGGGAGCTTATAGCACCAGACCCGGAGATATCGTCCGCAGTCTGCTCCAAGTCAGCAAGAGAACAGCTTGTGTGCAGGATACTTGTCACAGCTGCTGATGATTCTACTCATTTGTTACAACAAGACGGTACACATGACTTTTTATTAAAAACTTTTGCAAATTTTTGTCTAATTTGTCACTTAGATTTATCCCTCCATCAATATTTTTTATCTTAATTACTTGCAAGAAATCGATTATTTAAATAGCTAGGTTTTTTTGTCAGAAATGTGACGTAAAAGTCTACAACAACAAGGGTCATGTAATGCCTTAGGAATGTTTGTGAGTTTTATAGACTGTCATGTGAAGCGCGCCAAAATGGTGGACGTTTAAAGTGGCTATTTAAAAAAAACATACTTTACTTAAATGTGGAAGCTTGTAAATCTTTTACTACTTATTTAAATGTAATACTGTTTAAGCCGTAAGCTTCCCAAATAAAATAAGATTCAACCATTTCTTAATTCACATGTTATTGTTACAGTTTTGTTCAGTGGTAGAGCCATGCTTAGGCACGAATGGGCCGGCTCGACCGGTGCGATACCACGGCCTCACAGAAAACCGGTTGTGAAGTAACGCTTGCGTTGCATTTCCCCGGATTGAGTGAGGTTTCCGGAGGCCCAATTCCCCCTCCCCCCTTTTCTCTACCCTCATTTCCTTTCACCCCTTTCCCATCTCCTCATCCCTCCTCTCTTCTTTCCACTCCCTGCATCCCCCATTCCTCATCACCCTCAAAGGCGGCAGCGCACTTGCGACTCTTGAGTTGCAAGTGTCCATGGACGGCGGTGTCACTTACCATCAGGTGACCCGTCTGTTCGTCTGTCCCCATATATTATAAAAAAAAACATGTTAACTTACATGTTCCTTATTTCTTAATTTTGTAGTTGGTGTAGTTCTCGAAATAGTTTTAGAAGTTATTTGAGAAATATCAATCTACAATATATATTGGTACTATACATGTAGTTCATAATACTTATTTATAGTTAGGGATTTTAGAATCAAGGTTGGACTTTGCAGACAAAAACATAAATTGGCCTTGGTTCAAACAAATGATTGAAATGTTACAAAGATGTACTTTGAGACTTACTTGAACTTTCTTGGTTAGTTTTGATTGGCTTGTTCTTTATAAAGAAAAATAATAATAAAAGAACTTATCGATAGCTATCAACGTCGACAAATATTAGAGTACTTTTACAAGGCTTAACGTTAAGAACTGCTTGGATATCTTTTTAAGCATATGTAGTATTTAGGGGCAAATGCACTAACTAACTATGTGACTACCGCCACCTATGGACACCTACAATAAAAGAGCCGTAAGTGCTCTGCCCGCCCATGAGGGTGAAGAGAAGGGGTGTTGGGCCTCTGGTACCTTCACTCACTCAGAGAAACACAACGCAAGCATTGTTTTACAACTAGTTTCCTGTGAGGTCATGGTATTACTCCGGTCGAGCTGGCCCTTTGTGCTTAAACAAGGCTCTTCTATCCAATACTTAAATCCGTATTTGATTTGATACTTATCTTGGATGTTTTGCATACAGGTCGTGTGGTCTGGTCTCGCGAAGAAGCTCTCGCCAACGTGGTGGCTGTAGAGTTCGTGGAGCTCCCCGTGTCCGACTTGGATGCAGCTATTGAGTCGGAGTTCGACCAAAAGGAAGGTTGGTTATTTTTATTAATTTTATTTACCTATAGTACATGTAGTTACGGCGTCAGTTTCGAAGTGATTCGCAATAATTAAAAACTATGCCATTAAAAAGTAATTGGCATTACCTCTATCAGTATACAGTGGATCCTCGGTCATCCGACAACAAAAAAAAAGTAAATCCAAAAGCACAATAGAGAACCTAGTTTAGTAAGTGCATTATAAATTAAACATCTTTAACGCTAAAGAATTAACAAAAAATAACTAAACTTATTTACGTTAGGTAGGTTATACACAAAAGAATATACTAAAAATGTAAGTATTTCACATATACCATCTATATGGAGGTAGAAATAAATTTTATGTTCAGTGACAGGCATTTTGGATTACAGGGCTTGCCGGATTAGACAGGGGCCGATTACCGGGGGTCACTGTGTACTCAATTTCACATTAACTGGCTGTACTTTTACTATTTCATGCATACCAAGCTTATCTTTGCCTTGGATTTTTTTTTTCTGAGAAAAGCAAGTTGTGTATATAAAATACTTTGTCGATTGTGTTTGAGTGAAGAATTTATTGAAATTAAGTGATTAAAAATTGTAATTGAAGATCATCGGAGTCCATAAAATAGCATTTTTAATCTGAGTAGTAATATGTAAATTGTTATTTTTCAAATCTCTCTGTTTTCAATATTGTCGATTTTCAGTCATTACAATCATTACGCGTTTCCACTTTGAAATTTAGTTTTCGTACGTAATTTTTTTATATCAAAAATCTAAATTTAATTGAATTTAAAATGCTGCATTTGATATTTACACTTTTAGTTCCTTACGATATTCGTAAGTGAAATACTCACGATGGATACATAAATATTCGACAATCCAATAAAAAAAAAAATAGGTTTTAATTTTGTTCATATTTGTTATATATTCATAATATACTCTTTCTTATTTTCTAGCTGCCAAGATGTATAGTAAGTACTGATTAGGTTTGCTTTCACCTTGCTTATGATTCACGTGTGTTCACATTTAAACAAATATACAAACTATTGAATATTGTTTGCTAATTTTAATATAAATTACAGCTGTTCTGTGTGCACTTCACATAATATATAAATAAGACGAAAATGAAACAATCAGAATACAATAAATTATCAATATACATACATATTCAAGCTTTGAAAATGACATGAGATTTAATGACAGTGGATAAGTTTGTGATCGTGAGGTACATTTGAACATTAGAATCAAGTGGCGGGCTGTTTGTGTCTGCCTGTACCGAGGGAAGAAAGACGTGAAATTATTTACATATGTATGTATGTGAATACATGTTCTTCTATATTATTTATATATTTCTAATTCGTGATATTTCTATAATAATAATAATAAAAAAAATAGTGAAACTTTAAATTAAATTGTCAATTATGAAGACACGAGCCTGCTCAGAACCTGTACAATTGAGTAGATGACTAGGTTTATATTGAAACATTTCACTTAGTCAGCAATAACATTACTAAACATAGTTTACAATTGTCGTTGTGTTTTAAATTAACTTTTTTTTTAATCAAATAAATATTTAAAGAGCGATTTGAATATTTATTCCCGTGACGTCACGACTATGTACACACCTACCGACGCTTTTCTTTTATTTAAAAGTCGAATTTTGTACTAGAAATAATTCCTGTATCGCGGGGGGCTTTACAAACATTCAATCATTATTATATTATTAATATTATTACTGACACCAAGAACTCCTAGAATCGAAACAACTACATTACATACGTATGTATATATGTTCACCCCTTTAACAAGAGGGAGGTAGGCTGCAGCCAGCCACTTGTTTATTTTATTCTGATTGTTGGAAAGTAAAGTGGCTAATAGCAAAAATATTTGTTTTAATGTATCTACTGTTTTGAGTAGTCTGTTGGTTTAATGGTTACTTATTTTGACTGCTGTGTTAGGTCATGGGTTCCATTCCCACACGGTACAAAAATTTGTGTAATTAATGGGTAGTTGGTTCAGTGTTTGTGTTATTTGTATGTTGTTTGAATGTTTTGTGAACTTCTCGCTACATAGGAATTGTGCCTAATAAAGGAGGTGTGTTATAAAAATTACTAAAGAAATATATTGTGTTTTAATGTATACATGTGTGTATGTATGTTGCGTACTCATCAAGCGCTTATGTGATGTACGGTCAACGGTGCAGTGACTCACATTCTGCGACTTTTTAAGGTTTTAGGACACGGCCTCATTAAAATCGCCTATCTCAGTTTGTACAAGGATTTGGTACTTCTAACTTGTTTCTTTTTGCTTTTTTTTTTTGACAAGGTGCTTTTGGTATTTTCTTTATACTGTAAACGATTACATATAAAAGTATCTACGCCTTATTTGGACTGGTTCGTTAATCTATAGTTTCGTTTTTGTGAGTACCTCAAAATACAATCCAGCCAGATGAATACGGCTGCGGCGGCGGAGCTAAACATATAGCTGGGATAGACTGGAAGCTGCAGGTGGATATTCGGGTGTTGTAACGTAAATTGGGGGAGGCCTATGTCCTGCGGACTGCAGTAAACTAATTCATTCATTGATTGTGCCTCAAAAGACGCTTCCGCTTGTGACTCCTCAGTTGCGGGTATGGGCGCAGATATTTCACTTTTCATCAGGTGACCTTGATGGGTGATCTGCTCGTTTGCCCCTATCACATAAAAAAGGTTGATGTGAAAAACATTTTATTTCGCTCCTAAAACCTAAAACAACACAAACATGTAACAAATGATAAACATTTATTTTATTTGATTAGTGATATATAAAATTAGTAGTATACGTTTTTACTATCATAAGACAGAGAGCATTGTCAGGCACCCATTTGAATTGCTACACATATTAAGCTTCGTTAAAATACTTATAATATACTTTAATATTACACCGACAAATAAAGCTTGATAAATGTTTACCATTGAATCAGGTTCCATCTGGGCAGCTTTCTCCCGCCGTCTGCAGACACAATTGCAGCAGTTGCAGACGCTCATTCAGACGTTACAAAAGGGCGAGGGCTTGCAAGAGGACGCTACGTCACCCCTTGTGAGGGATTACTTCGGACTTCACAAGATTATTGTGCTCGTCACTGAAGTTGGCAAGGTTGGAGTAATTTTATTTTTATTTTATTTGCAACTAGCCATTCTCACTGCTCTGATGTTTTATAGCCCTATATAATCATTAAAATCCTACTGAACGTTTCAGTTTTGTTCCTTACAGGTCCCAAACCTTTCTAACAGCTCTGCTAGATTAATGATATGGTTGAAATCCACCAATGAACTGAACACACCACATAGTCTGGATAAAAACATCAATTTTTCGCAGTACCAAAAACATTGTTCATTGCCGGTTAATTCTGTCCTCATCAATTGTAGAAATTGCCTAGCTTTAACTGTATGGATTTATTTGCAGATCTATGGTATGGACAACCTGTCCGGTGCAGTTCTATGGAAGTATTATGAACCAAATCTTGACACAGAAGGTGTGGTTGTGTTCACACGAAGAACTGCGAGACATCCGCCTCACGACGCGTATCTAACTGTTGTTGGGAAACACGAGGTGAGGTTTACACTACAACGAAAAACTTACAACTGTCAAGTGGCTATCAATCAATTCTGTCCACTCCTGGACATAGGTCCTCCCCAATGTGCGCCATAGCACCCGGCCCTCCGCATCCAGTATTTTCCACCTACCTTTCTTAGATCGCTGGTTCGCATTCATCTAACGATTTGCAGAAGAAATATCCGTAGCCCAAATAAAGATAAGTAATTCAAATAATTAAAATTTGATTTGTAAATTAGTCACATAACTACAATTTGGACCATTCGCGCTCCTCCGTTCTTTACCTAAAGTGATAAAGTTAAATCACTAGTATTTCCTGACGGTTTAAAGGTCAACCAAATTGTATTTAATAATTATCTATGTAAATTATAGACAATGACCAATTACAGAATACTGCTGTGTTTAATTGAATATAAATTATTTTAAAGCTAACCAACTCTTGTGTTAAGATATACCAGAGGTTTTAGAAAGTCTTGTAGTATGCTTTACCCATACTTTGCCACAATAAGCTTATTGGAATATGGTAATTCCTTATGGTCTCCGAATTATTGAATTGTAATATTCAAATTCAGATAAATATCTTAAGAATGCTCAGCTATCGCCAAAACCCTGATCGTTTCAGTTTAAATTACCAAGAAAGCCTGCAAATTTAAAAGTTCAGTCTTGAAAACCATAACTTTATCTCTATAAAATTGTACATTCTAATATAGAATCACCAGAGTTGTTGTCGCAAATCAGCTTTAATATTAAATTTAGTGCCCATAGGTCTTATGTGTCAAAACATTTTGTTCTTTGTCTTTACAAAAGTAATATATCATACTGTCCTGTAACCCATTGACATGCATAAATATAACAATATAGCAAAAATTAAAAACAAATGCCTTGACTTAGCTGATCACAATATAAACAAATTTATTACAAGTGCGAAGTGACCGAGGCATCCAAATCTGCTCTTGTACCTGTATAAAATATACTACATTACATGAACTTGCTTTATGCATATATTGTTTAGGTTATGATCCAGTTCAAAACTATTAATTATTTTGGATATCTATTATATTTGTAATGTAATGTGTTTTGTGCATCTAAATGAAGAAACAAACAAAGTAACATTTACATATAAAAATTATCGTAAGATTTGTACTACTAGCTATTTGACTATAAAACCGCAGTAAACAGTCATTTTACAGACTATTTTATGACGTAAACTATGCTGACTATAAATATTTTTTTTTGCTTTTAGGAGACTGGTAACGGCCTCATCATAAGTTTGAACCCAATAACGGGTTCATTAATAGGCGAGCGATTGCTACAGTTAGACGTGCAGCTGCTACAAGTAGCGCTACTACACAAACCTGACGCTGAGAAATTGCACGCTCTTATATTGCTGGACAAAGATGAGAACGTGCAGGTAATTACATACTTACATACATTTCTGCAAAAAGAAAATTAGTTAGCGAAATCCTTAAAATAGAAAGTTAAGTTTAAATTTCCAAATTCAAATTTGTTGCTTTCCTTTGTTACCTAATGGTAAGGGACAACCGCTGTCCATGGACATCTACAACACGAGAGTCGTAAGTGCGCTCCCCGCCTTTGAGGGTGATGAGCGATGAGGAGATGGGAAATGGGGCGGGGGGTTAGGGTAGAGGATAGAGGAGATGGGTAGTTAGACTTCCGGAAACCTCACTAATTTCGGGGAAATGCAATGCAAGTGTTGCTTCACAACTGGCTTTCTGTGAGGCCGTGGTATCGCACCGGTCGAGCGGGCCCATTCGTGCCTAAGCATGGCTCTACCACGTAAAAACACTGCTTGCCAATGATCGGGGGATCGATAATCGCAATTGCATTCTTCTAAAACAAAATTAAAGATTACCACATAACAGTTTGTCCTCAAGAATAAGTTCACAAAGCAAAAATTAAAAAAAAATTGAAAGGGACCAAGTAAACATTGTTTTTTTCTGGAATGTTAAATGCCAATAGTGTCTGCGTCGTACATTCACATGGGACAATTATTTATTTCATTGACTTTTTTACTAATGTGGCTGTACTTTTTGAGAATTTCCTAGAGCTTTCCTTTTAAGGACAAAAGAAATAAGTTTTTATTTGTATCCAGTTCCAATTAAAAACTGTGAAAATATTTTTTTTCAGATCCTGCCCATATCAGCAGCGCCGCTAGTAGAAAATATGTTTATGTATGTAGCGGAGAGGATGACTGCTGCAGTGCATGGGTACGCCATACGGTACGACGGCAAGGTGAGTACATACATATGTAAGCTCTCGCCTTATTCCCGTCCAGGGTAGGCATATACAGTAGGACGTCATTAGTCACAATCCTGACATACAACTTCCACATTCATAAGTCCTTTAATACAAGCTCATCCGTTACGGGTACTTTAATATGGCCCTTCAGTATACTGCCTGACCATAATGGTCAGTTTTATTTTATCAGATGGGTCACCTGAGGGTAAGTGAGAACTGCCGCCGATGGACACCTGCAACTAAAGAGTCGTAAGTGCGCTGTCTGCCTTTGAGAGTGATGATGGCATTCGAAAAAGGGGGTATAAGGGATGGGAACAAGGAGAGGGGGGATGAGAAGAGGATAGGGTTGGGCCCCAGTACCCTTACTCATTCGGCATAATAATGCAAGTAGCGTTTGTCTATCGGTTTCCTTTGAGGTCCTGGTAATACTCAGGTCGAGCCGGCTTATTCTTGCCTTGCATGACGTTACCACGGGAAAAGTATATGTTTGTTGACTCCTGAGTGTGGTTTCCTTCACATAGTCATTCTTTATTTCAACTCAGCCATATTTAACTTATATATAGTCCAAAATAAATAATATTTCTTTTAACTTTTACTTTTCAGTCATTAATAGCTCAAAAGACGTGGTTGACCCACTTAGGTGGAGGGCCAGGGTCAGGTCACCGTATCGTGACTGTGGCGCGCAAGGCCCCCGGCGAGCGCGTACACTCGCCCGGGCGGGTGTTACCCGACCGCAGCGTGCTCTACAAGTATATCAACCCTAATTTAGTACTCTTTGTGACTGAGGGACCTGATGCGCTACATAAAGGTAATATTTTTATTTTGGTTGTGTAAGAACTTCACATGTCTAAACGGTCGTATATTAATTACGGGTTGGTTTTTAGCAACCGTTTTACCCTCTCCGATCCAAACTCACTTGTATTTAATTGGTACAAAGTATCTTAAAAAAAGTCAATATATAATATTTCAAAAGAGCAGGTGCCACAATCTAATTTAACTCTGGAAAATTAAGCACGTGATGAGAATGTCCAGACAGACATGAGGGTTGCAGGAGGTTTCAATCATGTAAAAACAACGTACGCATTGATGTATTTATTGGACATTGTACTCTAGAGTACGGGTTAGCGAGAATTTCTTTAACACTAACAAGCGGATAAGCATTGTGTTGCCTGGCAACGGTGAATCAGAGTCACAGTTCACTTGAAACAATAGATACAAGTGACAATTCACTACTATTTAAAAGACTTCAAAAATGGGGGGAGGTTCTATATTCCACTATATATTTTTTTTCTTTTTATGTACCGTGTTTTGTATTATGGACTGATTTAAAAAAAAACACCCAGGTCCCTTGCACCGTGTGGTTTAGTCGGTTCAGTTCCGACATTCACCATTATCTCCGGAAAGGGGATGATGTTGATTGTCCGGTGAAGAGTCACGATTAGGCACTTATGGGCCTACAGGACCTGATTATTACCAAAGCGTCATAGAAAACCGGTCGTTATGCATATCTTGCGTTGTGTTTTACTGAGTAAGTGAGTAATTTTAAGGCGGGCAGCGTCTCCTGAGTTGCAGGTGCCTATGGGTAATAATTGGTGGTAGTAATTTTTAAGTTTCAAATAATGTCCCGATGTGGTGATGTCCGCAGACGTGGTAGTGGCGTCGTGCGTGGACGCGGCGTCGGGCGCGCTGGTGGCGGCGGCGGCGCACCGACGCGCGCGCGCTCTGCCGTTGGCCGTGCACACCGACCACTACGTCGCCTACCTCTACTACAACGACAAACATAGACGCACAGAAATCGGTCAGTATATACGTGCTCAGTAATAGTTAACGTCTGTTATGGGCACCAGTATTACAATATTAGAAAAACAGTTCAACACAATAATTACAAAGTTGTGCAATTAAAAATCATAATACAAGACTTAGTTTATAATTATATAACTGAGTTTATAATTAATGAATAAGGTAGATCATTAAAATGCAATATGTGTGTGCGTGTGTTCACACAATGTGATGCAATATGTGTGTGCGTGTGTTCACACAATATGATGCAATATGTGTGTGCGTGTGTTCACACAATATGATGCAATATGTGACTCTAACATCACTGTTAGAGTTATATTTGGTACAAAAAATTAAGATAAGTAATCTAGATATGAATGATATATATTGTTGGTCTAGTGGTTGCCTGACTGTCGAACCGGTGATCATGGGTTCGATTCCCACACGTGAAAAACAATTGTGTAATCCACAAATAGTTATCTCGAGTCTGGGTGGTCTTTGTATCCGTTGATTGAATATTTGTAAAGGCCCCCGTGACCCTGGAATTACTCCTAATGTGGAAGTAGTCATTTAAAAAAAACTAAGAAAATACATAATACAGTGTATTTATTGATATCACCAATAAATCAATCGAACACCGTCGTTTTTGAAGATCATACACCTATTAATGTACCCTCCTGTAAACATCTACGCAAATTTCTTGATACATTATTAATGAATATATTAACGTAATATAGCAACAATGGAGTTGTACGAAGGCAAGCAGCGTTGGCTGGCGGCGGGCGCGGCCTTCAGCTCGCTAGAGTCGTCCCGCGCGCCCAGCGTGTCGCGACAAGCGTACGTGCTGCCGGCCACGCCCACCGCAGCCGCCACCACCACCACTGAGAGGTCACTCACTGACAAACATATACTGCGTAAGTACATTGTCACTGATGACGTCATGACTTCGTTTGTCGATGTGCTTAATACGGTCACGGTACTAATGAGCCGAGTGCGGGAGGCGGTTGCCGTAGGCTGAAGGGGTGGTATTTTCAAACTTTCTGCGCGTGGCTAGTGTAGTTAAATGTCGGGGCCTGAGATGAGTGCATACCCCCCTGAGATGTGTACTGCATCTTTTACATACATACGCTCGTGCGACTCGACTGATCAGAGAATCCTACCCTGGTGACGGAAATTCAAATTTGTGCTAAATATTTTTACACAGTTAATAGTGGAAGATTCGTGAAACTTTAGTTTTTTGATAGTTTACAACAGATGGCAGCATGTGAGATAGAGGCTGTACTAAAGTATAAGTTTGAACGAGTTAGATAGTTTGTAATGATACATTAAAGCAATCATCTTGAATATTTCGATTGTCATGTTTTCCCAATTCCCAATCATTAATTCTTGTTTCTCTTTCAATTAGAATCAGATTACCCTAAACGTATGCAGAAATTGAGACGAAGCCTTTTCACTCGATGTACTTCCACGCATTAGATACCAACCTTACCGCCAGTCTTGCGCCATGGGTAGCTTCGTGACGTTTTAATCTACAAAAAGTCACTAAATATTTTTTTTACATATTCTTTTCATACTATAAAATTGACCTGTCTCTGCAGTAAGAGTAAAAACGAAGAAAATATTCCTTTTTTATTCATTTACTTGCTAGCATGTGCAAAATAGGTTTAGGCAACTTTGTATGCTATTTATTGCTAGGCAATAGTAATGAAAGTTCATTTTTGTATGCTGTGGTCCGCGGCCAGAAATAGTAGGCAATTAAAACGGTAGGTATGCATTTTTTGTAGGAGGTGATATGTCTGTAACGAAGCAAATTTTCAGTAATCTGTTGTGTTAAAAATAACGATTTATGTGTGGTCGTTAGTGGCGCTGTCGTCGGGCGGCGTGGTGGAGGTGCCGTGGGTGTACCTGGAGGCGCGGCGCGGCGCGGGGCGTGAGACTGAGGGCGAGGGCGTGGGCCTCCCGCCGCCGGCACCCGATGTGCCGCTGCCGGCCGAGGCGCGTCTTAACTACAACCTCACCGTGGCACGCCCGCGCCGCCTGCACACCGCGCCCGCCGGCCTCGAGTCCACCAGCCTCGTGCTCCTCACCGGACTCGGTCAGTCTCCCCTACTAACTACCCGCATCAGAAATAAATTGTGTTACATTGTGATACACACGAATTTTTGTCCCATTCGTAAATCCAACCCAGCCGCCTCAACAGTCAGGATCACTAATCACTTATAAGCCACCAAAACAGAACTGACAAAATAACTTACTTAGTCAGTGTTCACGCATTTATTTTGTTCATCATTCCACACCGTTTGTTGGGGTATTCCCGTCGTTAAGGGTGCTCCGGTAGTTGATGTTGAAGGTAAATAGTTCACACCAAACAATCAAAATAATTAGACATGTATACACTAAAACTTAAATAGCTGTATGAGCATTAATGGCTCTTACACCGTTTTTTATGAAACTTTGACGTCGATAGAAGGAAATGTGTGTATTTTAAACATACGCTTCTCTGTTATCACTCTTATCTCTTAATAGTAGATTACGAATACGACGGCAATCAATAATAACATCGCCATGATTTAAGAGATCGTCCATTAATCACGTAAGACTCAAATCCTAAATATCACAAGAGGAGAAGGGGGACGTGTAGTTAAATATCACATGTATTTATTTTTTCCTTGAACGCGTGACTTCTAAGACATAAGAAATTCTCTAAAAGAAAGTCGCTCATCCGTCGTCCAAGGACAACGTGGTACAGTACCAACGTTTCGTTTATTATTTTGATGCTAGTCACCAGCAACCTGCAACCTTAATGTTTGTTTGGACATTTTTATCACAGTGCATAATTTTCCAATTATACCTGCTACTATTGACTATGCTGATTTTCGGTGGGGCTGGGGGGGCTGGGGTGAAGGGATTAGTCCAAAACCTCGCCACGTATCATCACACGGGGTGCGTGGGTTAAAAAGTTGCTATAAAACATCACATGACTAATGGAAGATATATTTCATACACAATTAATACAGTCGTGAATAATTATCATTTCTCCACAGATCTATTCTATACGCGAGTGGCGCCATCAAAAACATTCGATCTACTAAAGGATGATTTTGACTATTATTTAATTACAATAGTCCTGGCCGCCCTCATAGTGGCCACGTACAGCACCAAATATTTCGCATCCAGGAAGATGCTCAAACTCGCGTGGAAGTGATGCTAGTAATGTAGTTTCAGGGGAATTTGGACTGTGTTGCGTAAGTAATAAAGTGTAGTAAGTTTAATTGATAACTGAAATATATACATTATGTCGAGAACTTATAAGTTTTGGAACTCTTTCTAAATTATTTTTTATTTTATTTTTGTTACCTATAGTATTCCTTTTTTAAAACATTTGTGTAATTCAATTTTCCAAACATTATTTATGTAATTTATATCAAAAATATTTCACTGTAAGTGTTTCTGTTTAATTCAATATATCTAATAGGCATTAGACTCTTAGACTGTTATCAACGTAGCCATAGAAATCACACACATTATTTCTATGTCACACAACATTGCAGCATACGATGTAATAATGTGTTTGTGATAAGCTACTTGTGAGTTGTGTGTGTGTGTGATAATTTAAAGAAAATACCAGATAGATATCTTTTTGAGGTCATTATAAAAATCCGGTTTATAAATAAAGTTTTTTAGTTTCGTCGGCTTTAGAGTGTAAAGGAAACAATTGTCAGATGAGATTAGCAGATTGTTTAACTGATGTCTCATAAAGCTCAGTAATGGTTTAGGGTATACGTGTAGGCGGATCCTGGTATTTGATTGATACTCGCATTGCAAGTCAATAGTAAAAAAAAATATCTTCGTACTTTTCCCTTATTATTTTTATTAGTTTACCTCCTACACTAAATTCGGATATATCAAGTAGTTAGTTCCAAAGCAAAAAAAAAAATTATTTGCCGCACCACGTCAAAACTGAACAATTTTTAAAATTGTCGATGCATACACAACAGATGCAAGTTTCTCACTAATACATAACAATTACGATAAATTATTGGACTACTACGATAGATTTGCAGCCGCCATCCTAGTAGCGAATTATGAAATCAAACATTAAATGTAAATATTACAATAAATATTAATTCCACTGCCATTGTTTCACACCATCACAGTCCAAGCTCCTTCGTTATAATAGACTTTTGAATAAATTAATATAGTTATAAAATAGTTTGATGAACGTGAATAGTGAGTTTTCACGTTTAGTAAATTAATACATACCTACACAGATATATAAACGAAGTATGATGGTTACTGTATTGTATACGTGCGTCAGGTGCACAACGTCTAATTCGGGTGGTGAGTTAATTCTGTTAGAACAAAAATTGAGAGTCAGTTTCCTATTAATATTTAGAATATTCTAGTATAGACTAGTTCTTGAACTGGGGACTTGTATCAAGGGGTATAGCGACCTGCCCCTTGGGATGTGGCGTCTGTCACAGGATCCCCGTCGGGCTTAGATTAGGCATCGAAGTTTACACTTTAAGGAAAACTATTCCTTTTTAATTAGAGATATCATTCATCTAAGTTACACACAATCAAAATAAAAATGTCAATTTCAACTCATGCTATACGTATTAAACCGATTATATTATGAAGATAAGTAAGAAGACCCTGTGAGGCTTAAGTCTTCGAATATGAGTGATATTTTGATTATGAGTAAGAGTTTTATTTACAAGGTAAATACACAAACTTTTGACAACTGGGCGCACGTAATTGTATGTATAGAAAATGTGGTGGTTCTTTATTAATTCAGTGATCAAATTTGTTCAAATGGATATGTAATATATACAGTTCAATGTGAGGTTAGAGCTTGACCTTTTAATTTTTTGTTTAATATCTTTTTTCACGCCGAGTCCTGTTGTGGCACCGATGCTCCTTGCTGGGGGCACCCTTCTATTTTGTACTTATAAGAATAACAAAAACAAACAAAAAACTCACTTAAATCTTTAAAATTCTTAAGGCTGTCTCACATTAAACTGCATACATCTACCAGTATATTATTAGCTAGTGCAATTTAGATGTAATATTTATTTAAGGGTGGTTTGTATAGTATTCATTTTAATTGTTTGACAACCATTCCACGGCTCGTTACCTTATATACAAAATGTTTATAAATATTATTATTATTAAAATCTGGGATTTTTCAGCTGCCGTAAATGATTGATAAGTGTTTTTTTTATAACTGGGGAACTCTTTGTACTTATATGGAAATATTAGAAATAACTCCTCCTGCTACAGAGCTACAGTCTGTGATTTCTCAGAAATCTCTACTTTATATAGTTTAAAAGAGAACTAACAAAAATCACAGCTAAGAAGATTTAAAATTATGATAAATTCCTTTAATATGCGTATGTATATTTAAAATAGGATCTTTGGTGTATGGTTGACATTGGGGTAGTGTATTTTCGGTCAATATTCCTTTTTCTCAAAAAAAAAAAAACTAAACACAAAACTGAAAGCATTTATATGTAACAACTTATGAACTTGAAAATGTTGCTGGACTTTGTAATTAATAATATTTGTATTTCATTCAGTCTATCATCACTAGGTGTGTTGCCAATAAAAAATATAAATATAATTTTAATGTAAGCGAGGATTTTTTTGTTTTAAAGTATTTTTGCTCACACAGAGTTGTTAATTAGCGATTAAGGTTAATATTTTACCATATCATTATTTTTGTTTATGTTACTTTATTTAAATGTTGCAACAGATTTAATAGCTATAGGCTCTAACGTTCTGCAATTTTAAATGTCCATAAGATTGAGTTGTTAGACTTTAACTCGAGAGCGAAATTCAACGGATTTTTTTAATTGTGTGGCTTTTTAGTCTTTTACTATATATAACGTATAGTGATGTGCATACAAACGTACCAGTTCTGTACTAAATAATAAAATACTTTCCTGCGGATAACAAGTGTTTACTTGTAGAAAATTAAGTATTTGTGCCGTTGAGGTAAACACTAATCGATTGGTCGTAATTATACCGTCCTGGAGGCCCCTACTTCTAATTGCCTCGTATGTAAAATACTACGCTGATAGTGTTGGTAAATAAGGTTCTTATATAAGATCGTGTTTTCGGCTCAGATTCAACGAAAAATCGACTGCCTATGATGCATTTTGTGGTTCATAGCTAACGGTAACTTTGATCAACGTACGCGATTTCCTTTGTAACATGAAACTTAAAATATGAACACGATTCTTGAGTGTCACTATGGTGTGCTACGGTTGTTATAGCCAGATAGTCAGAGATATAGTTTTTAACTATTTAACCTTTCACCTGATAATATACACTACTGTGTTTCAGAAATATGTTTCAAATTTTAGAAGCGTTATGTGTAACTGACAAATAGTTGATTTAGCTTAAAAAAAGTCATCAGAAAATACTTTTCCTGGTGTTCGTTGGGTACGCATTTCTAGACAGCATCCAATTAATTTTCGTTATTTTCATAAAATTTTAAGTTTAGTTTTTCTATGAATACATTTCCCGCAAAGGCCGACAATCTGGTCTAACTATAGAACTTCGATATCGCCTAGTACTTGGGTGTGCAGGTCTGATGGCAGTCTTCAAGTAAAATATCGAAGTTTTGCATTTAGACTGACAGTTACTCAGTTGGGACAAGGCTCGGAAGATGATGATTTCCCGCAAAATTCATATATCCCATCAATATTGGTTCCTTACCTTACTTTGTTACTGAATACCTATAGTTTCATTCGCCAGCCCTCATATTGGCTTTATAGATCATTTTTAGACGTAATTTTCAGTTTCAAAGTAGGTTTTCTGTATTAAAAATCACAAATTTTCCTAAAAATTTTTAGTAATTTACTTATTCAAGAGGTCAACTATACCATCCTAAATTATGATCACACCTTTCTGAAACAATCTGTTTATTGTGACTCGTCTTTGCTGATTGTAACAATGTTTTATAATATTTTCAGCAAGTGCAGGCCGCTGGTCCTTTATAAATTTCATTTTATTTAGTTCATAGTCCTAAAATACTCCACATTTATGTTTAGATATTACTTTTATTACTGAAGAGGTTCGTTAATTTGTTTGTTTTCTGATTCGATGTATTATATATATATATATATATATATTGTAGTTTTATAAGCAGTTATAGTATTTTTCAGGACCGCTCTTTCGTGTCTCTAAAACAACTTCATTGTATCGAAGTACCCTACAATGAGCTTTGAGAAAAATATCAATTTAAGATTAGATCATTGGCTATGGCCTCGTGTAGATGTGCTACTGAAATATACAAGCCAAAGCACACCAATTAAAAAAAAAAAACAATCAGTCCGATGTCTGACTTGAACCGTTGTCATCACCATTGATTCATTTGAACAACAACAAATATATTTTACACTTTCAGCTTGGACAAGACCTGTGACGCTGAAGAATATAGACTATTAGATGCTTGTTATTATTGTTATAACTACAAGCGCATTTTATATGTATGTATGTGTGTGCGTTACATACGTGTATGAACATAATCTACTGTTTTATATCAATTGTAAGACTGTAGTCACTTCAGCGGAATAAGTCATAGCCCTAAGTCTTTGTTCTAAAAAGTTTCTATTTCGTTTGTTGTATAGTTGACTTTTTAGACTGAGTTTAAGTGAGAGTGGTTGCAATACTTAAGTATAATAATATATTGTGAACTGTAATGTAATGGTACCTATTGTTTTCCGTGACCAATGTGTTTTGTAAAAAATAAAGTTGAAGTAATTACTGCCAAATTTTGTTTCACTTAATGAGTAACACTCACTTTCACTAAATACTTTGAAACATTTCTTTAGATGACACTATTACTTAGTGCTTTAATAGAAAAGTCTAAGTTTGTCTGTTGTCTGTATAGCTGTGAAATATAAAAGTTACATACAAATGCTTATCGTAAATTATAAAAGAAATGAAAGCGCCACACTGCCACCTTCGACTATAAGCTATGATCGATGAAGATGGCATTTTTGACTACTAAATTAACATTTAAGAAAAACCTTTGAACAATAATAATTATTATTTGCAGAGCATTCAAGGGTACATTTACTCTCATTTTATAATAGTAACACAAAGTATAGTGAAATGGGGATCCGTTAATATTTTACTCTTTCTCCTAGGTGTAATTTCACTGATTCCCTTTAGAACTTAAAACTTATTTCACAGATAAATTAAACATGTGAGCCTTTTAACGGGGGAGAGCCATGCTTGTGCACGTATGGGCCGGCTCGACCGGAGTTTTACCACGGCTTCAAAGTTAACCAGCTGTTAAACAATGCTTGCATTGTGGGACCGAGTGAGTGAGGTTACCGAAGACCCAACCTCTTTACCCTTCCACTCTTTCCCCTCCTCCCTCACCCCTACCCTAAAAGGCAGACAGCACTCTTGTGACTTGAGTTGCAAGTACATGGGCGGCGGAAGTCACTCACAATCAGGTGACCCGTCTGCTCGTTTGTTTGTAACATAAAAATAAAAAACCTTATTTTCCCCTTTATTTTTCAGACTGCCATCTTCGAAATAAAGCGAAGGCGACAATAAAACATTTTTTTATTAGGAGACCATATAAGTGAAAATTGACTTAATATTATTTTCATATTCCGCGTTAGTCGGTTCATAGGGAGTGCCGACAACCGGCTCTAAATGCAGGTAGTCAGTGGTGGGAGGAAGTAACACGTGGTCGCTGTTGCACAGCTGTCGCAGGTGGAACCACGCCGCGCTGTACTCGTAATCTAGCATCGTTTTAAAGAATTCCACCGCTGATAACTGGAATGCAAAAGTATTTGTAGGATTAGTTTCTAGAGTTGTAAATTGATCAAAGTTGGTTCAGCATTTTAACTTTTACATTATAATATTAACATACACAAACAATATACTTAATTTTCCCCATTTATAAGTAATTTCAATAAGCAGACTGCATTTTATTTCTTATGTGATTATTCGATTAAAAATATTCCTCAAAAAATAATTAATAAAGGTAGCATCAAGACGTTTTAAAGATTATAAATATGTGGAGTTCTAGTTAATATTTGATTAAAATAGCGTTATTTTTTTTAAACTTATTATTTTTTTTAAACTAAACATAAACAAAAGATTTTAGATATAAGAGCCCCGATGCAAAATAGTTTGTCTCGTGTGAAATTTTCCCTATGAGATTTTTTCTAACTTAATTATTTTTGTATATCTATATAAAATATTAAGCTGTTCTACTTTCACATGTCGCGTTACTTATGCCATTTTTTTATTATGAACCAATAAACTATTTTAACTTTTAAAATTTATACATATCTTGTTTTAAATTCCAAGAAGTTATAAGCAGAATAGTTCGTCTAATTGTTAATCGATGCAAAAGAGTTCGTCTATCGGTGAGTTAAATAAGATTATTCCTTCTTTGTACAAGTATGTTGCATAATTTAAATTTATAAAAGTAATTTTGTGTCATTTGTCAAGGAGACAGTATCAATTCTGAAAATTTCAGTTTTTTTCATTAGTTTTCAACTAACAATGGGTCGTGGCAAACCCGTGTGTTAAGAGCTTCGAAAGTGAATAGTTTGTGTGGTCGATGCTGGCAAATCAAGTTACCAAATATCTAAAGACTTGATACTTCCCAGGTCTACAGTCCAATCTATCATTCAGCACTATAAAAAGAATAGAACGACTTCTTGTTTGAAGAAAACTGGTCGACCACGCATCACAAGTGCAATCGTCGTGCTCGAGCTGGGAACTCGCGGTGCAATGGAAGGACATGATTCACAAAGACGTCTCAGTTGATACTTGCAAAATAGTCCTAAAAAGAATGGGTGATGGATTTTACACCGCTAAGGAGAAACCACTGTTGACTGCTGTACAAAAGAATTGGAGTTCCGCTCAGTGGCGCAGTATCATTTGGAGTGACGAGTCCAAATTTGAAGTGACAGTCGGCGATGAAAGGAAAAAAGTGATTCGGAACAAAAATGAGGCATTTCATACTAATAGTCTCAAACGCAAAGTGAAGTTTCCGGCGTCTCTTATGATATGGGGCTGCATGTCTGCACAAGGTGTTGGTGGTATGCAGTTTGTAGATGGTTCTATCAATGCTGCAAGGTATCAAAACCTTTTGGAAGAGAATTTACTGCCCTCTATTCCGTCACTTAAGCATCAAGATTCCTTCATTTTTTAAAGGGTGGTGCTTCCTGCCATACTGCAAGGACAACAAAGACGTGGCTACTGGCGAAAAGCATCCCTCCAATCGAATGGCCATGTAACAGCCCGGACTTGTCGCCGATCGAAACCCTATGGTTGAAAATGAAAAAAGTTCTCCGTAAAAATCCATCAAGATCGAAGAGTGACTTAAAGGCTAAACTCTTGGCTGCCTGGGAGTCAATTACGCCTGAGGAGTGTGCAGCGTTGGTTGCAACCATGCCTCTTTGCATTAAAGCTGTCATTGAGAGCAAAGTCGACACAACTAAGTGGTAGACGAGCTATTTTGCGTGAGTGACAAGGGTAGACGAATACTTTTGCGTTATGTTTTTTAGAATATTTTATGTTATGTAAAGTCATGAAAGAATTTCAGTTATGTTAAAATAAACTTTAAAATGTTCCTCAAATTGTGGCTTACTTTTTATTAAACGTTCGTAATTATTTTACCAATATTTACTTTCTATATTTTGCACTTTGCACTACTTTCCATACTAGACGAACTATTTTGCATCGGGGCTCGTATACTGCTTTTTCTACCAGGCAAATTAAATAAAAAATACTTATATTAAAAATTGTGAACCTATCATTATATGGATAAAACTATGAATATCCCATATCACTTTATAGATTGACAATATAGTCAAAAGAGACACAGAAATACTCCAGACTGTAAAACGAAGTGGTACCTGCAAAGGTTTGGGTTGTTTATTAGAGAGGTAGTGTTGCACGGCGGCCATGGCGTCGCTGAGCGCGCGCTCGGAGAGCCGCAGCGCGACGGCGAGCCGCGCAAGCGCCGCCAGCGCTGCAAGCTGCGCGCCGTACGCCGCGCTCGAGCGGTACCACGAGCCCGCGTCCTTGCGGTAGCTGTCGCGCGACGACACGTGCAGGAACTTGTACATGCTGGGTAACACCTCCCTGGCAAACAACAATCACTCTCCTCATAATAAGCTATTCCACAATTTTTAAATATATTTTAAAATGATCGTATAGATTCGATATTCGATGCAAAAAAATAGTAATAATTGAATGATTGATTGATTGAATAATTGAATGGCACAAATTCCCAGTATAAAGATATTTAATTTGTTGGTTGGTTGTTTACAAACAACTTGTTTCTGCTATAGTGACGTCACTCTCAAGTAGAAAATGCTATTGCCGTTTTATGTCATGTGACACACAGATAATAAATTTACGATTTCAATTTAAAAAAAACTCGTGATTTTATAACAAAATAGAAGCAAATTCGTTTTTCTATTGGTTAAAGCTCCAAAAATATGCAAAATATTGATAAACATAGGGAATATTAGTTAACAATGAATGAGTGAAACATTACAGTCTGAGCGGCGAGTATTATAAAGTGACGACACATTTGGATTTGAAAATGTGAAAATTGAGATTATCATAATATCAAAACTACTGCTCTATTTGAATGAAACAAGAATAAATATAATTATAAGTAGACAATCAAACTACACGGTTACGGAGTTTCTATATATTAATCGGATATGTTTTAATCTCTCCACTGTCCTTTAGTAACGCTCAATACGGAGGAATGCAAATACTCAGTCAACGAATGAAAAATATGAATGAACACTCAGCGAACAGAAATGCGCTGACTATCACGGGCGTCTCGTTGTTAGTTACAACAAAACAAAATGGCGTCGCCGAAGCGTCATTGGAGATGTATGACTATGACCTGCCTGATTGAAGCTTATTTTAATTATTTTTTTTTTACTTAAATACTTTATTTTAATTCAGAAAATACAGTCGTATAAACTTCTTCATAAATGAAGTCGATTGTTATGTGAAATCGAATAAGTAACGCATTAAGACATCACTAATAATTGAGCTATCAAAAGTAAAATGGTTGAGCAGAGTACAATAAATGTTTAATTTAATCAAAAATGTTATTTTCTTTAACATAAAAAATGGCATTTCCATGAAATATTAAATTTTACGAGTGAAAACAGTTCTACAGTTAACAGAACAATTCTCTTCTACAGATATTGCAAGTCATCATGATAATTTGGAACAATGCCGCGGGAAACTCTATGAGGCCATTTACCAAAGTTTTAAGTTACTTTAAAATTATACTACTCTTCCCCTACCATATGGATAACGTTCCATCAAATACTGGATGACAGGATCACCCGAACATATTCGGATGATTACACCATTAGTAATAGGAAATAAGCATGTACTATAAATTAGAAACAAGTATTTTCTTTTATAATTATTACTTTAGTATTGTTCGATGCAATAATGACGATCGAACACTTTTTGTTGACCTAGCAACCTAACGCGGTCGCCTTGAGTGCGCGGCGACATCAGCGCATATTCTGACAGCAGCCGGGTGCATTCGTACTTATTCGCTATCTGACGTAGGAGACTGAGCCTAAAGTATAATTAAATTCAAATATTTGTAAAGCGACGCCATTGGCCAGAACTAATATGACAAAAAGTCTACAACAACGATGTAAACGTCACCGAATATTATAAATACCTTGTGCATTCACTTTTATTCTTTATTCACACATTTTAATATTATAAATAGTAAAAAAAAAATCAGGCATGGGATACCGTGGGAGAGCCATGCTTAGGCATAAACCGGCTGTCAAACAATGCTTCTATTGTTTTGCCGAGTGAGTAAGGGTACCGAAGGCCATATTCCCCTCTCCTTGATACCATCCCTCATCCCAACTCCCCTCATCACTCAAAGGCGGGCAACGCACTTACGAATCTTGAGTCACAGGTGCCAATGGGCAGTCACTTACCATCAGTTGACACGACTGTTCGTCAATCCACCTACTTCATAAAAAAAATCATGCATATAGCAAAAGAACTTACTTGACTGCTCGACTCCTGATAAAATCTCTGGACAATTCTGCCATAGTGACTAGTAGATCGAATGCTCTCTTCAAAACAGCAGGTTCAGCTTGAAACTTGCTCACTAATGGGGCCCACGCGAGATGTACTAGCGGCAGTAACTCGTTCTCATATTCCCTAAGTATTGGAAAGCCGCTGTTCAACACTTGTAGAGAGAGTATGCAATTGTCTCGCTGTGACGATGCCACGTAGTTCAAACATCGTTTTAATATTGTTACTGTGACGGTTACGTATTGTGGTGGGGGGATGGATGGTTCTAGAAAATAATAAAGAAATTATAAAATTTCATTATAACATGTAGAAAGACCTATAGTTTCGAAATGTACAATTTCTTTACATTTGCTTTCTGTATTTGCACTTGGTTTTGCTCACGATATTCGTTTGGTGTACCTCGAGAAATAATATTTTCAAGGTAGCCTTTGACCTGAACTCCTGACAATGTGTATACGAATATACATAATGCTCGGTTAAGTACTTAAGGCCTTACAAACAAACAAATGCACCTCCAAATTTTTAATATTAGTAAGAATCCTCACCCATAACAGTCTCATCATAATCCAACTCCTCTTCTTCTCTTCTCTTGAGATCATCTCTATACATCTCCTCTACACTCTTGCCGGTCTCTTTCTCGAGTTCCGTATCACTGAGCAGGCGTTCTTCTTCTTCCTTATTCTCTATATATTCTCTAGTATCTTTCAGTACATCTAAATATTCATCCTCTTGGCACGTATCTGGCACTCGCTGACCTATCATGTACCACTTTCGTATACATTCAACGAACGTTAAAAACACTTGTAAGTACGCATATAAATCTTTTTCATAATATTTATCACAACTTTGGACTAGAACCTGAAATAGAAATTGAAAATTTACGGTATTTATACAAACGAGCAGACGGGTCGACTGATCGAAAATGACTAAAGCCGCCTGTAGATATCCGAAACTCAAGAGTTGCAACTGCGTTGGCGGCCATTAAGGAATATAAGCCACCGTTAACCTCACTCACTTGGCGAAACACAAGCCAAGCATTACACAGATTGAGACGGGTCCACACGTGCTTAAGCATGGTTTGAGACAGTAAACTATTATATGTAAAAATAACCCGACGTTATTATAATGTGCTATAAAACTTAAGATAAATGAACTCACATCTTGGACAATACCGTAAAGATAATTTAATATATTCGAATCACTGTACTCCATAACAACTGATAGTATCTGTAACGCCGATTTACAATTCCAGGCCTGGAACAAGAAATACATATTATTTACAAGTAAAATTGTTGAAATGTATGTATACAAAACCAAATCCCTTTTTCCCTAAGCTTTAGGGCGTGTCATAGAAACACCATACACACATCCATACAATCGAAAACATAACCCTCCTTCTTTCGCATTTGGATAAAAAGAAGAATGCGTATCCGCGAACATAAACCAATCGTTAGCATTGTTTACAAACTATTCTGATAATTATTTTCAGTTATTAATGCTTAATGTTATATTCAGTTTGGTTGAGTCTCTTTTTACATATAACAAATAATAATTTAACCTTCGCATAAAGTAAAATTAAGACTATTATAGTTAAGTTTGTTGGTAATCATTTGTCTACGGGAGGAACTACTAAATCACTAGGATCCTATAATAATAATTTCTTCAGAAATTTATTTAAATATACTAATTTTACTCACGTGTGTGACGTCCGGTAACGTCGCGGCTGGACGACTCACTTCTTGAGAAAGGTCTCCTGTCGGGACCCAAACTAGTCGGGCATCCCCGAAATACACACGTGGGTAAAACCGTATATTTAAATAAATATGAATGTATCTCACGAAAGTTTTTAATCTAACTTTTTCACATTTCGCACACCGCGGTCTAATCCCAAACTAAGCAAAGCTTGTGCTATGGCAACCAGATTGCTGATAAACATAGGTATATATTTCTAAATACATACATACTATAGATAAATTACACCCAGATACAGAAAAAATACTTGTGCTCACCACATCAATATTTGTCTTGGGTGGGAATTGAACCCAAATATCGAACCGAAGCATTAGACCCAGACGACAATAAAATAATAATTGCGAATGATTACGCAACGAGTTTATACCTAATTAACTCACATGCCTTCGTGGGCCGTCGCGTCGGTGAGACCAAGTTTTTTACAGCTTGCCTTAATAAACATGGTGTCTAAAGTTAAAAGTCGGTTGGTTACCAATAGAATCGTTCACACACCTTTTTTAGTCTAACAGTGACTTGGTTGGTGAAATAGTCGGCATTGCTCTTGATAAGTTCCGGGACTGAGGAGTGACCGCACGCCTGCGCGATGGCGTGGATAGCTTTTAGTCCGGACAGGTGCAGCATCTCGTATTTACTTCCTGTCAAATAATTACTTTATAGAAGGTGCGGTGACCCTATTCTACTGCATCGTGAACCACACGGCAAAAGGTGGTGTCTTAATAGGCGTTATCTATCAGGCAGTATGTGTACAGTCATACAGTGCCCGGTTGACGGCTATTACGTTAGTGGACACCTCTGCTTACTCCTTACTACTTACTTACTACAGGCATTCTACATGGTACATATTTATAAAATTAGTAAGCTGGGTATAGCAGTAAGTTGTAAGTAATGTGTTCTAATAGTAGTGTATATAGATATTATCATACCGACTCTCTCCAGCACCAAACACAATGTCTTCAGCAGGTAGGGTTGATATTTGTCCTTGAGCGTGGCGGCCATGACGCCCAGTCCCTCGGTGAGTAAGCAGGACAGCAGCATGTTGCGCTGCGCGTCGCTGGCGGAGGCGCACGCGTGGTGCGGCGCGGGCGGGCGCGGCCGCCGGTAGCTGATGTCGCTGTAGCGAGTTTCAACCGTACCTTCGTATAAACCTGAGACAATGCAATGTGTGTCAGAAAATATTACAAAATAATATTTTGTACAACACTATTATGTGTAATTGTATAACCTATAATGTGTATAATACTAAAAAACACTCTTTATTACCAACTATCAGGCTATGTACTAGTCACCAGGCGTCGGAGAGCAAATACTGATCTTAGACCTCCATGAGCGCTGACCTGGGGGTAATTACCCAAACAGAAGCAGGCCGGAGAAGGTGGCGTGACGTACGTGTTCCACACGCCCCTGCCTGTTTTTTTACTATATGGGGAACAGACGGGTCATCTGATGGTAAGTGACCACCGCCGTCTATGGACACCTGCAACTCGAGAGTCGTAAGTGCGCTGCCCGCTTTTGAGGGTGTTGAGGAATAGGGGGATACAGGGAGTGGAAAGAAGAGAGGAAGGGGGAGGGTGAGAGGGAGTTTGGTTTCCGCAAACCTCACTCATTTCGAGGAAGTGCAACGCAATCATTCAGTAATAAACTGGTATTAATGTGTAAACTCATTTCATTACAATAAAATGTTTCGTGAGTTACATTCATATTTTTTAAAATATACAGTTTTTATTACGTTTGTATTTTGGGGATGCCAGACTAGTTTCGGTCCCGAGAGGACACCTTTCTCAAGGAGTAAGTCGTCAAGCCGCGACGGTATGTACAACCGTAAAACCGTATATTTAAATAAACTCATTTCATTGCCTTCCATACATATATTTATGGCGATGAGGTAGAAGAACCAACGCTACTACAAAAATGAGTTTGTCGTTGGGTCATTTGTATTTTTGACCTTAAAATAAGTGATTGCAAAATTCACAAAATTGACACAATTCTTGAAAATAAATGCTGTAGAAGACGAGAAAAAGAGTGGAATTCTACCGTGCCAACTCACAGACTAAACTTATCGTTTACGCTTTCGCTTAAGATTGCCTTTTTCAAGAAGTTGGAACGGACGTAGTTGAATAACTCGGCCTTCGTACTTCGCATTTTAGGCCCGACCAGTGCACATTCATTGACAAAGCAAATTTGTTTAATATCAACAGGAAGTCAGGCGAAACCCTAGCAAATGGGTGGCGCGATTAAGAGGTTTTGGTGACCTGTAACAACTTCGACACCGCTCTAGAAACGAACCTGAGAGACCGTTTTATCCTTGGTTCGAACAGAATCCGTGGACGCTGACATTCTCGTAAGCTATTGCATCGGCGGAACAGGCGGCACATGCTAAAGCGGCGAAGACTATGTAAAGCATCAGTACTGAGACAGTTTCGATTAGCTTAGATTTCGATATGAGAAGGGGGGGCAGGGTGGCAATCTAATTTATGTGGCTGATGAGCCTATTCTTATTGAATTCTTGAAAGGTGATTATTAAATTCACAATGAACTGGATTCAGGGTCAGACTGTAGTGTTATTTCCAATAAATTATACATTAAAACCTTTACACAACATCGATTACAGACCTGTTATGTAAATATGTGTTTGTACAACGACTATTTTTTTAAATTATGTTTTTTTTAAAATGACAACATACAATAGTATATAAAATAATAATAGTTTTTGTAGTTAAGAACTTAGGCCCCCTCTCATTAGGAAGAGATTTCATTCACCTTTGACCACGAAGACTTTTTTAATTTTAGGAAATGTAAAGAAATGTTAGGGCTTAGGTCAGGACTGTATGGAGGATGGTCAAGAGTTTCTACTTTTTCCTACTTCAAGTACTCAATCGTTTGATGAGCGCTGTGTGAGCTTGCTTTGTCGTGGTGCAGGATGCGTCGCTTTGAGTTAGATTTTCGGAGTTCGGCGATGACTCGTGGTAAACAAACTGTGGTATACCACTCTGCGTTAACCGTTCTACGATCTTCAAGTGCAACATGGCCGGTTTTTCCAACGAATGTGGCCACCATATTTGAAGTGCTTCGAGAACGAACAACTTTAGTCGGCTTTGGCCGACTAAAGTTGTTCGTTCTCATCGTCGTCATTGATGATGTTGTAGACGTGATTTAACTCTCCTCGGTTGAACCTTTGGAGAGTTTTCTTACACCATCTGACGCGGGCCGCCTTGTGATCGCCGGAAAGCAGGTGCGGTATCCAACGGCAAACTAGCTTTCTTATACCAAGCGCTTCATGCAAGATCTTCTGAATGGTTGTCCCTGAGATGCCTAATAGATCTTTCGATACGTCATATGACGATCTTCGAGAATTAGTTGTCTCACAGCAATGATGTTATCTTCAGTGAAGGCAGATTTTGGGCCTCCTTCGCGAGATTTGTCACTAACACTAGTATGTCCACGCTGGAATTCTAAGTACCAGCGTTCGACAGTCCGCAGACATGGGGCTTCATGACTGAACACAGAGCTCTTCAAAACACTGAAGCCGTGTCAGGCCTCTTCTAAAGTTGTAGAAAATTATTGCATTTTCGTACGTAACCTGACAGATTTCAATCGACGCTGTCACTAAACAATAGCATTAATCTTAATACTTTCAACTGTTTTGAGATTCAAAATTTAAAAACATTCGAATATAGAAAGTGAGAGTGAGAGTTTCAAATTCAAAATTGCCGGTAAATATGGAAACGACAGAACTTAAAAGGCACGCCTCGTATTTAATAAATTTTAAAAGAAAACTCTGTTGAAGTTTTTTAACCCCGTACCATCCCTAACGCGTTAAAAGATAAGGTGAAACAAAAATTATATCGCTTAGTAGGATTAGGTATTTCGGTTCCTATAAATTACGCGGAATTTGCCACTCCAACAGTGTCGGTATTAAAGGAGAATAGTAATTTAATTTTAAATTAAATTCAAACGGGAATTTTTTCGGTTACCCTAAATATGGTTATACCCTTGTAATAAAAAAATACCCATTACCCCGGAGTGAAGAGGTTTTTACAAACATTGGACATTACTGTAGTCCAAGCTCTACTTAGTTTGGGACCAGACGGCCGTGTGAGATGTCTGATGTTATTTTTGTATATTATTTATCTAAATAACATCGTCACTAAGTTTGAAGTCATTTACTTAATTATTTAAGTGTCTGTGAAGCCCTAATCTTACTGAACATAATGGAAATTCTGACCTGGTACACTATCTTTTGTCCACGAGCGCGGATTATACACAGTGACGTCCATCGTCTCCCCCGCAGTGAGGGGCGGCTCTGTGTTGCTCACTTCTAGAGGCAAGTACCATACGTCTTCCTGTATGTAAGTGTTCAGTATACGTCTGATCAGGTTCTCTGATGAATTCGGAGCTGGAACAGCGCAAATAGTCTATAGATGAAATAACCGCAGTCAAAAAAAAAAACGTGTAAAAGTTATACGATTGTTTGATAAATATTATACAATTGCTCTGAGGCAATTATTTGTGTGCGCGATGATAAAATATCTTTATCTAGTTTATAAAGAAGTTTGAGTTTTTGTTACGAAGAGTTGTTGAACACTGATCTCTGGAACTGTCAGTCAGATTTGAACTTGTCATTTTGTATTCGATAGCCTAGGCGATGATCAAGTAATCTCACTATTATTATATATGTGAATGCTTTGCTAGATCTTTGTAATTCAATGACGGCAGAAGGCCTGAAAAGATCTGGATTAAATTTAGCATAGAGATATATTAATCTTGAATATATAATATTTTTTTTATGTAATATCTATATTTATATATATACATATATATATATAATACAATACAACACAGACTTATTATTTATACGCGGGCGACAGCTAGTATAATAATAACATAAAATATACATATACTATAGTCACCTGTACACATCCAGTTCATAATATACACGAGTTCAGCATCTCTGGTCTGATGGAACAGTTCCAGCAGACTGTCCAGCACCAGATCAGCACATTCAGCGTCGCCCAGTAGTCGGCAGATCTCTATGAACCGACGCTCGCACAACTCCGTGTCCAAGTGTCGGAGCTTGCACCATGGGGAGTTAGTAGGGGGTGCTGAAGTTATATCTGAGTACAAGGAAATTAACAGGGTTAATGGGAACTCGACGTATTCCTAAGATAGAGGGGTCTTTTTTCGCGTCATCGTCCCCGCACGCTTCCCATGAGCTTTATGTATACTGTGTGCAATCTAATAGCTCGACGATATAATTCACAAGTTACTTAGTTTTCACTTCTACATACATTGCAGTAGCGTTCGACCGCCAAATATATGTTTGTAAACACAAGTTTTTTTTTATGTCATAAAACAACAAATTATCCATTTTCGGAGATTTCCCTTACTTGTGTTACGTTCTGCTGCTTGCAAAATTTCATGATTCTAGCGACTTGAAATCTGTGCATTAAATTCTTTTTTTTTTTCGTGTGGAAACCCCACAAGTCATCACCTCACCGGAGCTGACGGTGACGTGGTATTTCGGACTCGAACCGATTAAACCACACGGTGTTCCATCACAAGTGGGTCTATTGCAAGGGACCTGGGTATACCCTAGGAGGGATGCTTCCAGGAACCCTGCAAACCTTGACCACCTCTTTTGCAAGAGGACCACCATTGAATACGAGAGGCCTAGTCCCTCTCCAGTTTGAGAGGCGAGCGTGGAACACGTCGCGCCAATGTCTGTGCATTAAATTCTTCATATCCACTATTTTCAAGAAGTATCAACTATTTTTAAACGTTCCTCTTCATGTAATCTATTAAGGCGAGTTGTATTTTTTTTTTAATGCGATAGGGGGCAAACGAGTAGACGGGTTACCTGATGGTAACTGACTACCGCCGCCCATGGACACCTGCAACTTAATAGTCACAAGTGCGTTGCCGGCCTTTTAAGTAGGAGTACGCTCTTTTCTTGAAGGTTTGAAGGTCGTATCGGTTCAGAAATACGGCAGGCGACAATTTGTTCCATAAGCTGGTTGTGCGAGGCAAAAAGCTTCTGGAGAAGCGCACAGTAGTAGAGTGCCAATCGTCCAGGTGATGCGGATGGATATTTTGTCGCGTAGGATGATAATATAATAAATAATAAAAAATACTGCTTCATATCTAAGATATACCACTATAAACAGCATAAGGTGAGCAATATCACATATAACATTTATTTATATTGGAAAGAAAGATATAAAGTAGAGAGAATTCAAAAGCAAGGATTGTATATTTCAGAAGTTTCACTTTTGTGGGTCACCTGTATTTTTTTATGTACATATCTATTGTGCGAAATGCAGTGACTAACCGAGCCAGCGCAGTGCTGACACAGTAGAGGCGGGAGTAATAGTGTTAGTTACCTCTGACGGCGTGTTGCGAGAGCAGCGTGAGATTCGGGTGTGTGGCGGCGGCCTGAGCCAGCGCAGTGCTGACACAGTAGAGGCGGGAGTAATAGTGTTAGTTACCTCTGACGGCGTGTTGCGTGAGCAGCGTGAGATCCGGGTGTGTGGCGGCGGCCTGAGCCAGCGCAGTGCTGACACAGTAGAGGCGGGAGTAATAGTGTTAGTTACCTCTGACGGCGTGTTGCGTGAGCAGCGTGAGATCCGGGTGTGTGGCGGCGGCCTGAGCCAGCGCAGTGCTGACACAGTAGAGGCGGGAGTAATAGTGTTAGTTACCTCTGACGGCGTGTTGCGTGAGCAGCGTGAGATCCGGGTGTGTGGCGGCGGCCTGAGCCAGCGCAGTGCAGACACAGTAGAAGCGGTAGTAATAGTGTTAGTTACCTCTGACGGCGTGTTGCGTGAGCAGCGTGAGATCCGGGTGTGTGGCGGCGGCCTGAGCCAGCGCAGTGCAGACACAGTAGAAGCGGTAGTAATAGTGTTAGTTATTTCTGACGGCGTGTTGCGTGAGCAGCGTGAGATCCGAGTGTGTGGCGGCGGCCTGAGCCAGCGCAGCGCAGACACAGTAGAAGCGGTAGTAATAGTGTTAGTTACCTCTGACGGCGTGTTGCGTGAGCAGCGTGAGATCCGAGTGTGTGGCGGCGGCCTGAGCCAGCGCAATGCTGAAACAGTAGAAGCGGTAGTAATAGTGTTAGTTACCTCTGACGGCGTGTTGCGTGAGCAGCGTGAGATCCGGGTGTGTGGCGGCGGCCTGAGCCAGCGCAGTGCAGACACAGTAGAAGCGGTAGTAATAGTGTTAGTTACCTCTGACGGCGTGTTGCGTGAGCAGCGTGAGATCCGGGTGTGTGGCGGCGGCCTGAGCCAGCGCAGTGCTGACACAGTAGAGGCGGGAGTAATAGTGTTAGTTACCTCTGACGGCGTGTTGCGTGAGCAGCGTGAGATCCGGGTGTGTGGCGGCGGCCTGAGCCAGCGCAGTGCAGACACAGTAGAAGCGGTAGTAATAGTGTTAGTTATTTCTGACGGCGTGTTGCGTGAGCAGCGTGAGATCCGAGTGTGTGGCGGCGGCCTGAGCCAGCGCAATGCTGAAACAGTAGAAGCGGTAGTAAAAGTGTTAGTTACCTCTGACGGCGTGTTGCGTGAGCAGCGTGAGATCCAGGTGTGTGGCGGCGGCCTGAGCCAGCGCAGCGCAGACACAGTAGAAGCGGTAGTAATAGTGTTAGTTACCTCTGACGGTGTGTTGCGTGAGCAGCGTGAGATCCGGGTGTGTGGCGGCGGCCTGAGCCAGCGCCGTGCAGACACAGTAGAAGCGGTAGTAATAGTGTTAGTTACCTCTGACGGCGTGTTGCGTGAGCAGCGTGAGATCCGGGTGTGTGGCGGCGGCCTGAGCCAGCGCAGTGCAGACACAGTAGAAGCGGTAGTAATAGTGTTAGTTACCTCTGACGGCGTGTTGCGTGAGATCCGGGTGTGTGGTGGCGGCCTGAGCCAGCGCAGCGCAGACACAGTAGAAGCGGTAGTAATAGTGTTAGTTACCTCTGACGGCGTGTTGCGTGAGCAGCGTGAGATCCGGGTGTGTGGCGGCGGCCTGAGCCAGCGCAGTGCAGACACAGTAGAAGCGGTAGTAATAGTGTTAGTTACCTCTGACGGCGTGTTGCGTGAGATCCGGGTGTGTGGCGGCGGCCTGAGCCAGCGCAGCGCAGACACAGTAGAAGCGGTAGTAATAGTGTTAGTTACCTCTGACGGCGTGTTGCGTGAGCAGCGTGAGATCCGGGTGTGTGGCGGCGGCCTGAGCCAGCGCAGTGCAGACACAGTAGAAGCGGTAGTAATAGTGTTAGTTACCTCTGACGGCGTGTTGCGTGAGCAGCGTGAGATCCGGGTGTGTGGCGGCGGCCTGGGCCAGCGCAGTGCAGACACAGTTGACGCGCTCGGACACGCTGAGAGCGCACGTTAGCCGCTGAGGTCGTTGCGTGCGTGTCAGTACTTGTATGTACCCATGCACTAGGTTCAGTGCTGATATCTTGCGAGCCGAGTCTGGAATAGAGCAAACTTTTAACTGGCGTACCCTTTGTTGGATCGATGTGTAATATCAATATCACATGATAGTTCACCGCGACGCGAGGTCCGACAGATATTACTTAACTATGAGGGAGTTAAAAGCATATGATATCGTATTTGGTTGTTTCAATTATAATTCTATTAAAACTCGTCTCTCATTGAGGTTCGGATCCACAATATTCTTGATAGGGAGACAATTTCTACTTGAATATAACTGTAGGGGATTAGCACTGTGTGACCTGAATTGAAATTAATTGTGGCAGAGATTTACTTTGTACGATCCGTACACCAGGATTATATGCTATAGGATAAATCAGTATACTCAGTAATTATTTAATCTAAATGTCTATATTGATATAATAAAATAATTAAATTTGACAACTAATGCGCTGGGAAGATGAGCTGAAACTTACTGTGGGGCCCTAATGGAGGAGAGTTGCTCAAGACAGGAAGCAATGGAAACTACTGAAGGAGGCCTTTGCCAAAAGGCACACTGAGTTCAGAGACCTCCGATAGCCAAAAAACCAAACGATGCAGCCATAAATATTAAATCTCACATCCAGTATAAAGGGCTAAATAAAAAAAAAATGATATATATAAATTATAATGAACGAACGCACGAAGAGTGAACGCAAACAGATTTTAAATATGACCAATGCAATAAATGAAGTAAGTAGTATGAATACGTGCACATAGTATGAATACGTGCACATAGTATGAATACGTGCACATAGTATGAATACGTGCACATAGTATGAATATGTGCACATTGTATGAATACGTGTTACGAGAAACTTGTAACGTGGCTCGCAACTACTTAAATGATTTCCTGGAGTGGAACCTTTGTACTGGTGTTATATACTATGTATTCTGTGATATTGGGCAAAAAATTATAGGTACAAAGTCTTTTGTAAAGGCTAATTTCTTTAAAAAAAAGCAACTTACCAATATTATTCATAACTCTTGGCAGGCTAGTTAATGTTGCAAAGAAATTTTCACAGAGTGCGTCCAACGTCCTTGTTTTAATATCACCAGAGGAGCTCGTGAAATATGTGTTAATTGCATTCGTGCAGTACTCAGACACCTCGGGATACTCGTCTTTGGTGAGGGAGATGAGAGCGTCCAGTGCTAAAGGCACTGATGTATGCATCGCTCTAAAAAGATAATCACATTACATTACAACTACGCTCTATAAACGAATCTAATATAAAATCTAACAGACTGACTACTTCTGTTGACTTTAGATTAGATTACAGGGCGAATGTGTGATAGAACGATCTGAATCTTAATAATAAAAATACCCGACTTCGCAAGAAGCAAGGCTATGTTTTTCGAGTGCATATATCTTACGTATCTGTATCTTACAACTTTGTATAATACTTTTATAGATACAATAAAGAATATCTATCTCTGTTTCTTTGTCACACACTTAATACTTTGACATATGAGGTTTCATTTGAATGAATCTAAACTTGAACAGAGGTAGAGCCATGCTTAGGCACGAATGGGCCGACTCGATCAGAGCGATACCACGGCCTCACAGAAAACCGATTGTAAAGCAATGCTTGCGTTGCATTTCCCCGAAATTAGTTAGGTTTCCGTACGCCCAACTCCCCCTCTCCTCTTTCCTTTCCCTTCATCATCCCCAATCTCTTCATTCCCATTCCCGCATTCCACCATCCCTCATCAACCTTAAGGTGGGTAGTGCACTTACGACTCTTGAGTTGCAAGTGTCCATGGATGGCGGTTGTCACTTACCATTAGGTGACTCGTCTGTTCGTATGTCAAAGATATTTTTTAACAATTTAGATTATTATTATTATAGAGCAATACTTACATACTACACTCAAACAGCAGCCTAGAACAGTAAACAGCTAACTCCTTCCTCACTTTGAAGTGTTCATGTGTTCTCAAAGAAACCAAACTTTTTGTTATCAATAGCAGTTTTTCACCAGCGACAGTAAACCACTCTGGACTTCTAACGGGTAAGGACTTCGGATCAACAGGCTCTAAAAAAATATATCTTTATGAAAAAATGCTTATTTTAAAAACATTTTAGTTTTAAATACAGTGTGTTTAAAAATTGTTTAGTCATAATTTAGGACCTTTATATGCTGACAAATATTTTGGATTTACATTGAAAAATATGGGTTTTGAATATTGTTGTCTTTTTTGGACAATATATTCTTTAGGAAACACTTTTCCTGGTGTGGGTACAAATTTCCGAATATACTATGAAGTTTATTTTTATACAAACTACATTTGTCAGCCTTCTCTTAGGAAATATTAGCTTTATCTGTATACAAGGTAAATTAAATATTTTTCGAAAATTAAAAGAAAAACAATCACAAACGTGTGTACAACAATCATGCAAACTAAAAACACTTTAGTCGATTTTGCTAATTATATTCTCTAAAATTACTAATTACCCTTACTGCTTACTTCTTTGGTCTCCTTTTCTTTGATCATATTGGCAAAGTCTTCCACTGTAAGATCGTTATTTGTCGTCATGAATTTATTATTCATTGCCAGACATAATATTCGATGCATTGCGTCTATGGCCGACTACAATCAAAGTAAAGCTTCTTTAATAATATCAAATCAAAAACATAAAATTATACTAACATTATTAAGAAGCAGATTTTTTTTTGTTTTAACCTGCTATTCTCATGAACTACTAATCCAGTTCGAAAAATTATTTATGCATCAGATAGCCCATTTATTGTGGAAGGCTTATATAGGCTATAAAATATCACGCTGCGACCTTTAGGCACGGAGTAGTGAGCATAAACGCAGGTGAAACTGCGCTAGTGTGAATGTAAAGAAAAGTTCTTTAAATCGAAAAACAATATAAAAAATAATAATAAGTACTGTTCATAAGATCATTCTTATTGTCTGGCCTGTCTGGGGGGGGGGGGGGGTAATTTATATATACGTGGGTCACACTCCAACAGGCCAGTAAGAAAAGCAGCCGATGAAAAATTTATTTCAAATTTTAAATTAGGAACTCTGAGGATCTGTAGATGTGTAATAAATTCATGTCACTGTGTGGTACGTCGTCTTGATTGATTTATTACGACTTTCGTTGAGGTCTTACTAAACAAAAATGTTACGATAGACTTCCGATTGGCATTTCGTTACGAAATCCCACCTGGAGCCTCTGTTTACAACTGGTTTAATGAGTTAAACGAAGAAGCAAACTCACTGATGATTATCGAGAAGGATGTCGTTTTTTTTTTATATAAGCCTACCACAGTGACTCCACTTTGCCTGATGGATAGCAATAAATACGGGGACTACTGAAGATGACGTGAGCGCTGTTCGGCTAATGATAGAGCTTTAGGCATTGGTACATATTAGTCAAGTACAAAAAGTCTTACACGAACATGTAGACGTCAGAAAGATTTGTACTTGTTAGAAAATGAAAAACAGTCATTTGGATTGGTGCCGCTCAACGCTTGAAAAGTGTGACGGAGGTGACTCGAATGCTGTATATGACATCGTCACAGCTGATGAAAGCTGGATATGCTGTTATGAACCCGAAGCCAAAATACAATCTGCACAATAGACGTGTCTATTCGAAGCTTTGCGGAAAACAGCAAAGAAGGGCACAAGTCAATTGAAAAATTATGATAACATCATTCATTAGACGGACGAGTCATTTCGCAACATTCATTCTAGAAGATAAAAGGGCTGACTAATTGTCGCCTGCCGTATTTCCGAACCGATACGACCTTCAAACCTTTAAGAAAAGAGCGTACGTATTCCTATCTAAAAGGCCGGCAACGCACTTGTGACTCTTGAGTTGCGGGTGTCCAGGGGCGGCGGTAGTCACTTACCATCAGGTGACCCGTCTGCTCGTTTGCCCCTTTTCGCATAAAAAAAAATCAAAAAATCAGTCATTGTTTCCCAGTTATAAAATGTTAGACAGCAGCGCCCAAGAAGCATGAACTTCTTCCACCACGACAATGCTCCGGCTCACTCCACCAAGGTGTTTTTACAGTCATGACCTGGCACTTTATGACTTATGTATATTTATTTTCAAAAATAAAAGATAAACGTAGCGGAATTCGTTCTATGAACCTGGAAGATGCCGTGGCTGTGATTGAAGGCGTGGAAGAGATCGCTAAAAGGAGGAGCACTGCTTCAGTCAATGGTTCCAACGGAGATTACTTCGTATACTGTATGTATTTATTAATATAGAAGTAATTTTAGTTATATAGTTAGTTAGTTTGGAATCATCCAGCTGTGTATAACATGTCTGAAGTTATTATTATAAAAAAACTAAAAATAACACTCATTAATAACTATTAATTTAAAATACCCATCTAATTGAAAGCCTCTGCAACGACTACAAAAGAGCTGATGATTATCAAATGGTTGAGCAGATTACCTGAGATCTTGAAATATAGCTAGGTGCCACAGACAGACACACACATCAAACTCACAACCTTGGTCTAGTGGTCAGCGATCCTGACTGCTGAGCTAGAGGTCGTGGGTTCGATGCCATCAAGGGACAAAAAATTGTATGATACACAAATAGTAGTCCTAAATTTGGACAGTCTCTGTGCTTTTGTTTTTACACTTGTCAAGTCCCCCGCGATGTGGGAATCATTCCAAATGCGGGAGTTAAACTTAAAAAAAAATATTATAATACCTCTCTTTTACGCCGGGGGAAGTTATTATTAGTAGTAGTATAGATAGTAATTATAATGATATCTTACAACAACAAGCATATGTCCAGGGTTGTCAGTACACGTGGCGACATCCTGCAGGGCGCCGAGCACGCCGGGCAGGATGAGCGACAGCATGTCCACCACGCACTTCTCAAGAGATGCGCTCGCTATGTGGTAGTCGCTCGTGAGACGAGCGTGCGTCGCCGTGTGCGCTGTCACGCAATTAATCGCGGCTAACCTGCAATGTTATTGTATCAATTAAAAAAGGTTTATAACTCAGGCAACTAAAATTATTAAAAAATATACAACCCGAAAGAGCTATTAATTTTTTTTTCTGACGATAACTTGTAATATATAGCCTGTTACTCGTACTATTGAGACGATTTAAATAACACTGCACATATCGATATACAACAAACGTTTAGGCTCTAAGAAGTGATAAAGAAACATCATAGATAGATAACAACTTTATTTGTATAACATTGGTAGAATTAGAATTATACATAGAAGTTGTAACAAAGGGCGGCCTTTATGATTTGCAGATTTGATTACGTTAGTAGTTGGAAGTGCATTTCAAAGAAAATCTTGGGTTACCTAATAATATATGTATGTATAACATGCACTAGAAAAACATAACCCACCTACTTGCACAGTCAGGTAAATATCAGAGCCTAAACTGTTGTTACTTAAATAAGTCACTATCACACATTTTCCAAAACTGTAGTTAAAAAAAGCATATATAAAACTGACAATCTAAGTATACATATATATGCTAACGCCTGTAGGCAGAGGTGCATTAAACACCAGTATTTTGTCACCAGAATCGGAACAATAAGAATATTCATATATAACTTTACTAACTTTCTGTCTATTTATAGATCACACAATATTTGTCCCATGTCTGCCTCTGGCTTAGAGGTTGGACTCACTAAACATTACTTATCTTTAAATCACATTAAAAATTTAGTCATGTGGCTTTGATTACAACATGGCTATGTTATTTATTTTGGGAAACTAAACAGTCACACAGATGATTACAATCAAACATTAAAATAAAGTAATACTTTTATGAGACCAACAACATTTCCCACATAATATGTTAACAATTTTTTGCAATGCATTGTACTTCTTATCCCGAAAATTTAAAAAGAATTCAAAATTATGAGGCAGGTGTTACATTACATTCAAATCTATTACTATTAATATAATACACAAATATAAAAATCTTATGTTTTCAGTAGAATAACATACCTTAAGGACCTAAGCTTCTCCAACTTGGCAATATGTACAGACACATAGACCGCCTTTCCCAACAGTGCCACATGTGACTTCAACATCGCCTCCCGGTACTTTGGGTCTATATTCAGTAGCAATACCGTTAGACACTTCATCACACTCAGCTTTAATTCCTCGGAGATCTCTGCAACTGGAAAACAAAATTAAACATATAACTTTTTGCCTTCTTTGATGTCACTTGTTGCATGAGATGAACTAAAATTGTTATAAAATATAAAACCCAAGTGCATTCAATTACTATATTTTTGCTGAAATACTCTCAAAATGTTGAATGCACAACACATACCCTTTTATTTTCCTGTGGGAACCCCCACCTGTCATCTCGTGGTATGTAGGACTCGAACCAAATAAAACCACTTGGTGTTCTGTCCCAACTGGGTCTATTGCATGGGACCCGGGATACCTTACGAAGGAAGCCTTCGGGAAGTCTTGCAGACCTTGGCCACCTGCTGGATAGGTGACCACGCCTCAGACTTTGGAGTGGCCTTACCCTCCCTCCAGATCAGAGAGGCGAGCGCGGAATACGTTAGTCTCTCATCTCTGCGTAACGTATTCCGCGCGCGCCTATCTGATAGCGGCAGTGCCCTCCGACCTACACAACACATACCCGCTATTAAGACAATTAAAATTTAATCTCGCATGTCAACATCCAAACAACGGTTTAACAAAGAAATATCATACATATATACATACAAACAATCGAAAAATACAACCCTCTTTCTTGAGCATAAATGATTACTTACAATTTACCCGCTGTAAATAGTAAGTAATCATTTATAAACACTCAATCTGACAACTTCATTTATTAAAAAAATATTAATGATTCAAAATAAGTATTATATTGTCATGCATCGCCCTTTTATCTGTTGTATCAATCTGTAATAGCTGTCTAATGAAAATCTGTGAAATTGACCTAGTGTTTAATTTATCTCCAATATTTATTTTTCTTAGCCAACCATGTGTCTAGAACAAGGCAGCCACACTATTAAAATTATTACAATATATTAAAAATAATTATTTTTGTGCAACTAAAATAAGTCACTAGTATAATAGTGCAACTTTATAGTTTTAAGATTAAATTTTATTGCTATGTAACAAATGCTATTGACATTGTAATTATCAGTAACTAATATAATCTGTTGACCTAAATTGACATTAATCATTGAGAAGGTGCTCTTGGACTGAATAAGAGGTTGGTAACATTTCTGCAGTCATAAAACAAAAATAGATTAGGAAAAAATAGCAATTATAACAAGAAAAAATATTTAATAATCATATAACTATTATAAACTCCCTAAAAACTTTGTTGATGTTATCTCGTAAAACTATTTGTAACCTATGTTTCTATCCCACTATTGTAGTGATTTACATCACCATCATAACCATTCTTCTAGCATTCTTTATTGTAAACACATTGCAGTTCTTTATTGCAGTGTTGTAACAGTTTAATCTTACTGGATTAAACTGTTACAACACTGGTTAATACTATTGGTGGCCTCATCACCATAGCAAAGTCTTACAGGCAAGCATTGTATGGAGAAAAAATTTGTGATTTTGTAAAAAGGGAGAGTTTTGTTGAAAGAAGCTTGCATATATACATTATTGAAGGCACAGGTAACAGATCCAAATTGCTAAAATATCAACACAAGCAATGAATTCTTGGAATAGCTATACAAAATGACCAAAGTCTCCAGAGTTCTCGAAGCTTGTGTATACAGCTCTCATTTTGTCTTCAAATATAATTTCCTAAGTCCTCTACAATCAGGCTTCAGACCCGCCCACAGCACCGTTACTGCGCTCCCTAAAGTGACGGGTAAAAAACCTTCATTCCATAAACAATAAACTTCTCTTACAGACCCCTCATTACACAGACTCCATGAACTCTTTCTTCTATGTGCAGTCAGTTCTTCTCTAGAATGCTCTCACACTAAAAATCAGGATGTCCACTAACCGCTTTATATTTAAAAGAAGGGTATGCAATCTCCTTCATAATGAATATACAGAATTGTTGCGTGCGCAGCGTTAGTATATGACTTGATAAATTAATGTTGATACTTTTATTGTATGTTTATCTATATGTGTATGTGACTTTATTTATATATATTTGTGTGTGATTTACTGGCATATTATATTTGAGTAATCCAATCCAATCATATCATTGTACACCTACTTATAATATTACCTTTATATATATATATATCTCCATTTCCCTCATTTATTTATGCATTTTGTGCACCTACCACTCTATCTCTCCAACACCCCAAGGTTGACTGGCAGAAAATGCCTTAAGCATTAAGTTATATGTGCATAAAGATTTAAATAAATAAACAAAATGTGTTATAAACTTACTCATCCCTGGTTTTGTATGGTCAAACACCAATTGTAGTAAACCAATCTCCATTTTCATACACATCTCAAAGCTGTTAACTGTCACCTTATCTAATACTATTCCCATAGCATCCACTAGCCGACTTTGTAGCTCATTTTTCTTACTAGAAAATACAAAATATATGAAATAATTAAAAAATAGTAGAAAACATCTTATCTAGTGGACTACAATAGTCACTTTGATTATAACAGTCACCTCATTATTTTCTTACATTGCTTACACAAGTTTTTATATAAGAATTTTTTAACGAAAATATGTTGAAAACTTTTCTGGTCTCCGGAAAATTTATTAAGATTGTGAAGATATTACTATTGAGAATTCTTGATGTTCAAGGTGCACAGTCACAGTCATATTCAGGTACATACAGGTCAGGTATACAGTCAGTCGGTGCCTATTAAAACAAACTTAATGTTGTTCACCTTTTTAGTGTAAAAGAAAACTAAAGAATTTAAATATATCTTACTCAGTTTCTCTTGATTTCAAGTGAGTGATAAGTGGAAATAACAAGTACTGTTGGAGCTCTTGAACCACTTCTTTCTTTAGATCTGATACACGGGAAATGAACGCACCAATGCTTTCAGGCGACGGACATACCATAAGAACATCGCAAATAGGTTTAATACGAGAAAAAGCCTCCTTTAGATCAGCGTTCATTGTCGCACATTACAAGCTTAGAGGGTAATGAAAACGAGTCCTTAAGACTGTAACCTACAATACATATAAACAAAACTAAAGGTTACTTTATATATTCTAGTTGGATTTCCTGTGTGATTTTAACAACAAAACAACTGTTGTTATAATTTGACCAATTTGACAAGACCCACTTCGTCTTTTCCTAAAATACAGTGTTGCCTCTTAATAAATTTTGGGATACATATTGTTTTAGTAAAAATTCATGAATACAACTGCAGAAATATTATAAGCAACTGACGTCATACTAATATAATCGGGCTGTTTTATATCGGACAGACATTATACAGTCCATGACGGCATTCCATTAGTGCAAAAATATTGCAAAAATAAACACAGATTTAAATGCACAAGTACCAGACGAGCCGAATAATCACATCTTTCCCCTGCTTGCAGCGTATCTGGGGGGTAAACTTTCTCGGAGGGGACGAAAAGAGTGCAGCAGGCTGTCAATTTGGGACTCTGAATGTGCGTGGCACTATGAATGAGACGTTACATGAGGTATACGAGTTGATGAATGAAAGAAAAATAAATGTTTTATGTGTGAATGAGACCGAGCGAGAAGAGAAAGATGTTTACACACGGCCTATTTACATAAATCTGGTTGAGTATAGCCGACCATGAACATTGCAACAAGGGTGTAGCTATTCTTTCCGAGCGAATGACAGAATCTTTGATAGAATATGAGTGCGTACTCTCTTCTTCAATGGGTCCGCCTTAAGGTGGGATTGATACTTATATTAATTTTGTATGCATATACTACGGACATGTTACATAATCAGGCATACAGAGAAGAATACGTACGTGTGTAGATGAGATGACAACATGATTAATTTTCTGATAGTTGATAAAGGGATGAAGACTAAATTGGTAGCTCCTAGGATTAGTCTAGGATTAGAACATTTTTTGGTAGTTTGCGAAGTAAGTACCCTGTTCAGATTCTAGCGACATAGGGCAAGAGTATCCACTACTAAGTAAGAAAGAATAAAAATAGAACGATTAGAGAAAGCAGATCGAAAAGAGATGTACAAGAGACATTTGAGTACCAGACTAGAACAAGAAGAGAAAATCTCGACAAGAAGATGTGAATATAGTATGGACGGTATTTAAAAGGAATTTAGTAGAGACTCCTATTGATATATATAGATCGAGTAAAAGATGGAATAAGAAGCGTAAGAAATACCGTTTACTTTTAATAGATGGCGCTCTGTGATTTAACTTTAAGCTAGAGGTATTTTCTGTGACGCTTCATATATATAAATTGCGACTAGATAACTGTGATAATCAAAACTATCATAATAAAAGTACACTAGCTTGATACGAAATTAAATATTGTGCTGTGTTATCAAATTTTTGATTCACTGCATGCTGCTGCGGTAATGCATATTTAACGTTTGACTAGCTGTTATAGGCATAGTTATACACCACTTAAAAAGGATAGACCGACCATATGTAGTAAACGTTCAAAGAGGGCTAACTGATGAGATAAAGAAACGAGAAAAATGTTACTATAAAAGAAAAATGATTACATGATTTATTAGCAATCAAAGATATTCATAGAATAAATGGAGGCAAAAATTACGCTGACGTAAAAGAAAATAAATAAAACTACAGAGACACGAAAATTTACGTGAAATGTGTTGATGCAATTAGAGTAGATAAAATTATGAAAGTGATCAAACATTTGAGAGTTAATAAATCTCCTGGGTGTGATAGTGTCATATGAGATGTGTGTGTGATGGCAGGACTGTTGCACCGTTTCTTTAAGCTTTGTTAGACCCGGGGGACAAAGTTCCAACTGATTGGACAGTTGCGGTAATTGTCGTAATCTATAAAGGCAAATAATCGCAGCAAAAATGCCAGAACTACTCGTATATACAGAGCAGAGTTACTATAGTTTAAAATTGTTATGATTTTTTAGGACTTTTTTAATTGTTCTATATGTCCTTCGTCAAAGGGGTTCCAAATAGTGTAATCAAAGTCTAAGAGTGATCTAACAAAACTAAAATAAAAAAAATTGACTGCACTATTTTTAAAAAGTTTAGTGACTCTGTTGATAAATCCTATAAGGGCTCGTTGAGTTATAGAATCGTAATGAGACTTAAATGAGGCTTAAATGTATAATACCTAAGTCTCTAATAGTATTAACCCTTCCGAGAGTTTTATTATTTAATTGGTAATCATAAATAATAGGAGTTTTTTTACGCGTGTAGGTAATAATATGTTTTTTTTTTGGAATTAAGAAACAGTTGGTTTTTATGACAGTATTTAGGTACAGAGTTTAAATCGTCTTGTAGTTTACTGAAATTGACAGAACTAGTAATATTGAAATTGAAATAACTTAGTATCATCTGCGTATAAAAGCTGACTCGTTTTGTATAAAGTTTCGCCGATCTAACTGAGAAGGTTGCCACGTATACCGATTCTCCGAAGTTTGCTAGTAGCGAATCATAATTTTTTTTTTTCAAATGCCTTTGAAAATTTGATGTACACTACATCTACTTGTCTTTTTATCCATAGAATTAAGTAAAGATATTCAAAGCTTTATGGTGCAATTTGAGAAAAATTAAGAAATGATAAGGTAATGTTATGATGAAATGAACGTGTAGAACAAGTAACACACCTGTATACTTGAGAAGTTTGCTAGGATGGAAGATCCCAAGAAAATGGAGACTACATGCTTTTATAAGTGGTCAATTGGTACCTAAAAAGGCATGCATATATATTTCAGATCTAGTAATTGAAAACTCTTATTAAATACGAAATAACATAACCATTGTTTAAATATTCATGCAGTGGTGAAACATAACGTTATAAATTTAAAAGAAGAATTGTCAAAGTCAGGTGTTAATAGGTATCTGTCAGAGTGTCAATCTGAACGGAAATGGAAACCAGAATGCAATTAAATAATTGAATTAAACATATAAGTATTATGTTTTCATGATCATCTAGTGCGAAAAATATTGTAATATGTTCACTTTACCGGGTCAGCGGGTCTTACATAAGTGCCTTAAGATTTTAAGGTTAACTGTTGTGGATTTTAGCAGTTTTCCCGATATAAAGAAGTTGAATCCGGTTCGAACCGTTGAAAAGATAATTGATAACAATACGAGCATTTTTGTCGAAAGTCCGATCCATGTAAAGATGGTACCTATCGACGTTAACGACACCAAGGCTCATAACAAGCTGACGATGACGTTATATAGTCAAGGTACAAAAACTTTTGATTTCCAAGTAAAGCAGACGTCTAAATGCTTGGAATTGCTGAATAAAAACACTGCTTCGGATAGAAATGATGTGTGCGTGATACATGTTCCGTATCAACTCAAAGTGGAGGTGACAACTACAGACAGTGCCTCAGTGAGCCTGTCTCAACTAGAAGGCCAGGAGTTTATAGTAAAAACACAAAAAGGATCAGTTAATGTTAGCAACCTGAAAGCAGATCATATTTCGCTCGAGAGTACAGAGGGAGAACTCAAATGTGATGGTCGCTTGCAAGCAAAGCATATAGAATTAAAAACTGGCTCTCAAAGTGGCATACAGTGTCACAATATACTTGCAAATATATTCAATGTAACAACACATGCTGGTCCCATAGTAGTGAAGTCTTGCTACAGCGATAAGTCACACTTCACCACCCTGATGGGTAACATACATCTTGATCATCTTCATAGATCTGTTTTAATTGATGTAATTCAGCAAGGCAACCTTCACATTATGGGCTTCTCTGGTAACCTTCAAGCTTCTTTGAAGAGTGGAGATGTGTTCATGCATGCTTCCCAGCTTACAGAGAAAACCAGTATCTTTATACATGAAAAAGGTAAAGTTGAGCTAATCATGCCAGATTTAGTAAATAATTTACCGGCTACTAATTTGATAGCTGATAAAATAACTGTTGATAATAAAATACTAAAACTAGGAAGGTTTATGGATGATGCACATCCTAAGAGGTTCAGATTTGAGCGGGAACCAAACCATGAGTTGCACATAGTTTGTAAGAATGGCTCCATTGATTTGAAGGAGACAGACCTACCATTTTTAGTGTAGTTAGCTTATCTATGATGTTATACATGTACTTTAGGTGATATTTATGTTTGTACTGTGTAGCTGTAAAATGCTTATTACATTTCTATGAAAGTAACACAATTGGTTTTTATTAAAATGTGTTTTTTAAATGTGATGTTTGATTAATTTTGTGTATTTGCAGCTTCAAAATTGTATGTTTAACTTGTAGATTAACTATAAATACTACTTATATGTAAGATGTCAAATATTGATAATTTATCTTGTATACTGAACCTAACTAGTATTTTAATGCTATATGCAATGTTTATTCCAAACAACTTATCATTGTTATGTCTTCCATGAACCATAAACAAGTGACTAATTAGAATTCATGATTGTGTTGATTGTTTTTATTATATTCAATATAATTTTAGAAACTATGTACGAAAAATTAGGTAACACTATAACTGCCAAAGTAATTTTTGTGAGTTAAATCAATACATTTTAAGTATGTACACATCCATTTCATGCATTTATTGTTAGTATTTTTGGATAGCAACATATATTATTGCACTGTAATGAACAAATGCATTATATTTAATGATTTATTTTTGTAGTTCCTCATTATGAAACTTGTGCATTATTTTTCTTGTATCACAAGTCAATCTGCTAGTCTACATACATTTATTAATTATTGTTATTGACTTATAAATATTTCCCTTTAGAATTCTAGAGTGTTTGTAGGTAATAACTATTGTTATTTATTCAAGTAGTAAATTGTTGAAAGTTTCATTAAAAAAAGCATCCCATTTTACTTGTATGTATTATTTTATATTGACCATTTACACATTGAACATATCCCTACTAAATAACCTATAATAATAAATAATCTGAGATTGTTTTCAATCTAATGATGTACTGAGCAGTATGTTTACTTTTTAACTAGGTAAGCGTTAATTGGGTACAAAGATGGTAATGTGTGGCGGGGCACCGCCGCCGGCGCAGTGCTGATAACGAGCCTGTTTATATGCAGAGAGCGAGCGCGCGCGCGCCAGTCCCGCTCCCGCCGCCGACCGCGCCGCTAACATGCCGGCCTGCGCGCCCGAGTACAGCCGCCTTGCGCGCTCCAACACTGAACTTGTGTTTTCGCCCCGAGTAAAGCGATGCTCGCATCAGCCGCCGCCCTTCACTGCCCTCCGGCGCTCTTTCTCCTCAACGTTTTCACTAATACCTGAAGAGCGAGCCGTCTCACCGGAACGTCCGCAGCCGCTACCCCGTTTTGTAAGAATAATCACATGGATTCCCCGGCTTATGCTTCGGCCGCTGTTCGCTATGCTAAGTCTCATCACCCATCCCGCCTGGAAACAAATTTTCGTGGTTCTTCCCACGCTCTGGATTGCCGCTTCGTTGTTCATTTTCTGGAAGTGTGTGCAGTGCCCTCTAGGAGTTCTTAAGATGGTTGGGCGTGTCATTAGCTCCAAAAACCTGAAGAAACCACGTACCGTGCTCATTAGTGGAGGCAGTTCAGTACAAGCATTACATCTAGCGAGAAATTTCCATTCAGCTGGAGCAAGAGTAGTTGCATTTGAAATAGAAGGGCAATTTGCACTGTTGAAGTACTCTGCGGCGGTGCACAGATTTTATACAGTGCCGCGACCTAATCCGGCTGATCCATTAGCTTATGCCCGAGCCTTAAGAGAAATTGTGGAAAGGGAATCTGTAGTATTTTATGTGCCGGTGAGTTCCACGACCCCAGCGTATTATGACGCTCTAGCGAAGTCACACTTGGAAGTAGTGGGATGTCAGTGCTTCGTGCCGTGCGCTCGTGACGTGGTTACTCTTGATGATCCTCTCGAATTGATTCGAGTATGCCGTGCTGCTGGTTTACCAACACCTCAGTTTTGGGTTGTTGCTAACGATGACGATGTTCGTGCGTGGTACGATAGTGGAGCTTCCAAGGAAGGACGGCATTTCATTGCAAGTGCAGGAGCCCGTGGAGCAAGGGATCGTTTGCGTTTTGTTATGCCTGAAGATAGAAACCAGTTCAGATTCCCTAGAGAAATCAGTGCAGAAAAACCATGGGTAATTGTTAGAGAGCCAAAGGGAGAGAGGATTGTGACTTGTACTACATTGAAGGAGTCTCGGGCTGTCAATAATGTATCGTGTCGAGTGGATTCTGCGAGAAAAGGATTAGTGCCTCAGAGGGACGAGGAAGCAGATGCTTGGGTGCAACGATTTGTATCTTTTCTGGCACCAGCAAGGCCCATGACAGGACACGTGTCATTCAGACTAGTGCGTGAAGAACACCCTACGAATGGCCACAATAATAAGTTAGTAGCGATTGGAGCCCGAGTAGGCGTGTCTCTACCATACTTGTGCCAAGGCTCTACTCGATGTGGTCACACAGCAACAGTCGGAAAGTTGCTGGATACTGTCCTAGACACCCGCGAGGCACTCTTCACGTTCTGGGATCCATTGCCTTACTGCGCATATTATCAGTCTCGAATGCCAGACGAAAGGAGGCCGCCGCCCCCAGAGCCATGCAAGACACCACCGAATGTTCCTCTCTGAAATGTAATGTAGTGGCAACGTAGGAATTATTTATTAAAGACACTCAAGTACCTGAAGAGTGCGTGAGTGCGTGAGAGGGAGCTCTCTTTGTTGCGTGTGGCGTGTAAAGTCACACTCAGTACGTGTCGGTTGCTCGCCTCGCTTGTATGGCAAGCGTCTGGTCGAAGGACGATACGACTTATTGTAACTACTAAGTAGATATTTAATTTTCTTTTGTATATACAAAAAAAATATAATTAAGTATGCCTGCATATTGTTAGGTTAAGGAATAAAACGAAGTCGACTATTTTTATTTAAAATTGTTTTTGTTATTTTCGTGTCACGCATCATCCCTTCAGATGCTTTCTTTTATATATTCATCTAAACCCCATATTTTCTTGAAATCTGATCATCAATAAGAGAATTTATATATTATAACACAGCAAATAGAAACAATATATAATGTAAAGTATAAACTTTTTGAATCTAGTCGACGAGCAAGGCTTGTTTATCAAAGTTATTTTTAATCGAGGGTAGAGGAGAAAAGTGTGATCTGTGGTCGGACGCCCCTGGTGACCCGGACGAGATAACTGCTATCTCTTCAAGTGCACTACAATTTACAATAATATACTTCTCACTATCTTGTTAAGGGGACAAACATCAAGCAAAACAAAGATGTAGACAGACATTTTATGTAAGTTACAGGTATTAAGCGTTTTTATAAGCCTCTTAATTGTGTAAATCAGATATCTACCACAGCTCTACTACAATATATTTATATAGGTCCAGGTCTAGGCTCATGTGTTATCTGTTTGTATCCATTTACATACTCACGCCTGTATCCCTGCAGGGGTAGGCAGAGGTGTAAAAAACACCCTATTTGGTTTTGTTATACGTAAGCGATAGGCTGATGATGAAGACATTAAAAAATAAAAAGAATTGTAAGGTATTTCTGTGTAGGTTGCCAGTATACTAAGAATGAGTAGCAAAGATAAAAAGGAGTGAGTACAATTTTTTTTTTATGTAATATTTTTATCCAACGAGCAGACGGGTCGCCTGATGGTAAGTGACAAGAGTCACAAGTGCGTTGCCGGCGTTTTAGGTAGGAGGACACTGCAGAATATTAGCCCTTCTCAGGTGATACCGGCAGAAAGTGCAGATATTGAAATAATGGCTGAAATCTAAGTATTATAAAAATGAAAAATCTATTGAATTGTGTCCTTTTGGTTTTAACCTAGAGTTCTTTACCATTATAGTAAACTTAATAAAATAATGAATAAACCTGTTTTTTTGTGGCCAAATGATGGTAAATGCTAATTGGTAGTATTCATCATCCCTTAATTTCACCCCCTTAGAGGTGGAATGTTTAATTCATATTTAAATTCGACCAATCTCGACTACATCCCTTCCAGTTAAAAAGTAATAATTAAAATCAGCACATCTCATCATCAACAAATCTGCATAAAGTTTAATCAAATTGGCTACTTTCTGTGAAGTTTGTGGTGAAGAAGTTAAGTTATTAAGATCTGTTAGAGTTCAGGGTAAAAGTAAAAACCACCGCCACTGGACACCTTCACCTCAAGAGTCATAAGTGCGCTGCCCGTCTTTGAGGGTGATGAGGGTTGGGGAGATGATGTAAAGGGAAAGAGGAGAGGGGGAGTTGGGCCTCCAGTACTCTCACTTACTCGCCAATACAATGCAAGCATTGTTTGTTTACCGGTTTTCTGTGAGACCGTTATGTAGTATAACGGTCTCACAGACTCCGGTCGAGCTAGCCCATTCGTGCCTAAGCATGGCTCTCCCACGGTCAACTAATACGTATTTAATACATATGTTTATTATAATCTTATAGACAGTAATTTAAAGGTGTCAGTCGTGCTGCGTCGTGCAGTCTACCTACATACACAGGGTGTTATAGAAAGGTGTGGTAATATTTGAGGTTCGTATAGTAGACAAAATAAATAAATAACGTAAAGCGCATATGAATAAATTGCAGGTAAATTCGTGTAATTTATAACTGACTAGCTGTTACCTGCGACTTCGTCCGCCTGGTATTTAACAAAAAAGTTATTGTTCAGTTTCACGACAGAGAAAGACAAAATAAACGTGACACAGAGTTCACGACAGAATTAATGAGTTAATTCTGTATTCCGCGTAAAGAAATACCTATGCTAATTTTTATGATTTTTTTCTCTGAATCGAATATTACAAAATTTTTAATAGTTTTTTTTTTCGTGAAGTCATATTTTTTTTAAAATAAAAGTAGCCTAAGTTACTCCTTGCTTCATCAGCTATCTGCCAGTGAAAGTCCCGCCAAAATCAGTCCAGCCATTTCAGAGATTATCCGGAACAAACAGACAAACAGACAGACAAAAATTGAAAAAAAATGTTGTTTGGGTATATGTACCGTGTATACATCCATATGCACTTAGTAAAAAGCGGTTATTTTAATATTACAAACAGACACTCTACTTTTATTTCTTTGTATAGATATCTTATTAATAACTGATAAATTTGTAGTAAAAATTAAATAATAAATTGTTACGAAAATGAATGAAAACACAGTGCATTTCTTGGTTAAATCAACTATTTTACGGCTACAATAACGCTCCTACATTCGGACTATTCATGAATTTAACATACTGTATATAGTGTAGGTATATTTATATTAGTAATGTTATGGTGTAGTTTGCTAATGCGAAGCTAGTGTTATTGTGAACTCTTGACATTCGTATTAATTTAACAAACAACTAATCTCCGCAGTTATTTTGTTTAATTTTATAAAATATACATATAAGCATAGGTATATAATAGTATATAAATAATACATATAATAATTGTATATAAATAATGTTTAAAAATAGTCTCTAATCAGTTAGCGCAGTGGTGTGTAATCCTCAAACTGTTGTTCTGAGTCTGGGTGTTTTTTGTGGCCGTTGTTTGCATGTTTGTAAAGTCCCCCGAGACACAGGATTAATTCTAGTTCGGGACTTGTCTTAAAAATAATAAAATAAAATAATAATAACAAAGTTATGGAACTCATAAACTTTTTTTTTTGACTTAGTAGGTATACTAAATTTATGGTCAATGTACACAATCCATTTGTTCCATAAACAGGCTTCTTATTTTCATCCTACTTCAGAAAAGCAGGAGGTTCTCAATTCGACTGTTTTTTTTTTTATGTTTGTTACCTCAGAAGTTTCGACTGGGTGAGCCGATTTTGACATTTTTTTTTATTTGTAAGCTGGTGCTTCCGGTGTAGTCCAGTTCTGACAAAACAGATACAGACGTTTGTACATTTAGAATGTAAAATTAGTAGCAGTTAGTACTTCACTCTGAAAAATAAAAACGGATGAATGGTCTCACTATTTATATACATACGCACGGAACCGTCGATGTAGACACGCTCGAGGTAGACACAGGCTTAAAAACGCCTACATTTTGTGGATCAAAACTTCGTCATACTTACGTAATGTACATACGTATCATTGAACCTTATTTAACCTATGTATCTTAAAATATTATACATACATACACTTATGCTTATATCTCCGACGGGGTAAGCAGAAGCGTCTCAAACGCCCACTTCATGCCAACCATAATTAAGTTCCACTTACGTAATAGCAAGTCTACTGCCACCATCCGGGCACTTTTGGGAATGATGGGAAAATTTGGAGTATATTGACAGAAAGGGAAGGGAAGACATATTGCTGATGCATGTGCATTAGTTCAAGCAAGACAGTGTATACTATAACTCGCATTCCTATAACTCGAACTGGCTGGTAGTATATGTACTACTGTATGTATACATATATATCTGTACTCGTATGTAAATAAGTACATCTGAGAAAATAACCACACACCTTCCTAATTAATTAATAAAACATTTCGCTTCCTAACTTTTGTTAATACTTTGGCTTCGGAGTTCAAAAACTATGCACATTATTTATGAGTTTATTTTCAATATCTTGAACGAATGCAGTCAACGATCCGACGATGAGTAAAGTTATTTTTAGCCAAGGATTTTGTCGTCATCTTTTTATTCTGACACGCAATCCTGTTTTGCTTTCGCTTGTAGGGAATCGAGGCTTACCAAGATCAATTTGCATACAGAAACGTCTAAACTAATATCTCAAACGCAATACAACTTAAATATATTGTTAGTATAATATTTTAGCCCTATGGTTCTCAGTGGAAGACCCTATGCTACACAGGGTCTTCCCGTGGGTGTCGTAAAGGGCGACTTAGGGATCGGATTGTGTGACTGTATACTGTATAGATAACCATCTATCCGACAGTGTACAGTCACGCAGTACCCGGATGATGGCAAAAGGCTTGCCACCTATTACGTAAGTGGGACTTAATTATGGTTGGCAAGAAGTGAGTTTGAGTCGCATTTAATTATACGTAACATTCGATAAATATCATGACTCCAGCAATTAACACTAATTGTGTATGAATACTAGGTATTATAAAGGTATGAGGTCGTCTGTTGGTTAATAGCCGGCCAGGTCTGCGAGGGTGCACAGGGATGTTCCTTTCAAGGGTTAACCTGAGACCCTAGCAATAAAACTATGTGACGGAACATACCGTGTGGTTTTAGTCGGTTCGAGTTCGACATACAACCCTACTGGTCCCGGTAGGGTAATGACCCGTGGGGTGCGGGCTAGAAAACCTCCACGTGGTGTACCCTGGGCAACGTTGGCGACGACGCAGCCTTCTCACCCTCTGCTTTTGAGGAGTGCGTCGTCGCCAACGGCTAATCTTCTGGCGAAAAGAGGTAGCTGACTTCTTTTGGACATTCGGTCGTGACTTGGCCCAACAGAGCGGGCTTTTGTATGCAGATTCCTCTGTTAGCTCTTCGCTCCTCGGAGCTGTGAGGAAGGGAACCTCAGTAAAAAATCACCGTGGTGGGACCCTTCTATGGGTCAGAGCCTCTCCAGTGTTCACGGTGGAGAAGGTGGACGGGCTCGGCGTGCACTTACACTGCCACCGAGCAGGCATGGGATGATTCACTTTCCAAGCCGCCGTCGGCATATCGTAATCCCGAAAGGAGTGTCGTGGTTAAGTCTCGCGGCTCCGATCGGGGGCGAGGGTCTTGGCTTAGCCGCCCGGACTGCGAGGAAGAAAACCTCTATAAAAAATTACCCCGAATCCCGTGTTCTGGTGCGTGACCATGGGATGCATGGCTGATGGGTGGTTCAGTCGCGAACGTACTCCCAGCCGGGGCACCTGCGGACCCCTCGGTTGGGCATAAATCTACGCTTACCCGGGTATTGGGGGATCTCTGCCCGGGTGGACCTTTAATTCTCCCCCACTCGTGGGATATATTATGGATTTCAACACTAAAATTAATAAAAAAATTGAAGAACAAAAGAAGGAGTTAAAAGCTAAGCAAGGAAGGAGAAAAAGTAAAAAGTCGGCGGCAGAAGCCTCGTCGACCGACGAGGAAGTGTCGTGCCCAACTACTCTCTCGGTGGAGCTCCTAGATGTTAATCTGACTCCTGGGAGCAGTACAATTTTGGAGCAAAGACACTCCAGGACAACCAGGGCAGCAACTTGTACGGTCGAGCACATGGAGCTTGAGCCCCGCGACTTCGATAATCGAAAGCGAAGCCGCTCGAAGGACGAGGAAACCGAAACATCAACGGAAATGCTTCCTCCAAAGTTGACCACTAGCCAAAGAGGAAGATCGAGGTCGCGGACGCCTGTTCCGCCTTTGCCAGGTTCTGTCTTCTCCAGGGCGGGGGTGTACACTCGGGCTCGTGCGGAAGGTGAAATAGTCGCGGAGGAGGAGATCGCAGATCTCCTACTAAAAATACGTTCGGGGGGTTCTGTCTCCCAAACACCGTCGACGTTGAAAGAAAGAACAAGCGCGGCAGTGGCCATTATTAACAAAGTGGCCACCAAGTCAACGAACTTAAAGGGCTCTTTTGTCAGAGCCCTGAAGGATTCCTCCTCCGCTATCTCTGGGGTCGTCGAAACTCTCATTGGGGATGTAGCACGACTTCAAGCTGCGAATAATCGTCTTACGGAGCAGGTGGCAGAGCTCAACACCCAGTTCGCCCAATTTCGGGTGCAGGCGGATTGCCCTGAGCGACTGAGCCAGGTTCAGCAGCAGGCTGCCTCTCCCTCTTCATCCCAAACTCCGGACTCCCACCTGCAGCATGTCCTTCAGGCAGTATGGAGGATGATGGACGGGCGCCTAGCAGGCCTAGAAGCAAGACTGCCTCCGGCACCCAATGTTCGGCCGCCTCTCGCCACCGATAAGATAAAGGCCAATTCAGACCAGACGCCGCTTCCCGTCTCAGGTGGCCGCGTATCCTATGCCGCGGCTATGTCATCGGCACCCTCATCTACAAAGAAGGGTGGACGACCGGTGAAGAAAGCGGCAAAGGTGGCGGCAGAATTCCCCCCGTTGACCACTCCGGCATCCAGAGTGAAGAACACAGTTCCTGTTGTTGCTGAAACGGTACCAGGCCCTTCGACAACTGGTCCCTCTACGTCCGCCCCTTCCAATGACGGATGGGAAGTAGTCGGTGGGGATAAGAAGTCCCGAAAGCGAGGTAAGAAGGCTTCGAAAAAAGTAGCGTCTATACCGCAATCGTCATCCGTGGCAGTTAACCCAAAAAACAAGTCGCGGAAACTGCAGGCACCCAAAACGGCGGCAGTAGTGGTCACATTGTCACCGGAGGCGGCTCGCGACGGGCTATCCTACGCTGCCGTTTTCAAGAAGGTCAGGGATAGCCTAGGTGGAGAGTTCGGGGCTTCAGGGGTGAGGTTGCGCCTCGCCCAAACGGGGGCTCGAATCCTTGAGTTCCCCGGGGTTGAAGGGGGGAAGGCGGCCGACACGGTTGCTGAGAAGCTGCGGAGTGTTTTTGAAGCGAAGGATGGTGTCAAGATCGCCAGGCCCACTAAGTGCGCAGAGCTGCGCTTTTCGGGTCTGGACGACTCTGTGACGGTGGAGGATGTCCGCATTGCTATTCAGGAGAAGACAGGATGCAATGCGGACAGTATCAGAGTTGGCACCATCCGCCCCGGTCCAGGAGGCCTTGGTGCGGTTTGGGTAAGCTGTCCCATAGCGTCAGCCAAGATTTTGGGCGACGCCGGCAAGGTCCTCGTCGGTTTCGTGAACGCCAGAGTCACAATCCTGGCCGCGAGACCGATGAGGTGTTTTAAGTGCCTGGCGTCGGGACACACCCGCGTCAAGTGCGGAAGTTGTTTTGACAGCAGCGGACTCTGTTTCCGCTGCGGTCAACCGGGGCACAAGGCTGCGGAATGTTCCGCCGCCCCTCACTGCCCAGCGTGTGCGGCTGGAAATCTCCCTGCCAATCACCAGATGGGGCAGGGGGCCTGTAAGACACCCCGCGCTCCTCAGCAAACACTCGAGGCTAGCCAGTCGACCCAGGCTGCCTCCAATATCAACCGCGCGTCGTTGCCGTCGCCCATGGAGGTGGCTGTAGAGACGGTTCAGTAATGGACCAAGTCTCCAGCCTCCTTGTCCAGACGAACCTAAACCACTGTGCCGGTGCGCAGGACCTTTTCCTGCAAACCATGGCAGAGTGGTCGATTGGTGTCGCCGTAGCTGCGGAGCCCTATTACGTTCCTCCCTGTCCAAACTGGTTGGGTGACCGGGACGGCTCCGTGGCAGTCGTCGGCTCCACGGCGGCTCATTCCCCGCCCTTGTCGCTTAAAGACAAGGGTACTGGATATGTTGCCGCTGAATGGGGGGGGATCACTATTTATGGTGTCTACTTCTCCCCCAACCGGAGTCTGAGCGATTTTGAGGTCTTCCTCAATAACCTAGAGACCTCGATACGGCGACTTGCGTCTGGGCACGTTCTAGTGCTGGGGGACTTCAACGCCAAGTCTGTTGCGTGGGGTTCCCCCAGGACGGACGCACGGGGCGACGCTGTTGAGGAGTGGGCAACATCGGTGGGCCTCTGTCTTCTTAACAGAGGCACCACCAACACGTGCGTGCGACAGCAGGGGGGGTCGATAGTGGACCTTTCGTTCGCTACCCCTGCTCTTGCCGCACGAGTAAGGAACTGGTGTGTCCTGGAAGAGGTTGAGACGCTCTCGGATCACCTCTATATCCGATTTGAGCTCTCCCGGACCCAGGGCCCCAGAAGGGGTCACTTGGCGCGGCATCCTTCGCGCTTCCCGCGGTGGGCTATTTCTAAGCTAGACCGGGATCTACTGGAGGAGGCAGCCATAATTTACTCTTGGCTGTCCCCACACCCTCTGACTGAGGAGGTAGAAATGGGGGCAGGCCGCTTTTGCGATGCGGTAACGCATATCTGCGATGCGGCCATGCCCCGGATTCGAGGTAGTCGGCCTCCAAGGAAGGAGGTCTACTGGTGGTCCCAGGATTTGGCGGATCTCCGCGTGGCCTGTATTCTTGCCCGGAGGTCCTACACCCGCAGCCGTCGGCGTCACCGTGAAGAGGGGGAAGAGGACCAGCTTCATGAGGAGTACCGAGAGGCGCGGAAAACTCTGAAGCTGGCCATTTGTCGCGCCAAAGAGGAGAAAAGAAAGGAGATGCTGGAGGGTCTCGATCGTGACCCCTGGGGTCGCCCTTATCGTGCGGCGCAACAAAAGCTCCGCACGCTGGGCCCCCCCCTTACTGAAACTCTCCAGCCCAGCTTCCTGCAGGAAGTGGTTGAGGGCCTATTCCCACAACGGGTGGAGCACTCACCCCCGTCGATGGCCCCCTTGGCCGGAGACGACGGAGAGTTCGAGGAGGAAGATATTCCACCCGTCACGGAGGCAGAGATGGGGGCGGCTGTTCTACGGATCCGCTCCAAGAACACCGCCCCAGGGCCAGATGGGATCCCTGCCCGAATACTGGCCCTAGCTCTCAACCACATGGCGGACCACCTCAGGGGGGTGTTCGACGCATGCTTGGCGTGTGGACGCTTCCCTGACTGCTGGAAGAGCGGGAAGCTGGTTCTTTTAAGGAAGCCGGGACGGCCTACGGATTCGGTCGCGGCCTACAGGCCTATCGTACTGCTGGATGAGGCGGGTAAATTGTTTGAGAGGGTCCTCTCTGCCCGCATCGTCCGGCACCTGAGCGAGGTCGGTCCCGATTTGTCGGACGCCCAATTTGGTTTCCGAGCGGGGCGTTCGACGATCGATGCTGTAATGCGTCTGAGGGCCGTGACCGAAGAGGTAGTGAGTTGTGGCGGCGTGCTGCTGGCGGTGTCTTTGGACATCGCCAACGCTTTTAATAGTCTGCCATTCAGCTGCATCAGGGAAGCGCTCCATTATCACAGGGTGCCACAGTACCTGAGGCGGCTGGTGGCAGACTATTTGGAGGAGCGTACCGTCGTGTACGAGGATCGAGAGGGAAATTTGAGTCGTCGGCCCATGTCGTGCGGTGTTCCGCAGGAGTCTGTCCTTGGACCTCTCCTGTGGAACATGGGGTACGACTGGGCCCTTCGAGGTGACTTCCCCCCTGGGCTGGGCGTAATCTGTTACGCCGATGACACTCTGGTCACAGCCCGGGGGTCGAACTTTCAAGAGGCTGCACGCCTGGCCACCAGAGGAGCCTCACTGGTGGTCGGGCGCATCGAGGCGCTAGGGTTGCGCGTGGCTTTGGATAAGACGGAGGCCCTTTTATTCCATGGGCCCCGTCGAGGTCCACCCCCTGGCGCCTCCATAATGGTCAACTCGATCCTTGTACCGGTTCAGGCCCACATACGATATCTGGGCCTGATCCTCGACGGAAGATGGCGCTTCGACGAGCACTTTCTGCAGCTGGCTCCAAGGTTGGTCGGCACTGCGTCTGCCCTTGGGCGACTTTTGCCCAACTTGGGTGGACCCAGCGTCGCAACAAGACGGCTGTACACGGGGGTTGTCCGGTCAATGGCACTATACGGTGCACCGGTGTGGGCAGAAGCTCTGACCGCCCAGAATAGGGCACGCCTTTGGCGCCCTCAGAGGGTCATGGCGGTTAGAGCAATACGCGGTTACCGCACCGTGTCGACGGAGGCGGCGTGCGCGTTGGCCGGAACTCCCCCGTGGGACCTGGAGGCGGAAGTGCTCGCCGAAGTCTATCGGCGGACGACAAATTTCCGGGCGGGTAGTGGCAATCGGCCCCCGCCCGAAGAGGTACGCGAGTGGCGTGAGGCCGCTCGCCGAGCTACTATGGCTCGTTGGTCGTCCCGGCTGGAGGCTCCACGTGCTGGCTTTGCCACTGTGGAGGCGCTCCAGCCGGTCATCGTTGAGTGGGCAGGGCGGCAGCACGGAACCCTTTCCTTCCGACTGACGCAGGTTCTTTCCGGGCACGGCTGCTTCGGAAAGTACCTGCACTCGGTCGCTAGGAGGGAATTGAGTCCCGTCTGCCACCACTGCGACTGCAGTGAGGACTCGGCACAGCATACGCTCGTGGATTGCCCGGCGTGGGCGGCGCAGCGTCGGGCCCTCACTGCAGTAATTGGAGAGGATCTGTCGCTTCCGGCCGTCATACGCTCCATGGCCGGTAGTGACAGGAATTTTACCGCGGTCGCAACCTTCTGCGAGAAGGTCATCTCGCAGAAGGAGGTGGCGGAGCGGGCCCGGGAGGATGACCTCCACTCGGACTCTATTCGCCGCCGGCGAGCCGGACGGCGGAGGCGCGCTTACCAGCGCCTCATGCCGCCCTGAGTGTGGCCGCGGGTGGTCGGGACGGGTTTTCCCTCCACCCGCTATAGTGGCCAACCGCGAGGAGGCGACGTCCTGGTGTGCCTGGACGTTGCCTAGTTGAGAGTTACCAGAAGGTGGTGCCCGCGCTTTTGCGGGCAAAGCGCTAGGAGGGGTCCGGATGTCTTACTAAAGCTGTTCCCGGATTCCTCCTATTCTAAGCGCAGCATGGCACACCGTGTGGTTTTAGTCGGTCCGATTCCGACACACCGTTCCATCGAAAACCCCGGTGGGATGACGGCCCGAGGGGGTTTCCACACGTTAAAAAAAAAAAAAAAAAAAAAGGGTAATGACCCGTGGGGGTTTCTACACGTTAAAAAATGCAATTAATTACTTATGTTACTTCTTTTTACCTCAACCAGCTTAACTTATTCATTAAGTGTCTACGTGATGTAGGTAATGCAAATAATTATCTAATAGAGTATTAGGTGTAAGCAACTTGTTTACTTTGTCAACTAATTTCTTTCAGCATAGATAAAGTAGTAATCAGCTTTAAAAAGCATTTCGTAGAAGATAAATGTTTTTAAAAATATATAAGATAAACTTTCTTTATCTTCAATTGAGGCATGAATTATAATCAGTAGCTTTGATGATAATATAATACTCACTGTACAAATAATATTGCCAAAAAAAAATATTACACATGTAAAGTCAACGCCAAAAAATCCTTATATAAATAGTATATATATATATATATAATGTTATACTGGGCACTTATTTACAGACTAAAACAGGATTAAAAAAAAATATTTATTAAAAAATATATATACGTTTTTCAACAATCGAAACAAAATATGCTTTTTAAGAATCTATTAGAGCTTAATATTAGTATTCTTTATTTAATCGATCATTACCAAATCGGTTTTGACTCATTAATTCGTCTTATTAAACAAAAATACGACATGATTATGTACTATCTAATTAACATTTTCTAAATGAATTATCGATGATTAACAAATTGTATTAGACGATATGTACTGCTGTGATGTATGATTAAGCACAGAATAGAATAATAATGTTTTCTTTCTTTCTCTGTCTTATAAATATTGTATATGCAGGTGGTAAAATAGTTTTATCAAACCTTGTCATTTGCTTAATGTACAGTACTTCATATATTATTCAAAGCAAATAAATTTGTTTTAAGAGGGCTCATAGTAGTCAGTTACAACTATAACCTTGAATGGTTTGAGAAAGTCACTTTTCGATTCTGATTAAAATTCTATCAAAATATATTATTTCTGCCTTCTACATAAACTGTGATCCTTAAGTCTCTTTTTTTTTCTTAACAAATGCATCTGAATAGGTGCGAATATGCGCTTGGTCACGTAGCATAGCCAAGTTAGCTAGTATATTTTCAAGCAACAATGAGTATTAATGCCATTCTGGATTCAATTGTCATTTCGATTACATTGCTAATTGGCTTCCACGTTTAAAAAGCAAAGTTCAGGCAGCATTAAACTTGAAATGAACAAAATATTTATATCTTGCAAATGTAATTTTAAAACACTTTTGTCAAAACACAGACGTTACTATAATAAAAACCTTTCACTTCGGAAAAATTTGATTTCTGATCTACGTGAGCTGACGCATAGTTTCAATGTTATTGTTTACCCACAAATATACACTATCGCAACTGTAATTTATAAATTAATTCTATATTCGTTTTCAAATTACTCATTATTTACATAAGCTTTGTATCTCTACCTATGTAGAATATATGCCAAGAAGAGTACACATAGCTGTCAATACAAATAATAAATATAGCAACGATACGATCCTTGCGTGTTTGTCATTGCATCACGTGAGCCATGTATGCTGAACTGAGGGACACCATTTGCAAAGTTCATGAGTTCCGTATCGCCATTTCTAACCTCTTTATCATATGTACTATGTCTTCTACTTGATCAATTGATTCTAGTTTTCAGTCTCATACAATTGCAACAAATAGGTAGCTAAACAGGTTTTCGACAAGAAGGAAGGAAAATAACATTTAACAAACCAATATTATATCTAAACATGTAGAAATTTATGGAATTTAGTATGACTAATTAATATATTTAAATATTTTACAATTAAAACTTACAGCTTGACATACAAATAGTTTAATAAATACAATTCAAACCTTCAAAAAATATTTTGTCAGTGGTAGAGCCATGCTTAGGCACGAATGGGCCGGCTCGACCGGTGCGATACCACGGCCTCACAGGAAACCGGTTGTGAAGTAACGCTTGCATTTCCCCGAATTGAGTGAGGTTTCCGGAGGCCCAATTCCTCCTCCCCCCTTTTCTCTCCCATATCTCCTTTCTCCTTTTTTCCATCTCCTCATCCCTCCTCTCTTCTTTCCGCTCCCCATCCCTCATCACCCTCAAAGGCGGGCAGCGTACTTGCGACTCTTGAGTTGCAGGTGTCCATGGACGGCGGTGTCACTTACCATCAGGTGACCCGTCTATTCGTCTGTCCCCCTATAGTATAAAAAAAAAAAAAAAAAAATAACAACACTAAGCGGGAATCGAACTAGTGACTTCTGACCGTGCAGTTGAATACTCTACCACTGCACAACATAGTAGATGACTGGCGGAAGTCCCAAAATTTTTGTTTTTTTTACATGACAGAATACAAGGTGTTGATTGAAATATCAGAATATATCATCACAAATGGATTGAGTGCCTGTATTTCGTTATGCTTAGGTGTTCTTAATTTGAGTTTAGAAACAAGGCGATTTCATTCATAGCTAATGAGCCAAAGAGAACTTTCAAAAATAAATATAAGTAGGTGTTTGTATTTCTGAAAAATCATTCTTGATAGTCGGGAGTAAGTAGCAAATAGAGTTTTTCATTTTGGAGTTCACTTTCCTGGATCGTTGCGATATAAGGCCGTGTGGTCACGTAACCATTTATCTGTCCACTCGCAGACCACTAGGTGACGTCGTGCTCAGAGCAAAGTATAATGGACCGAACCTAATGACTAATTATATTTATTTATTTTTCTGTCTAGACTGATAAACGAAATGTTTCTCAATCGTTTTTTTTGTGATGAGAGATTTGTGTAAAGAGGGTTAAGTAATTGACTGTGTCAATGTGTAATTAAATAAAAATTCAGAAAATAAAAAAAGTTACAAAATTTAATTGCTGTGTGGTTCTCGATGGAGTAGGATAAGACTGCTTATTAGAGTCCTAAAAGAACAACTTTCCACCAGACAGTATATATACAGTCATATAGTGCCCGGGTGACGGTAATAGGCTAGTGATAACGTAAGTGGGATTACACTAGAGTAATACCTCAATGTATGTTTTTTTTTTATATGATGGGGGGACAGACGAACGACTACTCAAATTGTTGTTCTGAGTCTGGGTGTTCTTTGTGTCCGTTGTACGAATGTTTGTAAATTCCTTCACGATACAGGAATTAATACTAATGCGTGAGTTGTCTTTTATAAAACGATAAAAAAAAACGAAAAGACGCGTCACCTGATGGTAACTGTGTACTCATTTCGGGGAAATGTTATTACTTCACAAGGGGTTTTCTGTGAGGGCGTGGTCGTGTATCGAACTGGTCGAGCCGGCCTTGGCCATTCAGAATGTATTTAAGTTCAGTGTTCGTCAATACTGCTTTACAATTTAACATTATCACTCTTAGTTGCAGGTGTCTATGGACGGCGATTGTCACTTCCCATCAAGTCACTTCGTCTGCCCCTTATATAATAATAATAAAATATATATATATATATAAACATAAACGTAGCTCTAGTTAAGAAGAAGTTGTCAGAAGATATGTCAGAGTATATTACTCATTGGGACAGCATTGGGAATGAACATCCTTTCAAGCAGGTTTACAGATTTGCACGCTAAATCATTGGTCTTACGGCTGGATACGGCTGGAGATACCTGACTTTATAGTAGGAAGAGGAATTCGTAGACTGACGAACTTCGTAGACTGAGAATGAAGTCACCTCGTAAAAACAGTGTCAGTGATATATAAAACTACTAGCTTCCGTGAGCGGCTTAAACCAAATCACATATCTATAAAAAGTACTTATATCCGTTTATAATATTAGTATAGGTTTTCAGTGTTAAACGTCACACCTGTTAAGGTAATCTCCATTCTCATCACGTTCACTATTTCCTGACTAACTAAATACAAAATAATTTCTCTTGTTGATCATTGGCATAATAATTACATTTAACAAGTTTGAGAACCACTTGAGCCTTGAGGGAGTTTCCTTTAGATCCAGTTAAGACCAGTATTTATGTTCGACCTCAATCCAAGAATCGTCCAAATGACTGGCATTGTTTATCCAAAATATTCCATGTAATAATGTTTGTACTAGAATGTTGTATCCGCGTATAGTCCTTGGGATCTGATTACTAAATAGATTTCGTTATTAGTGTTGTTCTGCTTATCTATTATTATGTACCCAAGTATGATGTTATAATTTTAAAAACAACACTGATATGTAAATTAGAGAATATTTTACTTGTAATTCGACGTATATATCCGTCAGGAGCCGATAGGGGGTCAAAATGCAACAAATTGAACCAGCCATGTAGTATTTATATATACATGTATGTATTTATTTGTAACCTTGTATAATTTAGTTGTAGTCAGTGTTATAATTTGTAATTATAACGATTAATATACTTGGGTACATAATAATGGATAAGCAGAAATTCATTAGTTTTCGAGATATTTGAATTTTAAACCCTAAAAATTCGATACGATTACGATATTTGCTAAAAAAATTCAAATAAAAAAACTGCTTAGTAAATAAAATTCTTTAAAAAATGTACGTCACAGTGTCGCTATTACACTACGGATACTACGGATTTTACACTAAAAAAACACACGTTTTCTCTCCCCGCGCCGGTTTAAACATAGCTTTGCTATTAAGAGCCGCGACGTGCCTTAGAGATAGAAATAGGTGCTGACCACTTGCTCACAGACTTAGTTAAGGGATGCAGTGATCACCTTGTGTGAAAATATTATGTCACAGAAGCGGAAAGGCAGCACGACTGCCCTCTCAATCCGCAGGCAACGCACCGGACGTCAGAGGAGGGCCGACAATGCCCAACTCCGGTCTCCGTAAAAGGACCCGAGGGCGGTGTACGTGGGGTTCAGTTCACCGCCCCTATCGCTTAACGGGTCCGAGGTTGCAGGCGCGTAGTGTTCCGAGAGTCTCCCACGTGCCTGTCAGCTAGCCTACAAGACTTACTGTATTTACATTACTTGTATTTACATAAATTGCTTACATTGAAAACAATTTGGAAAACACCCTAAGGATAGGTGCTATTTTTTTTTATATATAAATTTGAATAGAAAAGAAAGAATCAAACGGCCTAAGCCTAATATTATGTTGTATTCTGATCCCGTTTTATTCAGAAGACCTCCGTTTACCTCCACACACACATAAAAGTCAAAATAAATACACCGAAACTATTTTCTGTTCAATCATGAAGATAAAAATAAAATGTCCAAGGCTGCATATTTTGCGCAGACAAATGGCAGACATTGATTAAGACGTTATCAGCACTTGCAAGTGTGTTATTTCCTTATCTATACGATTCATTGTTCTAACAGTAACCGACTGTAGTGTTCTTGTATCAACAGTATAAGGTTTCATACCCTCTCCTTGTAGCTACTTGCTAATTAATTTTCAATTACGCATCTTACAATCGCTGTTGAAAACTTTATTCAATAACGCACACTCTCTTAAGATTTCTACTTAAATAATTCCCTTATAAAATAATTATCCCTTTGCTAATATCCTCGCTAATACATATAAACCTTTTTATCTATATTAGAGTCTGATTCACTTTTATGGGCCATGGTAAGAACAAGAGAGCCTATCATACACATACCTCCCACAGTGTTAACAGCTGATATTGAGCTTCTTTTAAAAATACATCATACACACACCCATAACTTTGGGTCTTTATATATTAATTAAAGATGAATAGTGTCATTCAGTGTGTAGAACAATGGATCTACAATCCTTCATTAAAAAGTTCACTATAAATGTTAAATTTTATAAACTGCTTAAAAATTGGAGTCAACTGAAAAAGAGAAATGCTGAGGTATATATACATTTATATTTGTTTTGGTAATGCATTGAACGTTGCAGTCGTTTATAAATAAATCAACTCTACCATAAACAGGAATAAGTACCTACACGCGTTCAGCACTGAAATTATTCTTTGTCTTTCGAGAAAGAAAATGAATATGTGTTAATTTGAGTGAATAAGCGCATAAAAATACAATAAAACCCGTATTTCAGTTGGTATACAAAGGCAGGTAGACCTTTAGCACATTATCGAGCACATTATTGAGCGTTATTAATAAACTGCGACAGTGAGAAGAATGTCAAAAATATTCCATGAATAAGAAATAACTTGCAGGTGTCTCACTACGAGTAATAAGACCACTTGTCTATCACTGCTATATTTAGTTGAAGCCCACAAAATTATGTATAATGTAAGTTTTAAAAGCTTACATTATACATAATTCACGGTCGTGTTATCCTTTTTTTTTTATACTGTAGGGGGACAGAACGACGCACAGACAGGTCACCTGATGGTAAGTGACACCGCCGTCAAAGGACACTTACAACTCAAGAGTCGCAAGTGCGCTGCCCGCCTTTGAGGGTGATTAGGGATGGGGGATGCAGGGAGCGGAAAGAAGAGAGGATGGATGAGGAGATGGGAAAGAGGAGAAAGGAGATGAAGGGAGAGAAAGGGGGGGAGGGGGAATTGGGCCTCCGGAAACCTCACTCACTTCGGGGAAATGCAACGCAAGCAAGCATGGCTCTACCACTTTTATCCTCCTTACTCCACAAGAACCACTTCAACGTTGCTTGCAGATTCCATAGTCTCGATCAATCAAGCAGATCCAATAAGCTCCTGTTTTATTCCGTAATAGAAACAGGAACTTATCGGATCTGCGTTAGGAACAGGTTAACGTCACTTATTGCTACGAACTTCGTCGTATTCTTCTATTCGGCTTTTTGTGACATAGAGGCAAACGACAAGAAGGATCATCTGATGGTAAGTGACAACCGCCGTCCATGGACACCTGCAACTCAAGAGTCGTAAGTGCACTAATGTGGGGAAGTGGAGTTGGCCCTACGGAAATCTCACTAATTTCAGGGAAATGCAACTTAAGCGTTGCTTTACAACCAGTTTTCTGTGAGGCCGTGGTGTCACATCGATCGAGTCGGCCCATTCGGGCCTAAGTATGACTCTGCCAATGGTGGTTTACCAATGAATAAAAAACACCTTCAACTTGTGTACGATCAGACAGCGTCTGGTAACAAATACAAACCCTTAACATAGAATTTCTAGTAATTATGTTAAATCTTTTTTTCCAACCCCTTTCCCATGTCCCTTAAGTGATGGTACATCTCCTGTTATATAGGTAATTAAAATCAACTAAAATAACTACCACCAGAGCCAGCTTCATCTATTAACTCATGGCATACCGTACTAATAATTTTCATTTACTGCAATTTATAATAACAGTCTTCCTATAACGCTGCTAACCTAGTTATTAGAAAAGGCACGTACAATATCGTTTTAACTTTGTGGTTCGAGCCGCCTCGGTTACCTAGAAAAAATCAAGAATAAACTGTGGTTGTTCTTAGATAGGCATGTACCATCTTCTACATTATTGTCACTTTCCATCAGGTCAAGTTCGAAGACAAACGCCTATGATAATAACAATTAAAAGGAGAAGGACGAGTCCTTTAACCTACTTTTTGTTAATAAAAAATTAGGAAGGTATTTTTTTAATTTGTTTGAGTTTGATTCTATGTATCAATATCGCGTTGTAGACTAGCTCCATCCAGACATTTGTCTGACTTTGAATTGCATTAGTGTAATTAGGTATTTAAGTAAGAATGGTAATTAATGAAAGCTATAGTCGGTAATTGGCATATCTTAATCATTTATACTATTAAACATAATTATTTGATGTTACCTTCGGGTTACTTTATTAAAATATGACAATTGGCTAGTGTTGTGATATGTATATAAAATAAGACGCAACGACCTTTGAACAAACAGTTATATGACACAATGAAATACATAAATAGAAGTAATATTTATTACCTTATCATTTTTAAGAGAGGCCCTTATAACATTACGAAGAGATAAATATATGTATATTCGGTATTATTGCGTACAATTTTAAACTCCTGTTATTTTGAACTCTTGATAATTTGAAATTTGTCTATGGTCCCTTGAGTTTGAACTTATCGAGATTCGACTGTATCCACATCTATGTTTTTGACCTGACACCATAGAACTGTCATGAGTTGTTTTTTTTTTCAGTTTACAATATTTTTTATTCTTAAATTGGATTTTTTAGCTGTAGAAAAGTGGAATTTAGAATAAAAGTATATTTGGTTTGATGGTTTGATGGTTTGAGACACCTTTGCTTTAAACTTGGATATATGCGTGAGAGTGACAAAATCATACCGCATTTCACTTCACTTGGAAGTGTAGCAAAAAAGAAAGCTTGTTAAAAAGTTCTTATTATATATATAACTTTGTAGTATTCTTGTACTTAGGTAATCAAATATTGTAGGTGCATTGTCGGGTTATCCGGGCCTGGCGGCCACAGGTCGTCGGTGATTTTCCTGCGGGCGAGTGCATTGCCACCCAGACGTGCGAAGTTCGAGCCGGCCAGACGACGCGACCTACTTGTCTTTACTTATACATTTTAAATTATAAATATGTTCAAGTGTTATGTTCTTGTTAAATATATTATTTCTGAGAATAACTGAAATTAATAATGATGTAAAGTGTCTCGCAATAAACTGCAAGTCATGTAGATGTCGTTGCGAGCAAGTAACAATGTTAAATTATAGCCTCCCAAAAGATCTTTTTCGTTTCTTTACAAAAGAAAACTTCTATATTAGGAAGCACCTCTCAAGAGTCGTAAGTGCGCTGCCCGCCTTTGAGGGGGATGCGAGGAGGGGAAAGAAGAGAGGAGGGATGAGGACATGGGAACGAAGAGAGGGAGTGAGGGGAGAGGAAAGAGGAGAGGGGGAGTTGGGCCTCCGGAAACCTCACTCACTACGGGCTAATGCAATGCAATCGTTATTTCACAAGTGGTTTTCTGTGAGGCCGTGGTATCGCACCGGTCGAGCCGACCCATTCGTGTCTAAGCATGGATCTACCACTGTACACTTACTGTCTTATAGATAACAGTCCAATCCCTTAGCCGACTTTTACGACACCCCCGGGAAGAGATGGGGTGACCCTATTTTATCCACCATGAATCAAACGGCTAAATTAGTTATGTGCTGTTATACTTGATATCTGTATTAATTTAGTTTTTTCTATGATTAGTCGTGAACATGTTACTCTAATTAAAAGAATGATATGTAAATTCGGTTAGCGCTCTTGATATTTAAGCGATATTTATAGCGATGTTGATATTTACTATATTTAGTGCACATAATATGTAAAGTGTTTATTTTAGTCTTCAACCTTACGTCTCTCAAATTTAACATTTTTATTACATTTCAGATGACTCGACATGCGTTTATCTGTAAAAACTTGTAATAAATTACTAGACAGTTACCTTACAATTTCAAGCTATATATTTATTTAGTTTTATTTTCTTTAATCTTTTTCCAGTAGGAGAAATATATACACCTACACCAATTAAATGAACATCAAGTTGACAAACTAATTGCTAACTACAAACATTACACTAACAGAGTGCTAACAAAGGGTTCGCGATACGAAAACAAGTCTAAAATACTTCTAAGTATCATGCAACGGTATCTGCGTATTACGTTCTAAATCACTCTTTTTTAATCATCACATTTTCTTTAACTAATTCTATATAGCACAAGATCATAGAAGCAATTTTTGAAGTGGAGCATCCTGATATTATATGCCTTAGAACTTCTTAACTGATGAGTTTATCATAAAATCATAAAATTATGAAAGATTGCACGTTTGCAAGTTTAACGTTATCGTAGCTGCTACGACGTAGCATAGCGTAGATACATTTTCATTCGTTACCATATTCATCTATGAAACGAGTATAAAATTTAAATGTAAATTGAAATTTACATTGTGTTAACATTAACATTAGTTTTATTAGTCTATGCTACTGCTGGTTATGTCAGTTTAAGGTCTATGGAAAATCACTCTATTAGCAAATATATATTTTTTATTACTTACTTGCAAACATATATATATATACATGCACTCACAAGTATATCCCCCAAGGGCTACTCAGAGACGTCTCTAACGCCCATTTTTTGCCAAATAAAAAATTTAGTCCCACTTACGTATTACGGGTATACAAGCCTATTGCCGTCAACTGGCCACTGTATGACTGTATGTATACTGTCTGATAGATAACAGTCTGATCCCTTAGTCGCCTTTTACGTCATCAACGAGAATATAAGTGGTATTTCCTCAATACTATTCTTCTCCACCGAGAACCAAGGTATTGAGTTATGTATATCTTTCTTTAAGAATGTCATATTTTCGCTCCCCTCGGGGAGGATGTGGCCCTCACGAGTTTTAGTTGCTCTAAGGATTTTTGGGCTTATCCCTGAGCTGCCTCGCCGAGTCTTGTGTTATCGTCAAATTATTGTTTTGATTCTAGATGTTCTTTGTGTCCGTTGTTTGAATGTTTGTAAAGTCCTCCGAGACACAGGAATTAATCCTAGTGCGGGAGTTGTCTTTAAAACAAAATAGTATTATTGCTGTCGTAAATAATAATATAATTAATTACGGTTGAAACATTGACCTCTAAGTGACAATAGAACGAGAAGGTACTCGTAAATGTATGTCAAATTTACAAAATAATGTTAGATATTGTCGAAAGAGATAGTTTTAGGTGATAACAAGTTAATTACTCGTAAAATACTAATATATACTCTTCAAATACTCATATTACTCTCGTATTATGCAATATCTAGTCGACTAATGATTGCGAACAAGTTCAAGGGTCAGTCGGTATTGTATTAAGATAAGGAGTGGCCGATTCTCCATGTCCGGGACGAATTTGGACTTCGATCTGATGTCTTACTCGTTAATGCGGCTAGTTGCGTGCTGGCAGGATGGAATTCATAACTTAAAAAAAAATAACATACGTTATGATTTAGATGTTATATATAATGGCCAAATATATAGAATATGTAACAGTGTTGTAAATCCTATTTAAAGTACCGTATTCCACGCAATAAATGATTTTATTATTATTTAATATCAGATTTGATATGCGCGTGCATAGTATGCAGTGTAACCTATATAAATGATAAATGATAAATGATAAATGATCTTTATTTTGTAAATAGGTTATAACAACACTTTTACACGTCAATATATTTTTTTTTTCTGTTAGTTTATGCTAGATGAGGCCGGTGTTTCCTAGCTGACTACCCTGAGAAGAAACACCGAAACAAACTCAGAGGTCAAAGTCTGTTTTAAAGTCCATACAGATGTACTGGTCAAAAAATAAATAATATATGTATGATAACTGTAAAAAAACCTATAACATTCTAACGTTAGATGCATGTCTATTCAATAAATTTAACACACCCCTTAAATTGATTTTAGTTCGTAGTAACAGCCAATTTTAAATCGACTTGTTTTAGTTAAAACATAAGTTCTAATGACATCATATTTAAAAAATTCTGTTAATAAAAAAGTTAATAATCTTATGAGAAATAAAGCTCATAGCTCAGAGTCGTACTCTCAGAGACGTTGATTAAATTTAACATACCTACATTCCAAAAAATACGGTCTGCTCGTTTGCCCCCTATCGCATAAAAAAAAAAACTTGTAAAACTTTGATTGTTTAAAAACTGATATATTTAGTTCTGTTGGTTATTTTCTAACGTTGATAGTTCCGATTTGAGCAATAAAGCTCACAAATGTAACAAGAAGCTTCGTTTAGTTATATCTATATATTTATGTACTAGTGAGCCACATCCTACAGCCTACTCACGCAATTTAATATTTGTGGCTGTCAAGCAACTTTTTTTTTTTAGGATGTTTTAGGACTGACACCCCCTGTGCAGCCTTATCCGATATGTCGATTATTTATCAATGTTCGCTATTATGTAAGGTGATTCCGCTATATCATTCCTGTTTTTAAATTATTATACCAACTTGAATACTCCAACATGCTAAGAACAAATAAGTACCTAACAATGCGGAAATTCGATTACCCTTATACATTGCGTGCAACTAAGCAAGACGCTTATCGTTTTACTACCAAAATTATTTCTATTGAAACGTTTTTACCACTTAATACTTTATAAACTTTTTGGCAATTTAATTTTATTCACAATATTAAGGTTCTGCATATAGTACATACTTATAAACATAGTGAAATGCAATCAAGGTATCACATACTGACCTAGAAACAGTAAAATAGACTTACAAGAATAGGGTAACAAAAGCTATTGTTGTTTCCTTACAAACTTGTACCAAGTTTCTTTTAATACAATGTATGAAAGAAATATTTTCAAGCTATCCCTTTCGTTATTTTTCATTTGGACAGGGACATGCTGTTGGCTGTTTCCACAAATAAAGAAATGTAGTACAGGCCAATTTTGGTCAAAAGTGACTGGCAGTTTTATGATTTTACATATAAGTAATTCGCTCAGTAGTCATTTAGCTTTAGGGGACTTCGGACAAACCTTTAATCTGTATTTTTGTAAGAAAATATGTTTAAATGATTCGGTAGTAAACATGAGTGATACAATAAAATCACCACTTTCAGCCCGGTCAAGAGCACCTATCAACGAAGTTTCTAAAAAATGGTGGGATACATACGGCAATGAAAATATAACACTAACTGTAAAACCCAATACAAGTTCTAACAGTAAGGAGCACAAAGAAAACTATAGTAAAAATATTGACAACAAATCAAGCGGAACAACTAATTTAGAATTACAACGAACGATAACTTCAAAACTCTATGGAAACTATATGGGTAAATCTATGAAAAATGGTGATCCTAAAATTAAAGTGCTCAAAAAATGGAGGGAAGGCCAAGCGAAAGCAAGGTACGAGCATGCCAGGCAGGCTGTTATTAATTCCTTGAAAGAAAAATTTGGTGTCACACGAGAGTATAGCAATATACCTTCTGTAGCTGATACAAGTAAGGCTGATATTAGTAGAGCAATACCTACGATAATAATAACTGGAGACAATGTCGAAGAAACATCAAATTCGAATCTAAATCGTGACGATGAAATGAAAAAGGAATTTGAATCTAAATTAAAGGTTAATAAAGTTGAGGTTAGTCAGGCAGGTGTTGAGGATGTCAGTCACGCGAGGAGACTTCAGATGGGGCAAGGTGGTGAGCTGGCACAGTGGAGGCTTGCTCCTTGTGGCAGTAGGGCGGCGGGCGCAGAGGGCGGACTACGCGGGTTTGCGAGGATCGACATGCCGGTATGTAACTTCTTGCACTCTTTAGACTAATTATTGAAACGCTTCCTGATTATGGTTACAATTTTGTGTGTTTTGTTTTGTAACTGTAAAGCTTTTTTTCGTAAATTTTTATTTTTGGCAACCTAACAAAAGTTGATACAAGATTTTGCAATTATTTTTTATGCTTAACAAGACATATGAATTGAACGTTTGGGTGGCACACGTTCAATTGGTTGAATCGAATGTGTAAGGAAAATAGTGGCTGGTGATTGAATGCAGTAAACATTTGCCGAGTTGTGCGCGATGTAGGAAATAACCTAGAGTCATGCCATCACGAAGTAATCGGGAACAATGATCTACCCTGACTTTTTTGTAAACGAACTGACGGCAGATTTATTGCGATCGGTTCTCCGTGATATAACAAATAGTTTTATTGATTTGAGTAAGTTGATTTATTTTATGAATGTAGTATTATGCAGTTTATAAGGAAACATACGATGTCAGTTGAGAAACAATAGTTACACTAATATTATTTACTTACCTTTTTTTTTTTGTGTGGAAACCCCCACCGGTCATCACCTCACCAGAGCTGACGGTGAGGTGGTATGTCGGACTCGAACCGACTAAAACCACACGGTGTTCCGTCATGAGAGCGTCTATTGCTAGGGACCCGGGATACCCTCAGAAGGAAACATCCGAAAACCCCAGCAGACCTTGGCCACCTGCAAGCTAGCAGGCGACCACTACCTCAAGGTTTAAGTGTAAGGAGTAAGTTTTAAGGAGACCTGGTCCCAACAACTTCCGCCTTAGAAATTATTCTCGTGTCGCAAGATATTACAAACTTACAAACAACAGTTAGACTCGGTATAACAATTTTTTTAGTCCCGTGTGGCAATAGAACCCGGTTTTCTAACCACTAGACCAAACGACTAGTTAATATTAATAGAAATTGCAACGAATACAATCGTCAATTTGAGTATCGGGTACACTGGAGTTTATAGTGTTAAAATTGGGAATGGGAAGTGTTAAATGGAATGAAACTAATAGATATTAAGAAAGATCAGTAAAAAAGTTACCAATACTTTACTTCAGGCACAGCTCCTGAAGCAATGTACATTATCCTTGTGATAATTGACATCCACTGGACAGAGGACAAATTGATTCTTCGGTTTTTTTTATTTTTTGATTACTATCTACAACACAACTATGTTACAGACAGACAGATTATTACTTAATCTTTTATAATAAATTCTAAATATCAAAATCCTTGTAATTTTATCATATGCTTGATATATCAAATATAACATTTTACGGCAAATATTTACTCACACAAAGATAAACGTATTTTTAAAATGTCCCAGAATATTATTATTTATCTCAAAAAGCATTATCACAATACGATATACTTCCCCTGTTTCATCCTTTTCCTTTCAATACACTCCCAAATTTCCCATTTTTTATTCCAGAAGTGCCTAGTTGATGGCCAGTTGATACCTGCCGAATATTATTATTATAATGTTGGTTTAAGTCACCTCAGCCTAATTGTTCAGAAAAACAGGCGTGTTAAGTACTACTCGTCTGTATCTCAGATAACGGGAATACCGAACACAAAAAACACCCAAACTCGGGACAACTATTTATGGATTACACAATTTTTCGAGTGTGGGAATCGAACCCACGACCTCTGGCTCAGTAGTCAGGGTTACTAACCACTACACCAAGTTTTCTTTTGATGATAATCAAAACAATGTGATGATGATTCAGTTAAACAGATACAATAGATACATATTCCATACTATACGTAAAGTTATATCTAAAAACTGCGGTTAAAGAAATACTAGAATGTGTAATAGATTGTGATTATCCTCTATAAAAGCCACGTCCAAAATCGAGGCAATTGACCATGAACTGATAGGTAGTTTTTTTTTTTCTTTTATTTATCAAAAAGAAATATATTTTACAATATTCATAGCTGGTGCTTTACAAATTCATTCGACCCGTACACCAGGGAGTCGATAGATGTTATACCAACTTGTTACTACATAATCTATATCACACACAATATAAACAGAACAGATCAAATCAAGAAGTTACAATGAAAGCATAAACACAATGTACTTATATATATATATATATGTATATATATAACTAAACTATTAAATATAATTTTATTTATTTTTTAATTTTAATAAGCATTATCAACTTTATTTACACAATTAAAATACACAAAGATATTTAAAAGCAACAAATAGCAAGGAGTATCAATGTTTTTTGTCTCCTACTTACACAACTAAAAAGTACTTATCTGTATTCCTGATCTAAACACTGAAGAAGTAACCTAGTTATTTGAGTTTGTGTTACGTGTTTGATTTAAAAGTTTTTTGAAATAAATAGTTTGTTAAACTAAAGTCTGCTTATAATTTACCCAGAATTTATTAAGGTGTTTGTGGTAATGTGATCCTTTTGTAAACGAATTCCAAGTTTTGTATACTCTTAGTAAAAAAGTATTTGAAAATGTAACTTGAACTTCTCAATCCTTTCTCTAGTGTTTAAATATTTTTATTCGATTAGAATATTTTCAGTCTGTAGGATGATATAAGTTTTATCAATCGATTTTAATGTTTTTAAAGGTAAATAAATATTCAGATAAATATTTTAACGCAAAAATGGAACCTGAAGTAGCTTACAACTCTACATTTTTTTTCTTGTGTTCTGTTTCTCTAAATCCCAGTGTCATGTAATACATTGATTCTAGAATAGGAGTTAACATTATCTATACTAATATTATAAATGGAAAGTAACTCTATCCGTCTATCCGTCTACCTTACCGTCCTTTTTAGTAGTGGTAGAGCCATGCTTAGGCACGAATGGGCTGGCTCGACCGGTGCGATACCACGGCCTCACAGAAAACCGGTTGTGAAGTAACGCTTGTGTTGCATTTCCTCGAATTGAGTGAGGTTTCCGGAGGCCCACTTCCCCCTCCCCCCTTTTCTCTCCCCTCATCTCCTTTTTCCTCTTTCCCATCTCCTCATCCCTCCTCTCTTCTTTCCGCTCTCTGCATCCCCCATCCCTCATCACCCTCAAAGGTGCAGCGTGCAGGTGGCAGCGCACTTGCGACTCTTGAGTTGCAAGTGTCCATGGACGGCGGTGTCACTTACCATCAGGTGACCCGTCTGTTCGTCTGTCCCCCTATAGTATAAAAAAAAAACTTACCTTATTGGCTGAACCGATTCAGATGCAATTTGTTATAGTGATACTTCGTGTCACGGGGAAGGAAAGAAGCTAGTCGTCGTTAGTTTATTATACAACGTTATCAATTATGCGCATAAAGACATTTGATCTTTTGTTGAACACATTGACAATAAAATGTTCAATGTATGTGTAAATCGGAACTTAAGCGATAGACTACATTATATTATATATACTATTATATTGTTATCCTCGTGGCCTCAATAAGCAATCGATAATAATCATGATTTAGATGAACATTATCGACTTATCTATTTGTTAGTTATATTACTGGAAACGCGAGCAGACGATGTCGGAGACGTGCCGTATTAAATAAAAGGACCTTGTTGATTATTTGTTTGATAATATATAAATAAATTCCAGTTTTGACGTTCGTTTGTTATTTACTTCATTCTACAATACGTAGTTGATCATACGAGTATTTTTATTCATTATTAGTATTCATATTACACACCCAATAACTCCAGATGTTATTGGTGTAAATGATAATTATTCGTGCACGGTATGCTATGAGTTGATAGAGTAGTAGTTGTTTTAGTTGATTTTCCTTTCCTATAGAGCTATATAACAGTATAAATACTATCATATACAATATAGATGTGTGGCTTCTATTTGCCACAAATATATATATATATACCGCAAAAAGAAATAAAACTTAAATACAATATACTATCACTTATATGGGAAAAGGTCGGGAAAAAGAGTTTTAACATAATTGCTAGATATTCCATGTTAAGGGTTTGCAATTGTTATCAGACGCTGTATGATCGTATTAATTGATAAACCACACTTTTATCGTAGTAGGGCCATGCTTAGGCACGAATGGGCCGGCTCGACCGGTGCAATACCACGGCCTCACAGCAAAACCGGTTGTGAAGCAACGATTGAGTTGCATTTTCCCGAAATTAGTGAGGAGGACCAACACCCCCTCATCTCCTTCCTCTCCCTTTATTCCTTTTTTTTCCGTTTTCCCTTCCCCCATCCCTCATCACTCTTAAAGGCGGGCAGTGCACTTACGACTCTTAAGTTGCAGGATGGACACCTAGGCCGGAGATCGTCACTTATCATCAGTGACCCGTCTATTCCTCTATACTCATTATAAAAAAAAACATCATTATAAAAATATAAAAAAAAACCCACTGCGCCTGCTACAAATCATTAAAAATCGCAACAAAACCTATTTCATAAAAAGTAAAATGAACCAATTCCCTTAGACATATAAACACGACATATAAACACTGTGATTATTCCCAGTAGGACATAATTGAGGCAGGTGGTAGGGCGAAATGGCTTCATATCAACGTTTCGCAAGCCTTCTAATGTTCGACTAACACGTAATAACGGCCTGCGAAACGCGCAACTTGTGTCAAGCTTTTAGCTTTACTTTCACGCAGTTCTCTCGTTCTATGTTCTGTGGGATTAATTATAGTTTGTTTTGATTTGCGATTTATGTACGTGGATTTAAAATATATAAAATCCGATCCTAAAAAGGTTAAGTTAAAATTCCTTTTGTAGAGTGTAAAAAAAATAAAAATGAAACTTTATAAAGGGAACAGACCTCAAGTTTATATTGAATAAAAAGCTACGTAAGTATTGTCAGATGCCATGAACGGCCCGATCGCTCAAAAACAGTAAATGTTTTTAGGGTGTGAGTGACTTTCTTGATTTCACTATACCTGAACATATTTTGTTGTATTTTTTTTTTGGTACAGGGGGCAAAGACTTAATTCACTTATCATCAGATGACCCGTATGCTACGGGTCATCTTATGATAAGTGACAACCTCCGCCCTTGAATACCTCCAACTCAAGAGAGTGGTCCGCCTTTGATGGTTATGAGATGGGGTGGGTGAGGGACGAGGGAACAGCAAACTCACCAGGCAAATACAACGCATGCGTTGTTTGAAAACAGGTTTTCTGTGAGGCCGTGGTACTCCGGTCGAGTTGACCCATTCGTGATTCCAGCGGTAAAAGGAATGAGGAATTATTGGATTATTTATCCTGAGGGACACTCCTTATATTTTTTGTAACCAATTCGGTAGAGCATAATTAATGTTTATAATATGTATGACGCGTAATAAAAGTTTTAGCCGGGGAGGTTGTGTGCATAACGCTGTGCTGTGACTGGTCGAAATGGCAAGCAAAACGATACGGCACAGTCAGTTCACACAACTAAATACCAACTAATCGGTTCATTTACAGCTGAAATTTTACTTTAAGTGTGCTCATACAAGATAGTCACCGGACTTTGGAACCTCGTGGGGATTTCATGATAGATATCAACAATTAAAAATAATTTGTTTGTTTTAGAATGATAAAATATTGATAAATAATTCGTTATGTACATACATAAAAAATATATGAGCGGTCTTCTTTTTTAATACCATTGAGTTTTTAAACAGTTATGGCGTTGACGGCTTTAAATTACAATCATTAAATTCCAGATTAGATCAGTGACACATTTTAGACGCTTGTATTTGCTGATAGACGGAAGAAGCCTAAACGTTGTTACATTACATTTTTACTTACTATAATATACAATACAATACAATACAATATTCTTTATTGTACACACACAAAAATATAAACAATATGAAACAAATAATATACGAGCAACTGGTACAAGCAACTGCTACAATACAATATACTATAACAGCTGGTACTGAAGGTAAATCAGTAGCATTGGTTTCGAAGGGTTCTGATGATTTTCTATCTAATGTGTCATTATTGGAACGCCTGTGGGTTGATTAATGTTCATTTCATTACGTGGGAGAACCATTCCTAGGCACGTATGGTGATGGAGCAAAACCACGACCTCACAGAAAACCAGGTGTAAATAAATGCTTGTGGTGTGTTTCACCTAGTGAGTGAAGTTAACGAAGGTCCAATTTACCCTCTCCCCTTCCTTTTTCCTCTTCCCACAAAGGTAGGCACCGCACTTTACACTCTATAGTTGCAGGTGTCAACGGGCGGCGGGGAACAGCCTGCTCGTTTACCCCACATTTTATAAAAATGGGAATAAGTAAAACAAATGTGTTTTTAGTGGACTCAAATCGAAGCAACAAATGACGAGCGTCGAGTTGCAATCTGTTCTGTGATACATCATCACCTTTACTCATTTAGTAATAACAGTGAATTTATAATTCAGATCACCAAAGCATACCACTTATACCGGCTGCAGGTTTCCGCCATCGTCCTACGCGACAAAATATCCATACCCACCACTGTGCGGACGATTGGCACTCCACCACTGTGCGCTTCTCCAGAAGCTTTTTGCCTCGCACAACCAGCCTATGGAACAAAATGTGGCCTGCCGTATTTCCGAACCGATACGACCTTCAAACCAAGAATCAAGAAAAGATCGTACTCCTACCTAAAAGGCCGGCAACGCACTTGTGACTCTTGAGTTGCGGGTATCCATGGGCGGCGGTAGTCACTTACTATCAGGTGACTCGTCTGCTCGTTTCGTTATCGCATAAAAAAAAAAACTTCATATGCAATATTGTAGACAACCACTCGTAATTTTTTATATTACGCGAAACTCCTGACTTCGGATACAAGGGTAAACCACGGTGAAGTACAACACCGTTAATGTAATGCCACAATGTTTGCGTATCTATTACATATTTTGGGCAGTACCATTCTGCCATTACTTTTTTTTTCAAAAATACTTTCAATATAAAAATAATTAAAAATCTTATTAATAAAAATATAATTTAGTACTAAGTATGCCATTATTACACAATGCACTAATTTCCTTAAATAATCACGAAATGAGGTTCGTTATCTCACATAAACGCTGCAACTTAAATACGCAATCTTTAAATAATGCATAATGAAGCAAAATTAATTTAAATTCTAATGAAATAGAGTTTACTTTGGCTGCATTGTGGTCGTGTGCTCAAAAACAGGCAACGAACTGAATTTCCTTTGCGCATACTATCAGAGGATGCAGCGTATTATTTTTAAATGAAATGTTGTTGGTCGAAATCAATACAATTTTTGAGGATACATACATTTCAAGGCAATGAATCCGGGTCATATAAAAATGTCTGAGCTATGTGTGAGATGTTGAGGTCCAGGCCGTGTGCTGGCAACTCCGAACTGTTTATGTTAATCTGTTAAAGGTTGTCATTTACAATATATTTTTTTTCTTTTTTCTTTCTTCTTTTAAAAGACAACTTCCGCACTAGGATTAATTCCTGTGTCGCGGGGGACTTTACAAACATTCAAGCAACGGACACAAAGAACACCCAGACTCAGAACAACAATTTGAGGATTACACAAAGTGTTGTCCCGTGCGGGGATCGAACCCACAACACTAGGCGCGGCGGCTAAGTGGCGATGTGACCACTTAATCCGCTACGCCAACCGAGCAGTCAAAATTCAAATAGTATGCTTAGGGATTGTTCATCATAAAGAGAGAATCCTCGCCTAAATAGGACATAAAATCACCAACGTATTTGTTTCTATAAATACCAGCCTACACAAGTACTGATCCACATGTTTGCGTTTGTTTGAATCGTTTCTCTGGTCTTCTTTCATTTAAGGAGTAGTCCATTGTCCATTAAATAATTTATTTCACTCAGATTGCTTTATTAGCTACCTAGATTTTCAGGTATATTTATGTTTTTTTTTTTATACTATAGGGGGACAGACGAACAGACGGGTCACCTGATGGTAAGTGACACCGCCGTCCATGGACACTTGCAACTCAAGAGTCGCAAGTGCTCTGTCCGCCTTTGAGGGCGAGGAGGGATGGGGGATGCAGGGAGCGGAAAGAAGAGAGGAGGGATGAGGAGATGCTCTGGATTCATTGCTCTTGAATGTATAGTCCATGAGGTCAATACTAACAGTATACCTGTTAGGCACTTAGAGGGTTGTTTACATTGAGTTTCTTTAAACGTGTTTTGAAATACCAGGCTTCTCATTTACCCAGGATAGGCCTGACTATGGCATGGTAGTTAACAAGTCTGGTAGTGTACGGCAATCTTCTATTGAATGGAGGTACCCAAATTCTCTGTCTCGCTTCTCTCAATCATGGTTTTCCTCTTCCTCCTCAACAAACTCTATATATGGTTTATTTGTTAAACGGATTATTGTATTTAATCCTAACTTCTAACACATTGGAGTTTAACATAAACCCTTTAGAAGAAACGATTATACTTCATTCAATAAATTAAAGACCAAATAATTATATATATATAGCTAATCTACAATAACCTCTAAATCATAACCGCATTCCCTGAGGTCCGGGTAGTTGCAAGTCGCAACTGATCACTTTATCATAGGTCAGTGCGAGAAGGTAGGGAGGTCACTAGATAACTCGCACATGATTTTTATGCGTGAGGTGTTAAGCGATGTGCACTTAGCGTGCAACAAAATGTATTTAACTCCATCTACCGAAAATAAGCCGTTCTATATGGTAACTGCTAAGCCTGTATCGCACAATATAAGTACTTGTGTTGATTATTATTTTATGTATGAGGAACTTTCTTCTCAAATATATGCTTAGCAAAATAATTTTTAACCTAATTTTAGTTATATTATATTATTAAATGAAGACTTTAACACAATATGTATAACATCTTAAAACCGGGCCCTTAATGAAATTGCTTAAAGGAACTGAAAGCTTATCACTACTACTCTACACACCTCTAAATAAACAGTATAACACTGTTATCACATACATTATCCATTTAATTACGTTCATTATAATTAGGGAGATGTCAAGTCTGTTTGGCCCCCGCCTATATCACGCTGGCCAAACGTGATTCGTGATCATCACTGCAAGTTAATGACAACTAATTAAACCACACTACCGCTTACCTCATTATGCTTATAATTTATCGCTTTCTTGTTTTGATTCAATGTTATATCGACTGTATTTTTTTCTCTATCTTTTAATTTTATTAATCAAGAAAAGGGATCCCCTTATACTTTGTGGTACGCGGTAAAATGAAAACAAAAGTCTACAGCGTCCTACTTTCTTAAACATAAGGTAACTATTGCAGCTTGTACCTGAATGAAAGTGCAATTCACGACTTACCTATTTACAAGTACAAATAAATAGATGTGGAGTCGATTCACTAAACTGTGTTTCACTAAACTTAGGTCTTATAGTATTATGTTTCGAAGAAGAAGAAGATCTGGTATTTCTTGATATTATTATCATTTGAAGATATATATATCAGATTTGAAACGATAATTGACTTACGAACTTAAAACTTAATTTAAATAAAAAGAAGTATAGATCAACTTTATATATATTATCTGTATAGCTGAAGTTGTGATGAATATTGTTGTACTTCAGGATCGATCATTAGTGTAGTTGCTACGTAGTTCGACTTGTCTTCGCTAGATGCTGTTGATATGTTTCTTATGTATATGGAGGCCACAAGCAAGTCAGGGTCGCATACCACACTGTAATATTATATATTATTCTCAATAATTGCATTCGGTTCATTATCAATTTTCGTAAGTACGACCATGTGTCTACTTATCGTACTCAACTGTCGTTGTTACCTATACGTCAGCGTCGTGGCCTTTGTGCCTTAACTACTCTTTTTTCTCTTCTTTATATCCCCATAGCCCCCACACACAAGTCAATAGATATTCTTATTGTTCTCGGTGTAGTAGTAGAGAATAGAGCCACCAGATTTTATCCCGCTGTTGACCAAAAAGGTGACCAAGGGATCGGACTGTTACCTATCAGACAGTATGTGTACAGTCATACAGTGCCCGGGTGACGGCAATAGGCTTGTTTGCGGCCCGTAATACGTTAGTGGCACCAAATTGTTATTGGCCAAATGTAGGTGTCTGTAAACTTTTTTTTTTATCAAACCATAGTGACTCCACTTTGCCTGATGGAAAGCACTAGTCAATGCAGCATGGTGACCCACACTGTGGCGGCCTGGTAAGATGCTTTTTCACGATCGGCACAGGAAAGAAGAGCCAAACCGTTTTGTTCGGGATCGTATATTTTCGACTCTTGAAAGGGTCACCTTTCGAGACTACACGTGCTGGCCTGAGGAGTCATCCTCAGGCCAGCACGTGTAGTCGTGTCGAGGAAGGCAGAGGTGTATAAACACACTAACAACAAACACATACATACATACATGTGCTCTGTATACATATAAAAACCTGTCGTATTAGGTACTTATGTATGTGATTTGTATTGTTGGATGGGTGACAAGAACGGTGTGATTTAGTTGCTACGTAATAGTACCTAAGGTCTGCTTGTTTCTTTTAAGAATATGTGAGCATGAGTGTATATGTCAATTAAAACTGAGATATAAACTCATGTCTATATTTCTGAAGGCGTATGTTGAGGCATATCAAACGTACACATTATGCACACCGTAATTAAGTACTACTTACGTTAGTCTGCTATCCGTTCGGCTTTCCCCAGATTAGTCCTAGTTTAGAAGGCATCGGGGGAAAATCTTGGAGGGATTACATTTGTAGCCCGGGCTTGCAATTTTTAAGTTAGGGCCGCTATGTTTGTTATTATTAAGGTTTGTTTTCATAACAGACGCAAGTTTATTGCATTCAAACACTGCAGTCGGACACTGTATATACACTGTCTGGTTGATTACAGTCCAATTTCATAGTCGTCTTTCACGACACCTACGGGAAGACGTAGAGTGGCTCTATTCTACTCGGTTAACTACAAGGCAAAGCTGCTTTTATAAGCTTTGACCATCTTTATAAATTAGTTGTGTCAAAGCTAAGATTAGTATTAATCCGTAAGAACAATATTTCTCAATAATAACTTTTTATTGATGCGGAGTGACGAGAACATAAAATCACTCGGCAACTGTAAATTTAATAATATCGGTCGTGTCATGGACGGTGTCAGTTTATTTAATAACGGAAAAATTATGACATTAAAGAATATTAATTATAATATTATAGACAGCAGAAAATTTTCCGTAGTAAATAAGAATAATAAAGTATAGTTTACGTCGTGCCATCGTCTCAGGTCCACTTTTGGCCAGGGTAGGGAAAATTTGCAATATATTGAGAGGATAGGGGGAGAGAGATAGCAATAACTCAGGCTGGACAGGGTCGCATACCTATAACTCGAACTGACTGGTGCTGAGAAGACCAAGTCCTTAAACTAACTATTTCAAAACAAGTTTAAAGTAAAGCGAGGATAATAGGTAGTGTATTGTCTATGTACACTTCATGACATCCAACAACTGCTCGTAGCTAAGGCAAGTCACAAATGATGCCCGTAATTGCGTACCGACAAAGTTGCGAAAATACTACCCTATTTCTAGCAACAAAACATCAAAACTATTAAGTGCCCAAAGTTACACTTCTCATAACAACGGTAGTGGTTACAATTCGAGTAATCTACTCGATTTTAACCTGATGCTGCCAATTCGAGATTGGCGCTAAGCACCAGTTGGCACAATCGATAGGAATACGAGCATTCCCATTTTATTTAAACAATATAAAAAAAGCTAAGAAAAAAAATAATGCTTCAAATTTTGAACTTTATGTCAATGGGGGAACGTATTCTAATTTGAAAAACCCAGTATGAGAACAGCAAGTTTATGTTTGTTGATTGTTGAATTTTACCAGCTAACCAAGATGGCGGCTTTGACACATGACATAAAACGATATTTACGAGCGGGAAGTTCGCAAGTCGGGATGCGACATGCGAGAACGTCACGGAACACGGATACGGATTTAATTGATGATTTCTATTCATGATAATTTTATGGGCAGCGGGAAAGGAAAGTTGACATGTCGATACCCTATTCTTGTTGTATATTTCTTGTGCATACTTTCGAAGAAACAATAGGCGTGTATGTCCTTGTGTGATATTGCTAAGGCTATCTTTGAAAACAGCGCCTTCACATTAACGCAGCCAGTCTACGTCTTCATTGCCGTACTTTTGGCAGACTGATCTGACTTGTCACAATTTTGGTACCTTACCTAATTTTGGCAACATTTTCAAACATTAATTGATCATTTGCCGTGTGGTTCATGGTGGAGTAGAATAAAAATCTGACAGTTCCTTTAAACAAGTACGTACTTATAAAGTCAATACCTATTGACGTCAATATCGGTATGTCATATTGTATGTATGTCATATCGTCATATTGAAGGCCAAATTCTTATTGGCAGAATGAGAGTGTTTTTTACAACTCCATTTATCCCTTAGAGAATAGATATAATTATTTAAAATGGAGAAGTTAGAAATTGATTTTATTTATTACTTTACACAATAGAAGTACACTTCACTAGAATACAAGTTCGGTATCTTAATTACAGTGATTATTATCGTAGATCGCAGTAAAGCTGTTTAAATAACTTCAACAACTATTATAGTAGCAGGCAAATGGCAGTTAATAGAATCTATGATTTTATTCACAGCTTGAGCGTAAAACTTAGTTTTAATAAAGTGTAAATTTTAACTTAAAGAGCTAGTCTAGGAGTCAGACATAACATTGACGCTTTTGTATTAACCAAATAACTGTTCGTTATCGAAAACTTTGACATTAATGAGGTAAAGTTTTCGCAACGCGAAAAAGGGGAGCTACAAACGATTATTGATGAAAAAACACCATGTCGGTTTTATGTTTACGTTTGGAATTATTATGAATTCTATTCAGGCTATATTTAGAAAAACTGTTTAGTTTTTAAATAATTTATATGAGGACTTAAGTTGTTTATTATATTGTATTGATGTTGGAAGTATTCGATATAAAGAATTCGACGAATGTACTCGATAATGTAGGTATAAAGCGCATACTGAGGCAGCACTGGGTTGACATATGTATGTATGTAAAGAGGACTGGGAACATGAAATTGCCAAAAAAAACAAAAGGAGATTAAGGACTCTACCCTAATTACTGAAAATGTATTCTTCTGATGAATCAGACTGTGCGGTACTCTTAGCTTGAATATAAAAATAATAAATCTGTTTGAAGGTCATATCGGCTTTATTCTTTTTGTTGAAGGGTATTTTTGTGTCTGTTTTTTTTTCATTTATACTACTCGTTTTTCTTGTAGGTGCTAATTTCTAGAACATCGACCTGAATTTGAATAGTTATTTTCGTATTTAATAGCCAATATATGCTTTTTAATACTACGCTACGATTTGCAGCTAGGAGTGACCATAAGTACAACGCATTTTTGTATAGATAATAATATAATAATAATAACTTGACACATCTAACACACGGCCGTCTGATCCCAAACTAAGCAGAGCTTGTACTATGGTAACTAGATAGCTGATAAACATACTTATATACAAATAAATATATATATATATACATATATAAATAATAGATAAATGAACACCAGACTCAGAACAAATGATCATGCTCATCACAAAAATATTTGCCTTGGTTTGGAATTGAACCCACGATCTCCGATTTAGCAGTCAGGGTCACTTACCACTAGCCCAACTTGCCAGTCAAAGATTTAGTATAAGTTTTTAGTTTTAATAATATGTATTTATAAAAACTCGATTGCCTAATTCGAAAATCGAAAAGTTAGAAGGAAAGCCTTTGACTAGGTTTCCTCGTTAGGGAAACAATCACTAGCAATTGCAACTCCTGAATTGCAGGTATCCATGGGCGGAGGTAGTCACCTACCATCAGGTGACCTGTCTGCTGACTGCTGACTTAATTTAACTTTAACGTCTTAGAGATAGTCTATACAAGCAACTTATAACAACGTAAATTAATAATTTCTGTTTCTAATACGCATTCGTTCCTTCCATTAATTTAACCATGTATGTATATTCCACGCAACTTTGTTGGTTAGCTACAATATACGCGACCCGTGCTATCCTTTCGTCGTTTGGTTCCATCGCCGTTTGATTATTTACCAAGATTATCATTTCGGTCGTAAACGTTTATTGTGACCTAGTTAGAGGGCGAGCAGACACGCACGAGGAATACACAAATAAACATCCTGATATACCAACAACAATTTAAATATGAGTAATTCAGTCTTCAATTTCGCATGGCTGTTGTATCTGATTCTTCTACCTTTACAGATTTTGTTCTTTAAATATTTTTGAAAAAGGAATTATATATCTTCTTTTTGTCGTTTTTTTAAGAAGACAACTCCCGCACTAGGATTAATTCCTGTACCGCGGGGGATTTTACAAACATTCAAATAACAGACACAGATAACACCCAGACTAAGAACAACAATTTGAGGACTACACAAAGTGTTGTGTGGGGATCAAACCCACAACGCTCGGCGAGGCAGCATGGTGGCGAGGAGACCACTTAAACCACTGCGCTATCCGTGCAATCATATTATAATTAATTTTTTTTTACCGTTTAAATGTTGTCATGAACAAAGGTACTTTTACCTTATTTTTACTTGTGGAAACCCCCTTGGGCCATCATGCCTCCGGAGTTTTCGGTGGAACGGTGTGTCGGAATTGGACCGACTAAAACCACACGATGTGCCATACTGCGCTTAAAATAGAAGGAATCCGGGAACAGCTTTAGTAAGACATCCGGACCCCTCCTAGAGCCTGTTGCCCGCACCACCTTTAGGTAACTCTCAATTAGGCAATGTCCAGGCACAACAGGATGTCGCCTCCTCAATTTAATTTATAATAAACAATTAATATTAGTTAATCATATATCGTGTTCTTTAAAGATGAGATTTTTTTTACTATACAGGGGGACAGAGGAACAGACGGGTAGTCTGATGGTAAGTGACAACCGCGCCCATTGGCAACTGCAACTTATAGTCATGCGTGCGTTGCCCACCTTTGAGGGTGATGAGGGGGTAGTGAGGGAGGGGAAATAGGAGAGGTGGGATATAGGGATGTGATAGAGGAGAGGACGGATGAGGGGAACGGAAAAAGGAGAAGGGGGAGGAAGGGATGATAAAGAGGAAAGGGTGAGTAAGGCTTCCAGTACCCTCACTCACTCGGTAATACAATGCCAGCATTGTTTGTCTACCCATTCTCTGTGAGGTCGTGGTAAAATTCCGGTCAAGCTAGCCCATTCGTGCCTATGCATTATGGCTCTCTCACGGTTTGATTTAAAATGTGTGTATAATAATGAGTACAAAATATAACTCTGTTTATGTTAACGTGTATGACATAATGTTATGATTACCATGCGCGCGCACTTTCATGTAAACAAAAGAATATTTTGATATTTACATTTGTATCTTTGCGTAGGCCTCATTTAAACATTGATTAAGGCTAGTTCATAGAGCGAGAAATGAGATAAGTACATTGTTACCACTATTTGAATTTGAATATGAATAAATCGTAGGGCGTATTTGTTACTGCATATCTATGTTTGTACCAGATAAGGAGCAAACAAGCAGACGGGGCACCTGATGGCAACTCAAGAATCACAAGTGCGTTGCCGGCCTTTTAGGTAGGAGTACGCTCTTTTCTTGAAGGTTTGAAGGTCGTATCGGTTCGGAAATACGGCAGGCGACAATTTGTTCCATAGGCTGGTTGTGCGAGGCAAAAAGCTTTTGGAGAAGCGCACACTGGTGGAGTGCCAATCATCCAGGTGATGGGGGTGGATATTTTGTCGCGTAGGACGATGGCGGAAACCTGCGGCCCGTATAAGTCCGAACAATTCCTTTGAACCCTCCCATTCTACGCAACGGCAAGGTGTCAAGCAGATCAGAAATATCTTGGCAGTCGATGATGCAAGTCGCTCTCTGGGGTGCACTTGCATAGAGATGAGAACAGTATTCCATGTGCGGCCGAACCTGCGCTTTATAAAGTTACAGGCGTTGGGCCGGAGTAAAATACCTTCTCGATCTGTTTAGCACACCAAGCTTCTTCGAGGCTAATATGGCCTTACTCTCTAAGTGACCGCGAAACTGGACATCGCTTGATATATCGACGCCAAGGATTCCGATACTGGCTGATGCAGTTAGGGAAGTGCTCTCAAATTGAGGTGATACGACCAATGGCATCTTTTTAGCGGTGAACGCGCAAACCTGTGTCTTCGTGGGGTTAAACTGGACTAGGTTAAGTCGACCCCAATCTGAAACTTTTGATAAAGAAGTTTCGATTTCAGACACAAGTTTGGATCGGCTTTCGATGACGTTTACCCGAGAAATGTTAGCGCGGCCGGTGTAAAGGGCATCACTCGTGCTATCGTCTGCATAGCAATGGATGCTGCTAATCTGCAGCATGTCATTGATATGCAGAAGAAACAGCGTGGGTGATAGCACACAGCCTTGTGGGACACCAGAATTAACAGACTTGGAGTCGGAGCATCCACCGTCAACAACGACCTTGATGTTTCTGTCTGTGAGAAAACTGGTGAGCCAAATGCACAGTTTCTCGGGAAGTCCATAGGAAGGAAGCTTCGCAAGGAGCGCTTTGTGCCAGACCCGATTGAAGGCCTTCGCCACGTCCAAACTAACGGCCAACGCTTCCCCCTTGGTCTCGATCGCCTGTGCCCACCGGTGAGTCAAGTAAACGAGAAGATCACCAGCTGAACGACCCTGACGGAAGCCGTATTGTCGATCATTGAGGAGCTGGTGGTCTTCTAAGTACCGGAGGAGCTGGCAGTTAATAATGGATTCCATTATCTTGGAGAACAAGGAGGTGATGGCTATGTGTCTGTAGTTGGACGGATTCGAGTGATCTCCTTTTTTAGGGATTGGGTGCACTAGAGCTGTCTTCCATGAGTTCGGGAGATACACCAAGAGAATAGGAAAGCCGATAAAGGCGCTTTAAAACCGGTGCCAACTCAGGAGCAATCGTCTTCAGCACGACAGGAGAGATTTTATCGGGCCCACTCGACTTAAAGACGTCGAGGGTAAGAAGCGCTTTACGCACTGCCCTTTGTGTTAACCGGATTTCCGGCATGCGGCTCTCGCACTGCGGTATGGTAGGTGGTGCGTTTACCCCGTCGTCCAGGGTCGAGTTGGACGCAAAGAGTTTGCCCAGAAGATCGGCTTTTTCTTTAGCGTCGTGGGCCAACGAATTATCTCCTATGTGCAGAGGTGGAAGGGATGGCTTACAAAGTTCCCCTGGACAGCTTTGGCAAGAGACCAGAGTGCACGAGTTCCGGAAGGGAGACTCACTAGTCTCTCGCCAATTCTGCCGATGTGAGCCGACTTCGCCCTAGCAATTACTCTTTTGAGGGGCCTGGAGGCAAAGTTAAATTGCTTCTTTAATGTGCTGGTCTTTACATCCCGTGCTGTCTCTGCATTAGCTCATGCTTGGTAACATTCCTGCTTTCGGCGGGACGCCGCAGGTTCGACCAAACCAGGGCTGGGACTTGCCACCTGTGGGAATCAGGGAGAATGGAATGAAAAGTTCCATACCCTGAAGCACAACATCCGCGACCGAGTCGGCAACGACATTGGGATCATCCGGCGAGAAGCAAACCTGCCTCCATGGGTAGGATGCAAAGAATGTTCGCATTCCATCCCAGTCTGCTAACCTATAGTGCCATACGCGGCTACTGCCTGTAACTCGCGGCCGCAGCGAGTGTACGAGTGGCACCATACTCCTAATCAGGCAATGATCCGAAGAGCCAAGAGGGGCCTCAACGCCTTCTCTTGCCCCGAGCAGATTTTGAGAGCGCAGTTGAGCCCCCCCCCAGAGTACGAGGGGCAGCCTGGGCGTCCACGCTCAGTTATAATCCGTACTGAGGGTGGACGTCTAGATGGGGATTCTCCAACGCTAGCGCTGGTACCCCCCTGGGGTATCCTTTTTGTTAATTTATTAGGGGGGGTGGGGGATTTTGGGCCTCCGGAGACCTCACTCATTCTACACATTGTTTATTTGAGGCTTATCTAGTCTGCTTATAACGCAGGTAGGAGTAGCACACTATTACAAGGCCACTGTGATACTAGATTATAAAGAAGGCACAGCAGAAAATCTGTCACAGATTTTCTTAGGGTCTTTATTTTCTGTCAAAACCTTTTTTCCAGTCCAACGCTTTAACTGTGCTGTTTCTATGAACAATGGATCTTCAGGGATCGGACGTCCTGGTTGATATTTCTTAGATTTCTCAGGAGACGATAGACATAAGAGACCGAACCCCTATGCCCATGCATCATGAGTAGTACAGTGGCAACATATGTAAAACTTCGTTCCAAAAAGTATTTCGTTGACCTATTCACCCGTAGGCATTTTTTTTTACCAAATTAAGTAACAATATTTTGAGTTAGAAATCAATAACAAAGTTGTGAAAGATAAGATAATAGTTGTAAGTGAACGACCGAATGATTGCTTGCCGCCTCTGGGCCACGCAGGCAAGTTATATTTGCGTCATATTATTTTAACCGACTGCTTGAGATATGGCAGATGTCGATATCTACAACATTGTTATACGAATAATTTCCTTAATACAAATTACAGTTATGGGTGTATAAATATTTTCCCTACATACATCTGCCAGATTAACAAAGCAATAGGTACAGCCAATGAGAATATACTGCGGCAAAACAATCTCAAATTTGGTTTATTAAAAAAATAAAAATATTGCGTGTAATCGTAAATATATTAATAATAAATATAAAGTATGAAATAAGATATTTGTGTGCTAAGTTAGTTTTATTTTGCATCATTATTTAATCTGAGAAAAGATTTCGAGGAACGATGCTTGCGAAAATTGAACGTAGGAGAGCCATGCGTAGATAATACGTCCGTAAAACGTAAGGGCCGGCTCGACTGGAGTAATAACAGCCTTACAGAAAACCGTTTTTTAGGCATTGCTCAAGCAACATTTGAGTTGCTGGTGTTAACGGGTGACGGTAGCCTTCTACCATCAAGAGACCAGCTTGCTCGTTTGCCCCTATAACCATAAGAAAAAATAGTTCATGGGCCATTACTGACGACCTTCAAACTAGCAAGAAAAGAGCATAGGTAGGAGACCTAAAAGGCCGTCAACGCATTTGTGGCTCTCGAGTTGCGGGAGTCCATGGGTGGTGGTAGTCGCTTACCATCAGGTGAACCGATCTAGATTTGTACATTATTCTTACTTATAATTTTGATTTCGATATACCACCTCACGTTATCACTGAAATGACTCTCATAAGGGGTTAAAAGGAAGCGTTTGCGTGAAAAGTAAAATCTATAAAGTACGGTACGCTGCATCGAGTATGTAACAATAATCTATGACGTCATTATTTGATGTCGTTGAATAATTTGCTTTTAATTTCTGAATTGGCCCTTTACGGAGGCGTGAACGTAAGTATACCTTTTTTATTGCTGTCATTAATTCAGCCAGTATTAAAGAGTTCAGTTCAGTCACGCAGCAAGTTGGTCAGTCAATCAGCAGTTTGGTCAAACACTACCACGGCCTATCTATTCCAATTTCCTAAGAATTTAACTGGTGTTCGTTGTTGTCAGTCATCAATCGTATATTTTCAGTATCGCAAAGTGAAGTGACTAACATGTTCTTGGCAACAAAGTGAAAAACAATATAAAAACAAATCCTTTAATCGTATAATTTCTATGATATGACAATGCGTTCGAGAAAATTGTTCTCCTTATCTCAAATACGTATATTTGGCTACTATCGCACAGTTACGAAGGAATCCGATTTCTTATTTCTTAGCCTTCATCATAAATAAAGCAAATAATAATGATTACAAAATTATATTTATTTCGCTCGGACTTCTCGGCATTAGCCAGTTGAATCTGACTTGCTCTGACTCTGAGCTATGCATTCATTCCCCAATCCACCCTTGAAAGCAATATTCCTTTCTTTCCCTCTATCTATTCTCCTTTTCTGTTTTAATATACTCCCAATGTTTCGAGTAAAATTTTTTTATATTCCCTATGCATAATATTAGATTAATTTAAATCAGAACTTATACATATTCTTCTTAGTAAACTTGTACACATATTACAGTTAATTGGATAATGAGATTGGTCAATGAACTGTAAGGTTTACATAATTAGAAAATAAAATCGGATTACTCTGCGTTTAGAGGCCTGGGGGTAACTGGTGGTGCTGCCCTTTGCCCTACCAGAAGCAGGCTTGAGGCGGTAGCAGATGGATGTGTTAAACTCGCGCCACTTTTATTGAGGAAGGGTGAGGCGGCTACTTGCAAAAGAGAAAGCCAATACCTGCCGGGTTTCCTGGAAGAATCCCTCCTAGGGTATACCTAGGTCCCTTGCAATAGACCCACTTAGCGGAACACCGTTTAGTCGGTTCGACTCCGACATAAATTACTTGGACAGTAGTATGGTAGGTATGTTAACTTAGCAATTGCATTTACTAACTGGTTTTTATTTACATCAACTGAACCTAGACCACTTCATCAATAAATTGTGATTTCGAGGTTATCAGAAAAAAAATCGTAAGTGCAGCAATTGTTTTTGTTGTCCTGTTTATATGAAAAAACAGATAATGTACTCGTATGCAGTATGCCAATGGAGGTATTTTTAATAAACTTTATCAAATAGGCACTCATATAAAAGAACATAATTTATTGTAGAACTTTTAAAAAAATACGGTGGTCATTTATTGGAGCGGTCTATTTAAAGGAAAATGCACTCTAGTTTCAACAAAAGCAAGCGTATCGAATGAAAAGTAGATAGGAAATAATTAGAGTTTGTTTCGTATAGTATAAGTCTTTAATATATACTTAGATTGTTTAATATCTTTTTTTTTTCTATTTAAAAAGACAACTCCCGCATTAGGATTAATTCCTGTATCGCGGGGGACTTTACAAACATTCAAACAACGTACACAAAGAACACCCAGACTCAGATCAACAATTTGAGGATTACTCAAAGTGTTGTCCTGTGCGGGGATCGAACCCACAACACACGGCGCGGCAGTGTAGTGGCGAGGTGACCACTCAAGCCACTAAGCCATCAGTGCAGTCATTAACTGTTAGTTTTATAAACAATATACTGTAAATTTAACTTTGTACATTTTATAAAGCGCTGACCTTTTCCGCTGCCGAAAAGCACTTTAATTGTATGATGTAATTAATATCATAGATTACTATTTGTCATAGAATACCAAAGTTTAAAAAAATTTATTTGAACATATGTATATTGAAAAAGACAAATATGTAAAATACACGTAGAACGAAACGGTATTTCGTACCGCATTACGTCACAAATATTATTTATTAAAAAACAATTTCTAAAGATAACGCAGCTCTATAGATCCGGCTTAGTAATAATATGTAACAAGTACGTTCTTGAACAAACTTGCATAATAGATAATTTATATGTAAGTAGTTTTGTACTTTGTACATGACTTAATAATATGCATATTATTAATGCAGGGTTAATAGCGCACTAATTCATTCATATGAAAAATAATTGACGTTTTTAATTGAGTTCAACAATGAGTTTCGACCTCTAACATGGTGGAAGCTTCCAGAAAGTTCTTCTGCTAAATCATTAGCCAAAGTCGGTAAGCTTAATAACACTACTCAATTTAAACATAGAGCCAAATCAGGAATAGGATGGACATTAATTACAAGGTAGAAGATAAAACACTGTTGCACATATAATATGATTATTTTATTAATGTCAGTAGGATTCTCCATTGGGCATCAATACTAGACACCGAGAAACCTCGGTAAATCCTGTGATTTCCAAAGAGACATCTGCATTTCTGAACAAGGACACAAACGTTGAAAAAACTTTAAGCATTATAATTTATTTGACAAGAAGTTATAGAAACTTTCGGTAGCTAACTCTCTAGTCATCTTGTCTTGTACCTACATAATTAACGAGCTTCAACAAAAAGAAGGTTCTATGTTGCACTGTATGTATTTTTTTAAATCATTTATGTCTGCTCGTTTGTCCCTTATTTAATAAAAAAATATCAGTAAATAGAAAGGTTTTCTAAGGCTTTCTGCTTACCTATTAGTAAGTAAGTAAATTATTAGATTATAAATATTATAAATTATAATTGTTGTGACTTTTCGTCTTGTCTTGCGTGATCATGGTCACAAACACCTAAAAGACAGTAATGGATGCCTGATCGCGGTAACATTTATAAGGATGCCCCCGCGGTTTCACTCGCGTTAATGTTATTTACTATTCTAATGTACAGTACTGTTTCTCCCTGAAACTTACTCTATGTCCTTCTTTGTTCCTTTGACGTGTTTGTAAATTTTTATTATGATCGATTTAACAGTTTTATATAGTCGGGTTTTACTTCAAGAAACTACTATTTTACTTTAAACAGTAATAAATAAACTCACTTTTTCATGTATAATATTTTAAAATCATAACATGACAAGAATAAGACAGAATGATACCTTTATATTGCAAACTGTGGTCACCGGTAGACTTATGAGAGCTCAACGCCTGCTTATTACCTACCCGATACGATTTTACAAGTCTCTAAATTTTGTAATATGGCCCGATCATCAAAATAATTTTGCACTGTTCCACTGTTGCGTAGGTACATACATATTAGGTCATCCGACTAATTCTGAGGGATTTATTAAAAATGAAATACTATTGTATTATAAAAAATAATTTTACCCATTGTGTGTAAACGATCAGAAATTGTTGGTTTTCCACTACGTTCTTTATCCTCTAAATCAAAATAACCACTTTTAAATCGTCAAAACCAGTATTCACATTTTAACAGATAGTGCAAATTCATGATACGTATCTACAATAAGTTTGCGAGCTTCTGCTGCTATTTTCTTGAATCGAAAAAGTATTACTATACTTTTTCGTAAATGACGAAAATGATGTTTATCGCGTGCGTTTACTGTAAGTGAGTTACTTCGAATAATAAAAGTGCGAGCTAAAACACACCGCATCAAATATCTAAGCAACTTGTACCGACGTGTCGCGACAGCTACTTGACACGTTCCCTCAAAACTAACCGGAAGACCTAATACATACATACATACATTACATTACATACATACAGAGTAGGGAATACGAAAGCTCCGGGCCTAGATGGAATTCCAAATATTGCACTAAAAGCTGCCATTAAAGCAACGCCTGCAATATTCCTTGACATTTATAACAATTGCCTCACAGAAGGTACGTTCCCATCGATGTGGAAACAGCAGAGGTTAGTCCTCCTCGCTAAAGGAAAGAAGCCTCCGGAAGTACCAACATCCTATCGTCCACTCTGCATGTTGGATACAGTTGGCAAAATACTCGAATGTATAATACACAGGAGGATCGAAGTAGCAGTCAAACCGCTTCTTGGCAGCAACTAATACGGCTTTCGGAAAGGACGCTCTACCTTGGATGCAATTAGCGTTGTCGTCAATACAGCTAAGGAAGCAGTAGCCGGAACGAAAAGTCCTGCCTGGTAGCAACGTTAGACATAAAAAATGCCTTCAATTCCGCCAAATGGGATTGCATTATGAAAGCTCTTTACGAAATGAAGACACCAGGATACTTACGAAGGATGGTTGCAAGCTACTTTTCTACTTTTCCTGAAATATGACACAAAGACTGGTCCGAAAACAAACAAAGTCACTGGAGGCGTACCCCAGGGCTCAGTTCTAGGCCCACTTTTGTGGAATATCATATATGACGGATTATTAAAACTAAAACTTCCAAAAGAAGTGAAACTCGTGACATATGCAGATGAAGTGGGATGTACCTCATTACTAGCAGGGAGCAATTGGAAACCATCACACTGCAAGTCGGAGCACACGAAATCACATCCCAGCCGTCTCTTCGGTATTTGGGCGTTATGATTGATGCCCGACTCAACTTCAAGCAGCAGGCACAGCATGTGGGTGTCAAAGCATCGGTACAGAGTGCGTTGGGACAGAGGCCCTTACGAAGAAATTCAGCCACATTCTTTGATAGAAGCTATGCCTTCATCGGAGGCGCTTTTGCGACGGAAGTTCTTCAGGAACTCCGTCGGTTGGAAAGAAAGCGGTCGGAAAACAAAACCCGTGACATTAGCACGACGGAAGAGCATTAGCTAGAGCCTCCCTCCACGAAGTAATGCCTAGCGGCGGTTCCGTGGGGGAAGAGGAGGTTGACACCAGAGGAGGATTTTTTTAGTCGGTATTTGTGTAGTCATAATATCGAGTCCGATAGACCCAGGTTAGACCTTGATGATACGTAAGAGTATCTTTGTCCATACCGCTGGGAAAAAAAAAAAACCTTATATATATACACTCGAAAAACATAACCCTCCTTCTTTCGCAGTCAGGTAAAAATAACACAGGCATTCGTCATAATCTCTTAAGAAATTATTACCATGCAAAGTTATTATCGCGGATTGCGATATCGGTCGTCAACCCTTATGACGCACATGTTACGCCTTGGTAGAATTTGAACATGCGTATATTATAATAACAAAGCACGGCTCTCCTACTTAAATTTGGGCATAAAAAAAATATGTGTCTCGTTTATTGTAAATTTATCTCAAAATACAGTCAAATACATGTACTCACACATTTCTATATGTATTTCCAAATGATATTTATACCACAACAAACATGTTTTCCGGCCCTTTTTGTACAATCTATGTTTAAAGTTGATAGTAGTTTTTAAAAAAGTTATATTACATACAAGATGCTACAAAATATAATATTGTAATAAAGATAATAGTGTATTATTTTTTTTCATTTCTTAGACTATTTTCATTATTCATCAATCATCATGCTACAATCATCATAATCAATATAGATGTTGGAAAAAATGGACACAGGTAGATAAGGAGAGACGAGAGATATATGCTCCGGCACTATCTATTAGGTAATGAATTATAAGTAATAAACTGTAAAGTATTGTAATTAATTATTAGGTGTGTTAATTAGCAACTGTTCAGGTCACCACTGGTATGTGGCTCCCGGGCCACGTTCATAGAAATGCCAATTTACTAAGTACTACGAGTCAAACAATTATGATTATGACAACTAAACGGATTAACACAAGAATGATAAATAAGATATTAAATGAGTGGGACGTGAATGATGACGGCATCCCCCCGGGCTGCGACGCACTAGAAGAGGATTTCAGCATTTATTCCTACACACTTAGAAACACCCTGTTTTTATATAGTTATCTATTACGTGTATTACGTTTAGTTAATATAAACAAGGCAATGACCAATTAATCACATATTATTTATTGACATAAAAATAACGGAAAATATCCACTAATCTTGGCAGTTAGAAACGTAATTATGTTTATAATACCTACTATTTTCAGATGAGTTAAGTGTAAAAGTTATATATGGGTGAACAAATGGTTATTATATAATTAACGTTGGTGTTTGCTACCACCGGTAGCCTTTATACCTTGTACATCTAATTCATCTGCAGTCGGGCAAAACAGACCTCTAGGAGAAAGAGTAGGAGACCAAAACTACTTATTCTAATGGTGTCTATAAAACTCCAAATTTTAATAAAAGCTCCTAGCTAAACATTTATAAAATTCTACACAAACATTTGTTTTGAAACTAAAGCTTTTTTATAGCATTGCGGGACAGACGAACATACGGGTCATCTGTGACAACCAAGTGACAACCACCGCCCATGGGCACCTGCAAGTCAAGCACTACCCACCTTTGAGGGTGATAAGGAATAGGGATGCGGGAGGGGAAAGACAATGGGATAAAAAATGGGAAAGAGGTGAGGGGGGAATAGTGGAGAGGAAAGGGGGACTTAGCCTCAGAACAATGTAAGTGATTCACAACCTGTTTTCTTTGAGGCCGTGGTATCGCAACGGTCAAGCCGGCCCATTCGTGGCTAAGCATGGCTCTACCACTGTTATAGAGCTATCATTCAATATAAAGTTATTTTTCCAATATTTTGAATACATTCGAACAAATTCTTTTATAATGATATTCATTTTAGTAAATCAATATAAACTATTTGTTTACGATGGTGCTATCCTAAACTCATTAGTTCCGTATCCAAATCAGTTTAAACCATCCATCGAAGAGAATAAAAAAGACAACGAAATAAATAAAATAATATGAATTAAAATAATGAACAGTACGGCTAGGATAGTATAACAAACCTCATAACAAACCAAAAAGTATAACAAACCTCCTGGTTTGTTATACTTTTTACGTTAGACTTTTCTAAAAAGGTACAGTTTCTTTATCTATAAAATAATTGTGCTTGTGGTGCATACTACGAACCCCAATCAAAATGTGTTATCATTGAAGTAGGTACATACACCTGAACATATGGGGGTGCTAAGTCAAGCGAATCGCTCGCCCCCTCGTTCATAATATTAGACGTAAATTTTTAAACAGTACACCCTAAAGCATTTTGCTGAATACACGTGTCCAAAAGAATTAAATATAAAAATAGTTTAGTTATGATTTCTGTATAGTTTACCTCTACACTCAAGTACTGGTTGCTATTTGTTTTATCGTAGGTGTTTAAAATTCGAATAGAAAACTAATGGAATTAGTGCTTCTTGGATTCACTTAAAGAATTAACAAAAGAAAATTCTGAACCATTTCTTGCTTAAATAAAAGCGAATTGAGTGTTAATAAATTTAATTCTTAATAACGTAGCGAAAATATATATACTTACAATAAAGTAATTCTTCATTATGATGACTTAATACACTGAGCAAATGGTTGGTATTGATTACGTTGCTAGGATACGAGTAATTTTATCAATTTCTATGACAATTTTTTTATCGAAAACACCGTGAGAAATGGAGACTGCCACCTTCACTTACAAATAGGTAAGATTTAAACATATAACTAGCATAGTAAAAATAGTAATGTTTTTGAATGAAGTAGGGTTTGTTTACATCGTTTTCTACAAGGTTAACTTTACTAGGTGGAATGCCATATGACTAAGGTAATTGACCTATTAGAGGGCACAACTAAGGGCTAAGTATTTCGAAATAAACAAACACAGCACATCACAATGAAGTAAAATCTGTAATAACTGTAATTAAAACTACAAAAGCTTTACTCTGCATTGCATCAGGCTATACCTACCTTCTTTATTTTGTTTGAATAATACCTACTTAACAAAATTTACCTGCGTATTATTCTTCCCTGAGGAGAAAAGACGAATTATAGGTATATAGACCGAGAAAATATAAGATATTTTAATAAAAATAAAAATTATCAATAATGCTTTTCGCTCTCTGTAAATATATCGTTTAAAAATAATATGCATCGAGGACCTACTTACTCCCTTGGATATACATTTTGATACAATTATTGAAATAATCACATCGGTAAGGTGCGGTTTTCCTTAATGACAACACTTTTTATTAATACAGATTAAAAATGTGATTCAACAGGAACAGATGTTAAGTTATGTGGGTATGCCAAATGTAAGTAATTATGAAACAGATAGTACCTCGAAGTTTTGTGGTTAGGTAAGAAAACATCAATTCGAGCGAGCATTAACATGCCTAATTAAGTTTCGTCCACACCGAGGCATATTTTTCATTAAATTTAATTTTTTGGTAGTTTGTGGTGTCTTGTTATTGAACTATACGAGTACATATTCATTCAATACATAAGTTATACCATAGGTTAAACCAAAGAGTTTTGCTTTTTATTGATGTGGTGATCAATTGGAGTTAGGTAGAAAAAAATTTTTTTTTGAGAGCTCGTCGTTTTTGAACTCCAAATAGCATTCAATGATTGTAAATCCTTATTTTGCACCGGTACTAGGACTAGGACCTACTACATATGTAACGCGTTGCAGTTATGACCAACCGTTAATCTTTTTTTCCTTTTTAATGATATGGCATTAAACTGCAATCAATTACTTGCAATTATTAGGACTTGTTGTTACTACTGCCCGACAATAATATAGCTAATAAGTACAATATACACCCGTCTAGTAGTCCAGGTATATATGCCTTTACAGGGGTCTCGGTGAGTAATTACTTAGTAGGCGATAGTAATTAGATGCCTTGTCCGATAGCCGGCATTATTCCCTCCCTACAGAAAGCTCGCCGACTCGTTTCTGCAGTAGAAACCGCATTTTCGTACTTACCGCACCACAGAATGTAGTCTTTTTATTTTTAATTACAACCTCCTTTTTACTTTTTCACATTTTCATTCTAGTTTTTTTCTGGTCTAGATAGCGAAATAAGTTAAAAGTTCATGCAAAATGTCTTTTGAATTTAAATCAGCTCGTCATATTTATTTAGAAATGAAACATAGAAAAATCAAGAAAAAAGTTACTTTTCAGGTCGATATTGCATAAAGTTCTTACCTTACAATTCTAGAATATATCTTCAATTTTCGTTGCTATAAGTGTTAAATAATGTGTTTCTTTATCCCAGTTGCCTACCAGGGAAAGTCTAGCAACGCCTCGGAGCGCTCGAGCTCCGATTGGCAGGCGACCCAGCACTTTACCACATCAACGTCTGAAAAAGGAGGTAAGTATGATGATAAAAATTCTCCAGTTAGGATAGGCTTTCATAAAATGTTGCTATATACTTTTAGCATACATCGATGGAAGACCGTTGTTAGACGTACACTATGGTGACTTTTTTTTTCTAGCTGAGTAAATAGAGTTGCCAAAAAAAAATGTACATTCAAATTAAGTTGGTGTATTGATTAGAAGCGGCGGCAGCCTTATGTTCTCTCTTCTTCGTGTGGTTGAATATTACTTACTTAATTACTGTGAAAAGTAGGTTTGTTAGAGAGACAAAACACATTGGGGGAGATTTTCAATATTAACAAACATTTTTTTTATATGAATAACCAACAACTGATACGATTATCTTTTACAAGAACAGGAGGAGGAAGGTATGAAGTGCGAAGACGGGCGGGGTAGCTAGTATTTTAATAGAAATTCAATTATTTACTAGGTAACATACGGAATGAATGAAAAAAAAAAAAAATTTATTGTCTGCCTAGAAATCTCTGGATAGCCCACCAGAGATGGACTCTCCGGTGGGTAGCGTCAGCAGCAGCGACTTGCGGCGACAGAATGAAGAACTTCGCGCTCGTCTAGCAGGCGAAGCTGCTGACCATAAACGTAGACTTGATGCTTATCGCAGGGCGCAACAAGGTCAAGCGCAGTTGGTATCCCGCCTTCAGGCAAAGGTAATGATTTCCTTTTTTGATCTCCTCTCATTAGATGGACATATATTTTTAAGCTAAAACGTCATATCAGCAAAAAATCCAAGACTATTAATATGATAGATCTATAATTGTGGTTTGTTATTCTTAATAAATATATTTTTCAACTCTCTATCGTAATTAGATATAATTATAGACAGGGCTTTCTCATACACGGTTGGAAGTTTCAAATAGGAGTTTTGATTAAGTTATAGTGTTTTTAATTAAGTATATCGATATCTAATTATTCAATTATTAATAGTAAATGTGATTAAATCATGTAATTATTACGTCAAGTTGGTTTATACCTTCTTCTACTACTATTCTGCTATCTTTGTTTTTTTCTTATACGTCCTTTTTGAGAAATATTTTTTTTAAACTGTCAGTTTTACTAGGTGCCAATGAGTCAAGCTATGTTTATCTTTTGAAACGTGAATATTTTCTCAGCACGACTGATTTATTTAAAAAAAATATATCTAACTGAAATGTTGAAATATATATTTTTGTATTATTTTCGCGATTGAAGTTTCTTGTCATGATATTTGATATATTTGAGAATATATAATATTTGGATATGTTAATTATATGCCTTTTAATTTTATAATAAAAAAACATTAACTTTGTATAAAAAATATGTAAGGACTTACATACTTATTATACTTATTATAAATAAGTAGGTAAAACTATAAAAAAAATGGTTTAATCCTATAATTCATATAGGATTAAACCATTTTTTTTTTATTATTTAGTCGTGACTATAAAATCTGCGCTATCCAAACACAGACCCTCAAAAAAAAATGTGAAGTTGAACATAAGCTGTTAACTGTCAAATGAAGTAAAAAGCACTGACGTTATAAATCATACGTCAGTGGTAAAAAGTAAACAAAACAAGTGACATTAAATAACTTGAATAAAATTACCTGTATTCATTTGTGCATTTTGAACTACTATAAAATGTATCACAACAGGTAGTCTTACAATTTTGCGGTATTCTTATGTAACAAATGTTTAATGTTTCTGTTATTTTTCATTACACACACATTTTGCAAAAGCAAACCCTATCGATTTGTCATCGTAACATTATTAAAGTAAATTTTAATAAGTTTTCTATTGCTTGCTTTCAGGTTCTACAATACAAGCAGCGTTGCGCCGATTTGGAGACTCATATGTTGGAAACGACTCCCCGCAGCGATCCGTCATCCTACCGGGCTTCTGGATCTAAAGCTAGCATCGCACTCCCGCCACCGTCCGCTTCGGTTACGTCGTCTGCCGTCGCTGCTGCCGATGCCAGAATTAACGATCTTGAGACTGCGCTGAGACGGTTGGATGAGGAAAAGCGCAAGTAAACAGTTAAACTGTATATAATCATAAAGATGCATAGCAGTTACAATAAAAAATTCTAATGACTAGGTACTTCTTGAACATGTAAGAAATAATTACAATCTTCCTTGTACACTTCTGCCAGTAATAGTACCTGGTATTAAAAAAGTAAAATGTGAGTACTTCGCCATTAATCCTCCTTGTCTTAAACATTTTGAAACATCAAATACTATGTTCTAGAATATTTATTGATAGCTTTGCAAACCACCCTTATGTGTATCTACATATATGAATAAAAATGAAGGAACTCAGTACTCCTTCAATATACTACTATTTACTGCTACTATCTATCTGAATTTGCGTAGTAGATAATTACAGTAATATCCTATCCCAACATGTATGTGAGCATGCATAAAGGAAATATTATGTATAAAGGAAAATTGGTGGTTTTGAAAATTTTAAAGGCACTGCTTAATCTTCAATATTTTTTTTTTACTTTTCAATTAGGTGTGAAAAACTTGCCCATCAAAACACTTTGCTCCGAGATCAGTTAGAGGAGTCCCATCAATTAAATGAAGCTTTGACTTCTGACTTGCAAAAACTTACCAATGATTGGGAGGGACTTCGTGATGAAATGGCTATCAAAGAGGATGAGTGGAAGGATGAGGAACAGGTTTGTTATTATAGTGTTTATTATATTCTAATATTTGTATTTTGCTGTTGTAGCTATAATTATATTTATATTCCCGAGTATTACATATATATTACACAATATACCTTTTATAGGATTTCTTTAATTTTACAAATTACATTTCCAGACAAAGGCCTCCTCCAACCTTGCCCATATCTCTCGCAACTGTGCATTGTGCCTTTAGTCTATGCTGGTCCCCTGCAACTATGTCATACTTTATATGTTCTTGAGTGATAGCATAGGGGAACTACTTATAAGTTTATTTATATGTTGTTAGGCTTTCAACGACTACTACTCAAGTGAGCACAATCGCCTGCTCAGTTTATGGCGCGAAGTAGTGTCGGTGAAGCGCCACTTCTCTGAACTGCAGACCAACACTGAGCGCGACCTCTACAGAGTCAAGAACGATTTTGACTCTAATGTAAGGGAGCTGGTGGGTGTACTCAGCGGCTATTCCATCAATGCGTTTGCTGCACAGACTGGTTTGGGTACTTCTGGACCATGTAAGGTGAGGAACATTTGAAGTTACTTGTTTGTTTTTTTATTTTTCCTGAAAATCTTCATGCACACTTGTACATATAATGGACTTAATGCCTTCTCTGCCAGTCACCTTTTGGTGGTATAGAAAGGCAAGCAAATACTATGTCTTCCATATGGAGTCTGAGAGAAAATAAAACTCACTGGTATTATTTCCCTTCTCAGTTATGGTTAGTAAAGGTATTTAAGAATTTTAGGTAGTGGCACTATTTACAATCTCAATACAAACCAAATATATAAAATATAAATTACTTAATTTGAGTTCTATCATATACAACCTTAGTTTTCGGTTATGGTTAATTAAGAAGTAAACACAGTGTTTTTCTACAAGCAAAATTGTAATAAAAATGATTCACTATGCCAATTTCTAGAAGTAAAACTATAGGTACTGTTTACAAAAACAACAAAAACGAAGATCAAATTCACATATACAAGGGTCATGTAGCAATTTATCTACATCAATTTTTCTTCCCAACAACAGCCAGCAGAATGTCAGTCTGGTGGCCAATACTTCCAGCAGGCAGGCCAGCAGTCTTGTTATGGACCATGCAGTGCTGGGCAGTCAGCAGCTACGGGGCTTACAACAACACCGTCTGGTAACATTAACGTAGAGAGCATGCGCGTGGACCTGCGCGACATGACGGCGCAGAGGGATGCCGCGCTCGCTGAACTTAGAGAGCGAGATACAAGGATTCAGAGACTGCTGGGAGAACTGCAGGGACTAGTGAGATTACTTTTATGTTTTTATATCTTCAAGCTACCTTTCACTAACTGATTGGATAGAATGCAACCTAATTGATTTATAATGTTTTCTTATTGTATCTAAGAACTATACAAATAAGCTAGAATGTCTGAAGGGATATCTGGATGTCATTGGCACAGACAGATTGCAAATGATTAGAATTTTCGATGGTAACGAACTTGCAGACAACTTTTAAGTTATAAATGCGACTGTATTTTTTTATTTTTTGAAAGAAATTCTTTCACAACACATTACCAGTTTTCTTCATTAAAGTTTAATAATAAATAACTTTATATACAGGTGTTTCAGAAACTGTAGTCATGTTTTAGGGTCGTGTAGCAGACCCCGTGAATAACGTACAGCGAAAATTTTAACGAAATTCGTGATGTTTAATATGAAATCCTATCTTGAAACTGATAATTAAAACTTGAATTTGATCTATACGCTTAATATTTCGCAAGAGAGAGAAGATGAAACTATAGGTATTTAATACAAAGGAAGGTGGTTTCATATCAGGACTTTTAATAAAATGTGTACATAAAAATAATAAATTAAAATCTTAGGAAATTACAGTAAAAAGCATGATAAGTTTTTCAGAAATGTGCATCCATGCCAGGAAAAGAATTTTAGAAAAAAAAAATTCAAGAAATTTTCAAAATCTATTTTCTTCAAGTAATATCAACCTTTTAACAGTTATACACGTATTACGCTCTTAAAATGTATCTGTTTGAGATACTATATAAAAATGACACGAGCCCTCCTACTGATTCAGTGCCGTTTATTTTACCAGGAGGAGCGTTGTGAAATGTCTGAAGTGGCGTGTAACGAAGCCAACGTGATGCGCGGCGCGTTGGAGGAGGTGGCGCGCGCGCTAATACACGACTCCGACACCGACGCGCCGCACGCGCCACACCCACCACACGCCACACACATACATCTACACGACAGGTAAGTCTCATACTCATACACGACTCCGAACCGACGCGTCGCACGCGCCACACCCACCACACGCCACACACATCCATCTACACGACAGGTAAGTCTCACACTCATACACGACTTCGATACCGACGCGCCGCACGCGCCACACCCACCACACGCCACACACATCCATCTACACGACAGGTAAGTCTCACACTCATACACGACTCTGACACCGACGCGCCGCACGCGCCACACCCACCACACGCCACACACATCCATCTACACGACAGGTAAGTCTCACACTCATACACGACTCCGAACCGACGCGTCGCACGCGCCACACCCACCACACGCCACACACATACATCTACACGACAGGTAAGTCTCACACTCATACACGACTCTGACACCGACGCGCCACACGCGCCACACCCACCACACGCCACACACATACATCTACACGACAGGTAAGTCTCATACTCATACACGACTCCGAACCGACGCGTCGCACGCGCCACACCCACCACACGCCACACACATACATCTACACGACAGGTAAGTCTCACACTCATACACGACTTCGATACCGACGCGTCGCACGCGCCACACCCACCACACGCCACACACATCCATCTACACGACAGGTAAGTCTCACACTCATACACGACTCTGACACCGACGCGCCGCACGCGCCACACCCACCACACGCCACACACATCCATCTACACGACAGGTAAGTCTCACACTCATACACGACTCCGACACCGACGCGCCACACCCACCACACGCCACACACATACATCTACACGACAGGTAAGTCTCACACTCACACACAACTTCGACACCGACGCGCCGCACGCGCCACACCCACCACACGCCACACACATCCATCTACACGACAGGTAAGTCTCACACTCATACACGACTCCGACACCGACGCACATTATCATGTATGTCAGTTATGTCTTGTATCATTTATAATTACTTATATATGCAATGTAAATTAAGACATTTTTTTTTAATTAAAATGTTTTAAGCTAACCTTTATATTATATTACAGATCACCAAAACGCGTGTCATCGTCAGCCAATGCGACAGCATTCGCTGAGAGCACCATCTCTGCCGTTCAGGCCGCGCTGCACAAGTACCAGATACAAATACACGAATTACAAGTAACATTCATATTAAAACACTTATTTTTATAGAAATCCTGTTACCCTTTTAGTGACTAAAAAAGATAAAACATCAATAGACAGATTTACCTTTTTATTTTTCATAATTTCTTCTATTTTTGGTTAGTATAGTCCGTTTCTATTGCAAGTGCAATGAGGGACAACGGCCCCTTGTATTATGTTTGCGACGATAAAGAACAATATCTGTCGCTGCCAGTAGCTACACATACTTTCTCTGTCATCAATGTTTAGTAGCGCTGTTTTATAGTACAGGGGTGAGCGTACAGTTATGTTCCGAAATCAAACTTTTATAAAGTTCGGTTGCCCTTTGAATAAAATCTATTGTCAATAGAAACGGACTATGATAGCCATTGTCAAGCCTTAGTGTTATTAATTAGATTATTTTGGCAACATGTGCTTTTCTACCTTCAATGAAGTTTTAATTATACCATTATACAAGGGTTAAGGATCTCAGCAGGATAGTAAAAACTATCGCGGTATCTTGTAAGTGTGGTTGGAAAGATGTATTTTATAATTTTGATAGAAAGACTTATGAATGTAACAGATAGTAAAATTTGGGACGTGCAAGCAGGATTCAGAGGAGGAATGGGATGTTAGGATCAAATGATCTCCTTAAGGGGCATCACTGAAAAGTTTTTAGCAAAAACCATAAAATGCTTTTAGCCTTTTTGCAGTCACTCTATTTGGATCCCTAAGCCTGTGTCAGAATTAATGGTCCCTACATAGACTGGTTTCGTATCTCTAGGAATTTCAGGCTAGGCTGTGTTGCGTCTCCATGGTTGTTCAACATATTTATGGATAGTTATCTATCTAAATTAAAAGAACGCGAGTCCGGTGTATGTTCGTTTATCTTAGAAGTATGTTTACAAGAGATGACAAGCATGATAAAGATATCGAGAGAAATGTTCAAAATAGCAACTCAGTGAACTTTGCCTTTATTGAAAGAACGTCTGTCTGTTTATGATTGAGTGCTAGCACCAACTTTGATGTATGGCAGCGAGAGTTGGGTATGGCACAATAATCATGAAAGTAAAATGAACGCGTTCACTGAGAAGTACGTGTAACCTTAGATTGATTGACAGAGACAGGAATTATGTGGTGACAGAACTGTGTGGGTTGAAAAAGGATGTATTGACACGAATAGAGAAAGAAAAGCTTCGTTGGTTTGGGCACCTGGTAAGGATGAGTGAAGAGCTACTGTGTAAGGAATTTATAAGGTTTCTGTGAGTGGGCGAGTTAGTGTAGGTAGGCCCAGAATGACGTATACTGATCACAGTATCGTACAGATTGGCAGTATACTAAAGAAGGCCCAAATTAAAATTATTAAGCGACGAGCTTAAAGGACTGATAAATGTCGAAGAGGCCAGAGTTATGTGTCAGGATCGTGGCAAATGGTGTTTTGCTGCCTCCACCTACCCTATAAAGCGTGTGCAAATGTATGTATGTATGTATGTATGTATGTATGTATGTATGTATGTATGTATGTATGTATGTATGTATGTATGTATGTATGTATGTATGTATGTATGTATGTATGGACTTTAGTGTAATTACGATCAAGGTGGACCATTTTTTGACTAATCCTATACCTTAAGTAGACTATTTCACAAAAATATATTTAACTAGCGGACCCGACAGACGTTGTCCTGCATGATATTTCAAGCGATTAGGATCAATATAGATAAATAACCTAGATACCGACTGCAGCGCCATCTGCCGGGCTGATTTGTGAATCTAAACCAATCCCAGATCCCCTTGAACACACACAAAAAATTTCATCAAAATCCGTCCAGTCGTTTGAGAGTAGTTCAGTGACATACACACTCACAGAAGAATTATATATATAAAGATTTACGGGTCTTCATACTAGATATCTTTTTTGTTCAGGTAAAACTACAAAACTCTAGAGAGCAGCTGATATCGTGTAGAAAGCATGGTGAAGCAGCCGACATGGCTATCGTTTCTCTTGAGAGCAAAGTTCAAGATCTACAAGGTAAACATAATACATTTAATTTCATATAAAATACATTTAATTTCGTATAAAATTTATTTAATTTCATATGAAATACATTTAATTTCATATAAAATAAAATTATTTAAAAAAATCACCTGACAATTATATGCGCTTGTTGGTTGGACTAGATTTATACTACTTGCATAAAATTTTCAGCTTTGTGTTAAGGGAATACGGTTTATATTTTATTAACACATCCAAAGTATTGCGCAAGTAGTGTCTGTATTGACACTAAGCCTGTAAGGAATATAACCTTATCGTTCACGTAATTGTTCAATATTAAATTTAATTTAATTGTTCAGGAAATATTTGAAATAACAATCAGCTATAACAGCCTAGCCCAGCTCAGCTATGCTATACAAGCTATTTTTTTAAAATTGATTTTTTTTTAAATTTAAAGGTAAACTGGATCAAGCTAATGCTGATCTTCACCAACTCTTACAAGAAAAGGAGTCAATGCAGAAGACGCTGGAGACGCTCAGACTAGACAAGAACAATCTAGAACGAAATAGAGTTGAAATTAATGCTATGGTGGGTTCCTCTCTACCCGTTTTTTATATATTACTTAGGTATTTGGATAACGTTGGTAGGTACGAAAGGTCTTACTTGCTAAACGTTTAAGTGCAAACAACTTTAGTCAAAATAGATTTATTGTTGAGTAATTAGTTTACAGTAATCCTGTATTTTTTATGGTTTAGTGGGACAGACGAACAGACGGGTCACCTGATGGTAAGTGACAACCATGAACATCTACAACGCAAGAATCGTAAGTGCGCTGCCCGCATTTTAGGGTGATGAGGGATCGGGGATGCGGGGAAAGGAAAGAAAAGTGGAGGATGAGGAGGTTGAAAAGAGGAAGGGGGGAGTTGGGTCTTCGGTAACCTAACAAATTTCGGGGTTCACAACCGTTTTTCTGTAAGGCCATGGTATTGCATCGGTCGAGACGGCCTATTAAGAGTAAATACTAGAGAGTAATACTCTCGCTTCTGTATTGTGTATATAGCTCCGTATAAATTGGAAAGCATAATTATCTATACTAATATAACAAAGTTAAACACCTTTTTGTTTGTTTGTTTTTTTTTTTTTTGTTAAAGGAGCTTATTTGTAGAACTATCATTCAGATATAATTAATTGTTTTTGTATTTATTGACGAATAACGTAAGCTATAAAACATCACTTTGCGATGAGGGTCACAATCTGATGCGTAGTATGATGACTATAAACGCAGATTAAACTGCGATTTATTTTTGATATTTGCGAATATTTTTTAGGTGGAATCTTTAACATCAGACTACGAGAAACTTCAAAAGGTAAACTCTCGGCTTGAGAAAATGATAGAAGTTTTGGAGACAGAGAAGAGGAACCTTAACTGTGAAGTGGATCAGCTGCACCGAGAGGCCTCCAGTCGGGAGGGAGTGTTGAGGTTATATACTTACATGCAATACTATTACACTAACGTATATATAATATTACGTATTATCGTGTTGACTGCACTGATGGCGTAGCGGTTTAAGTGTTCACCTCGCCACCAAGCTGCCGCGCCTAGTGTTGTGGGTTCGATCCCCGCACGGGACAACACTTGGTGTAATCTTCAAATTGTTGGTCTGAGTCTGGGTGTTCTTTGTGTACGTTGTTTGAAGTTAAAGTCCCCCGCGACACAGGAATTAATCCTAATGCGGGAGATTTCTTAAAAAAATATATATTATTTATTACCAAGGTTAGTACGAAGATTTCTACAGCATAAGCGTAAAATAATTCTTATTATTATTTAAAAAAATGCACAACGTTGGATGGATCAATAATAGCTGCTAAAATACTTCGATTAATAAAATAATCTTCACAAAAACAGATTAAGTAAAACGGAACAGAAACAGTAAGGTTAAAACTAAAACTACTACGAAATTGAGGGAAATATAAATTGTACTATAATTCAGTAAAATTATAAAATTGGTGATGATTTGAAAGACTGGCAATCAGAACTATCCGAAATTGGTGCTCGTGTATGAAAGGCTTGATGATACTAGAGGCAGTTCTGGAGTTAGGTTAGGATAGCAAGTGTAGACTGTTCTCTCTGCCTATACGGGAATGGGAGAAAGCGTGAGCTTATGGTTTATTTTTTATAGCATAGGGGGACAAACGAGCCGACAGGTCACCTGATGTTAAGTGACTTCCGCCGCTCAAGAACACTTGCAACACAAGAGTCATAAGAGTGCTGTCCGCCTTTAAGGGTAGGGGAAATGGAGAAGGAAAAGGGGGGAAGGGAAAGGGGGTTGGGTGTCCGATTACCTCACTCACTCGGTCACACAATGCAAGCATTGATTAACAGTCGGTTTTCTGTGCGGGGTGGTAACACTCCGGTCGAGCCGACCCATTAGTGCCGAAGCATGGCTCTCCAACAATGAAACGTATGTATGTATGTATACATATGTCTATTTAAAATTTAGGCTACCTTTATCTAAGTTTTATTTTTTTAGAAGTGAGTTCATTAATAACAAAATAGCTGTAACAAATATGTTAGGACTCCTATGTTAGTATTACTACTGTGATATTTTTAACCGGTGCGTCTTTGAAAATTACAGTCTGTGGAATTATATTATTATTTTAATTCCATTGTACAGGGCGGAAGAAGAACGATCCTCTCGCCTACGATCGGAGCTGGTGTCGACCAGAGAAGAGCTCAACAAAACCCTCTTGGCAAGAGACTTGTTGGATCAGCAGAAGATGGAAGCTGACGTCATACTGTCGCAAATGGAGAAACATAGAAGTGAATGGCCCACATTAGATCCTTGTATACGCACTTTTGCCAATTGCACTCAATTTAGTAATATTCTTGTATTAACAAAATAACAATAAAATATTATAAAACACGTCAGTATTCATATTAATGTCTAAATAAGAGACATACATACAACATACACACGGACATAACATATACCATAAATACATAGACGAGTTTCTGAAAAGCAATCGGTGATTTAGCTTGTCGGGTAGCTTCTGGCATTGCATTCCATAGACGTATCCGTTGGACCGTAAACGATTTGTGGGTAAACGTTGTGGTATATGCTGAAGGAGGAGAGGATAAAGAGTTTTATATTTTCATAACAATTATGTCTATTTTTCAGGTGAACTGGAGATAGAACTGGAGCGGACTCTTTTGGAAAGAGGAGACTTGCAGAATCTTGTGGAGAAACTAGAGGCGGCTGTCAGGAACCTTGAAGGGGATAAGAGGAAACTGCAGGACGATGTGAAACAGGTGCAATGAGATACTATGTTGTTAATTTTATCTTTTATTTTTCTTTTCACTTTTTACATCGGCAATAGTAAAAAGTGAAAAGAAAAATAAATAGCACTCATAGGGTATTTGTACTAAATGTGCAAAAAGTTTTTAATTGAAGGCTGTCTATGGAACTTTCGGTCCGATCTGAAAAAATATTTATTTGTTCGAAAGAGTATTTATATATATTATACGTTTCTAGTTGGAGGATGAAAAGTCAGGCCTTTCCAATCAGTCATCAGAACTACAGGGTGATTTAAACTCTCTACGCAAAGAGTTGCTCGCCGCTGAACAAACTCGCATGGAGCTGGAAGCTGACAAGGCCTCGCTCTGTGAGAAGATCAAGTTTGTGGAAGCTGATAGGGAGAAGGTGGAAATGGAACTCAGACAAGTTGTTAGGTAAAATATATGCAGTTGAATATCGAATTTAAATGTGATATGATTCACGGTAAAGGGCTCGTGTTTTCCGACATCAGACTGTTCGAGTTAGACAGTCTGCGACCTTTACCTATTGCTTATACCTCTAATGAATTGCATACCTACGCTCACGCCTGTATCCCCTAAGGGGTAGGCAGAGGTGAATTAAACACCTTCATATTGTCAATAAGAATTTTGTCCAACTAAAGTAATAGGGGCAAACCCATTGCCATCCACCGGGCACTGTATGACTGAATACATACTGTCTGATACTAGTACTCCACCGTGAACCACTCTGCTAACAAACAAACAATTGAATTACTTCATCCTAAAACGTTTAGTTCAATTTCTTTGGTAAGGGATTGGATATTTCTATTGGATTGTTTTATTGTCACATGTCATGTACTACTCACTATGGTTAATATAGATTAAAGTCGCTTATAAAAGTTAAGGGTTGACCCTACTGCACGACTGTTCTAATCCCACTTCTAACACAACCATATAGGGGGGGTGCTGGGGGGTTGACAAGAATATTAGTAATTTGCGAGTATTCTTTTTATAAAAAAAAGCGTTCTTTCTTTTTTCGCACGTCTCAAGTGACAACATATTTATAAAATGGTCTGTTCACAGAGAGCGGGGCGAGTTAAGCTCACAACTAACAGCGATGGTTCGCAAGAAGGATACTTTGAATGAGGAGATCATTCGTCTGCAACAGCGGCTAGAACAGGCCAATGAGACTATTGGGAGGATCAACCGAAGTCTAGAAGATCATGTTAAGGATGGTGAAGAGAAGCAGGTGAGACTCTCTTCTTGTTACGTCGTCTATTATTTAACATAAATAACATATAGGGGGCAATCGAGGAGTCGGGTCACCTGATGATAAGTGACTACCTGCCACTGACACTTGCAACTCGAGAGTCGCAAATGCTCTGCCCATCTTTGAGGGTGATGAGGGATAGGGAGATGCGGGGAGGGGAAAGAGAAGGGGTAAGGAGATGGGAAAAGGGGCGTGGGAGAGGGGCAGTTGGGCCTACGGAAACTTCACTTATTTGGGGGAAATGTAACACAAGCGTTGCTCACAACCTGTTTTCTGAGTGAGCCTGAGGCCGTGATATCGCACCGTTCGAGCCGGTCCATTTGTGTCTAAGCATGGCTCTGCCACGTACAAAGATACAAAGATGGTAATGATATAGATATACATATGTTATATAGTATGTTCGATATGGCAACTACTGTGTGTATGCATTTTCTCATATTACTTGAACAGCACATTGACTTAACCTGTTTATGCAGATCTTAGTGGACAGTTTAGAAAAAGACAAGCAGCACTTACAAGAACAACTCGCGGGAGTTCGCTCAGAGAAGGATGCGCTCGAGGCCGTGCTGTTCGACACGGCCAACATGTTAGAGGACACAGACAATAAACGCAACAAGCTCGAGCATGAACTGCAGGACACGTTAGTGCAACAAGAGAATCTTAAAGGTAATATTTTTAACTTCTGTTTTTGAGTTTTAAGGTTTGTTTTATGACATTAAGTATCTGATATCACAAAATTTTTAATTTGGCGTTTTTCATGTGTGCTTTACGGGTTTTAAAAAATGTTATAATGTCGTACGAAGTACAAAATAAAATATAAATTGACTGTAAAATACAAAAGGGATGGGCGTCAATATGCATCGTTATAACAAACAAAGTTGTTATTTTTTGTTCTTTCACGTTCGAAAAAGTTTCTAGGATAACAAAAGTAAAGTAAGTATCTTCCATTGCTTCTGATTGGTCTAGCCGGCCGTAGCATCACCGACCGTGGGAAAATCTGGTCACCTAATTGGTGAATTTAATTGATTAGATGAACGCCATCTAGACCTATCAGGAGCGAGGATTTAGCATATAGGACAGCTAAAGTGTAAATGCAGTAAAAAGCTTCGCATTATTTTCAGTCAGTAGCAGACCACAATCGGAAGTACAACTTTTTATTAAGTATCAATAACAGTGCTTATCTTTAATGCGATTTTACTAATTGATTATAGATACGTCCATAGTATTTATATACAACATTGAAAACAAATATTTTCATGTATTGTATTTTGCTTTAATTCTATAAAGGACAAGTCGCACGTCTGTCAAAAGACCTGGAGAACAGCGAGAAAAAGCTACGTGATACACGTAACTCCATGCAACAACATTCTGGCAAGAAGGAAGCCGAATATCAACAAATTATATCCAATATCAATCGTACCACTGCACAGAATATTACTAAACTCAAAGAAGAAAAGGTAAGAGCTCTTAGTATTAATTCTCTTCTCTTTCTTTAAGAGAACTCCCGCACTAGGATTAATTCCTTTGTCGCGGGGGACTTTACAAATATTCAAACAACAGAAACAGAGACAGACACCCAGACTCAGAACAATAATTTGAGGATTACACAAAGTAATGTCCCATGCGGGGATCGAACTCACAACACTAGGCGCGCCAGCATGGTGGCGAGGTGACTACTTAAACCGCTACGCCATTCGTGCTAACATAACAACTAAAAAATAGAGATTTGTTATTGGTACAATTTAATGCCTGAAATACCTTTAAAAATAACGCTACATGACTTAGTTTGGGTTTTGATTACAATTTGCTTTTATTTATTTTATAAATATAAGTTAATGGTTTATCTAGTAGAAAGGAACTAATGAAAATAAAATAATGAGCAAAAAAAAATTAGTTTGCCTATAAATCTTTCCTGTTACTCTCAGGAGCAACTCCGCCAATCTCTGGAGCACAAACTGAGCCAGACTAAAGCGTCGCTGATGAGCGAGAAGGAGTGCAGCGAGGCGGCCGCGCGCGAGAGGGAGAAGAAGCTACTGGCGGCGCGCGACCAGCTCATACTGCAGCACGACGAGGCCTTGCTGCGAGCCGAGAACGACAAACAACAGGCGCTACTCATGGGTTTGGACTTTTTAAATACATCTATCTCTCGCTTTTTCACACATACACACAGTCTATGATTTTTAACTATGCAGAAATAATAATAATAAATAATTGAAGTAATACCAGTAAATGGAACTTAAAATGAATGGATATATTGTACGGAGTATTTTAAGAGCAACAAATAGATTTGTGATTGATTAAGTTTTGAGCATTTTAACTGTCAGTGTTAATTTATTGAATAAAATTAAAAGTAACACAAGAAATAGGAACAGAAAAACGCTTTCCCATTATTTTTTATTAATCCCATTTTTCAAACCATTATTCTACCAATAGAGTACTCTAGTGTCAGAGCTTATGAAGTGACTACTCGATAGACAGTTGAACAAACTCAGTTAAATTGTTTTTCTTTTTGGCGTTTAGCTTAGGAAAATAAAAGAACCCATTGTGTATCCAATCTTGTTTCTTACAATGTTCTTTGTTCCTCCAGCCCACCAAGAGCAGCAAGCTCTTCTAGAACGTTTAGAAGAAGCCAAGCGCGTGCTCGACTGTGAACAGAACAAATTGGAACGATGCCGAAGGGAAGGTCACGCTCGGGCCGAACAAGACAGAACATACGTCAACCAGCTCAAGGACGAGATCGCCGCGCTCAAGACTAAGCTAGAAGAAGCCAAGTAAGTACATAACTTGACACCTGAAAATTATATTTACCGCATTCTGGTGATAGTTAACTGGTGGTCGTTACTACAGAAAAGTATATAAGTAAATAAGTTAACTACACAACTTAAATCTTTTGTTATATTTTTAATGTATAAGAGTTAACTTCAAAATTTGTTTTACCGTACAATGGCAACACAGTGGTCCTTCGAGCACCAAGTGTGTTTTTCTAAAACCTAGAAACGGTCCTAGTCCTGACTAGTATTTCCTCAGTGCAAGAAATATACAAGTCTTTTGTTTAAGTCGGTTTGACTCCTACATAATAAAGTGCCGTACTCTCGTTTCGACGTGGAAACGACATATTCTCACTAAACACACAAAGTTTATAATTTTCTAACTAATTTATAAAATACTAATTTGATACCCCACAGGGCGAATGCTGAAGATGAATGCTCACGCTACGAAAACCGCATTAAAGAACTGCATTTAGAAAAAGAGTCTGTTATCAAGGAGTGTACTGAGATTCGCGCCGCCCTGTCACTCGCTGAAGACAAGTACGACAACACGTATGCCCAGCTGCAAGAAACGATTAGGAAGCTTAAAGAATGTAAGCGATATCTATCGGTCCAGACTGTTTTAGATTATAGATAGATAGATAAACTGTTTGTTGTCAGGGTTGCATGTTTGTTCTGTTACTGGGACTAGCGGGAAGTCCGAGTTCCCTAACTATATACATTGAGCAAATCAGTCTCTTGCCTCTGCCTATCTCTTCAGGGACACGGGCGTGAGTGTATTTATGTATGTATGTTAAATCAGTAATCTCAGTTCTTTCATATTTTCATTATAAATACCGTGTTACGAATAATTTAATTTCTTTCTGCCCCTCAGTGGAGAACGAATCCGACAGTCTCCGCAAGGAACTAACAGACGTTCGTCGTCAGTTGACCAACTGTACGGCGGAGCGTGACAAGTACAACAGCAGTTGTCGCGAGCTGCGGGACCACGTCAAGAGAGTCGAACAGGAGAGGAGAGAAGCTGCTAGGGCCAGGGACGAAGCTTATCATAAAATAGCTGGTATATATATATATACATATACGGGATTGCGGCATGTACAGGTCTCCCACTTCTATAAGTAGCATTTGCGTAGAAGAGCGCTACCAACCGCCGACTAAAACCGAATGTAAATGCGAAGTAAATACAGACCTTATTGCTTTGTATTAACATTTATATTTATATTAAATACAAGAACAACTAAGACTCTCGTCATCTCGCTCTTTTATATTGACTCGGCTATGGTTTTATCCATGGGTTTATATCCATCCCCATAACCTGGACGATTGGCACTCCACCACTGTGCTTTTTGCCTCGCACAACCAGCTTATGGAACAAAATGTCGCCTGCCGTATTTCCGAACTGATACGACCTTCAAACCTTCAAGAAAAGAGCGTACTCCTACCTAAAAGGCCGGCAACGCACTTGTGACTCTTGAGTCCATGGGCGGCGGTAGTCATTTACCATCAGGTGACCCGTCTGCTCGTTTGCCCCCTATCGAATAAAAAAAAAAATGGTTCGTACGCGACAACCAATAGTGAACGAATACGTTTCGCTCCAGTAAATATTATGAGTTTTGCAGGTACATCGGCGTAACTTACAAAAGTGGCAGACCCGTACATGTTTGACTTTGTTTATTCCAGCGAAACTAACGTCTAGCCTCTTGGTGGGGTGGGGGAGTGACCCTGACCACTGTTCCATTCGATATGTATTTGCTGTCTGTTGTATCTATTTGTCAATTCCTCAACACAGGAATCATTCTTAATGCGGGAGTTAATTTTCTATTGAAAAAAAAAAAAACTACTTTAATGGATCTGAATCGTTTTGAAACGAATCCTTATTAAATTCTTTAATTCAATACGAGTCACTAAGTGCCAGGATGTTTACAAAACAGCCAAAAGAGCATAGAAGAAAGAGATACGTAGAAATATTATGTGTCATAATTTACAACGGAACGACTGTCGCCAAATTCATACAAATGAACGGACTGTTTATTACTGCACACTAATAACTAATGGTTTTAATTAGTTTTTTTTTTATATATTTGAAGCTAGCCTAAAATACATAAGTCACACGTTAGATAATATATCAATTCCTTTAGAATCACTTTAGAAATAAATTCGATATTTGTGTCGTTCTTCGTTATCTACCGCTACTCGCTTAGTGTAACAGCACAATTTTAAAATATCCACCTAATTTCTGTTTGGACGGAGCTGACTAAAAACAGGAATGCGATACCACGGCCTCACTTTTCCTCACCATTGCCCCCTCCCCTTTTACCATCTCCTCATCCCCTCATCCTTCCTCAAAGGCGGGCAGCGCACTTACGACTCTAGTTAGTTGTCCATGGACGGCGGTTGTCACTTACCATCAGGTGACCTGTTAGCTCGTCTGCCCTCCTATAATGTATATATAAAAAATTAAGCTGAAATAAATAAGTATTTGCGTGATAATGTTTAATATTTTTAGGAATCTATATAATAAATCATCATCATTTAAAAGAGTGTATTAGACACTTCCTAGTCAACAAATTTTAAAACACAATGTTTACATAATAAATATTAGCCAGTTTATATATATATAATATATATTAATTAAATCATGAACAATTTATATTGTGTTTGATTATGTTATCTACATGCAGTAATTATTAAAATATATATATAACCAATAATACATATAAAATAAATAAAAAATGAAAAAAGCCTTTATTGTTGTTAACAAGTTTTACACAGAGTAGTTTCGTGTGCCTAAAATTAATTTACTTATGACTACTATCTAAAAAAAACACATTTTGACTATTAACTAGAGTTTATCTAATATACTAACAATTTTAATATCTATTGATTATCGGCAAACGGAAGTTCGGTTATAACTTGTCTTCCGACAAAGGCCTCCTCTAAAGCTCTCCAGTCTTTTCTCATTTTTGCAGTGCGAGTCCATGTTGAACCCGCTTTTTTCTTAACGTCATTCTCCCATCTCTTAGCCTGTCTTCCTCTATGTCTCTTTTTTTTTCCGTCTAAAGGGTACCATTCTGTGATAAGTTTTGTCCGTTTTTCTTGCTTTTCTCTCATCATATGCCCTGTCCACCTCCACTTCAGCTGTTTGTATGTTGTGTATGCATTCTTAAACTTGGTTTTACTTTTGATGTCTATTAATTTTTCTCGGTCTTTTCTTTTGACACCTATTGTACTTCTTTCTATGCTGTTTTGACAAACTTTAATTTTATTTGCTAGATGTTCTGTCAATGCATATCTTATAGTAAACGTGGTAGAATGCACATATTATATACCTTCCTCTTTTCTTTAATAGGCATATCTTTGTTCTTCATCACTTCACTGAGTGACCAATATCTTTTCCAAGTATTGGTAACTCTTCTTTCAGTCTCTTTTTCCATGCAGCCTTCAGTAGATATTAGCTGTCCTAAGTATAGATATTCCTGTACGTACTCTATTTGTTCATTATTTACATACATATACAAAACCACAAATCAAATTATACATAAAACTCAGAAATGTTATTTAACCATATTATTATGCATGTCATATAATCAAAAGCATCATTAGAACAAAGCAAAAACTATGTATTAAAAATATAATGAGAATAGAAAAGTACATTGATAATTTCATGAGGAACGTAATTTTAAGTATGTCATATGATTGAAATTTCATCTAAATTCGTAACCTTATTTTTACAGACATTACTTTTTCAAAAACAATTTAAATACATTAAATATTAGACTAACTTAATAATTAATGCACTCATTTGACGTAAATTCTGATAGGGAATAAAAACGCCTTTCGAATAAAAAAACCTAATTTTGATTTTAAAAGTATTTGTGTAATGATTTTTTTTTAAATTTATGAGCAACTTATTAAAAATTCCAACTGCTTGATACAGACTGCGCAGTGTCATTATTTTTAATTTAATAAAGTGATCCCTGCAAGATTCGTATTGTGGAATTTTAACTATTGTCCTAATGACTCGCTTTTGAAGGATAAACGCTCTTTGAATTATAATATAGCTATTTCCCCACAGCACGATGCTGTATCTGATTCTAGATTCCACTAGCGCATAGTATATTGTTTTAAGTTGACTTATTTCCATATTCGTCCCTTAAAACTCCTCAGTTCATAGCAAGCCGATGATATTGATGAGTCTATGGCTTCAAGTTCTTGTTTCCCATTCAAGTGCTAATCTATTTGTACGCCTAGAAATCTAGCTTTGTTCACTGGTACAACTTTGTTACCATTTATTTCGAAATTAATACTTTCATTGTACGAGCTGCAGTTTTAAATTAAATTACATTTCGTTTTGTAGGTGTTTAGTATTAGGTTATTAGCTAAAAACCAATCACATAACTTGCCAGGAAAATTATTTGCATTAGTTGCTAAATTGTCTAAGTTAGAAAATACTACAAGATTTGCTTATCTGAGATTTTAGCATTAAGGTAATGAGATCGTTCGGGAATATTATGTACAAAATTGGTCCCAAAATAGATCCTTGGGGCACACCTCTTTTCAGCGTTGTAATTTTAAATGTATGTGCCACTTCACATTCGCATTCGTCTACGGGTTTTATTTCGACGTACATACGCCTACCTACCCTAGCTTTAGGGCATTGCCCCTAATACCAAAATATTCAAGCTTCAAGTTTTCAAGTTTCAAGTTCATAACCAATTCTCTACAAGTTCTTCGCAGGTCTACACATATCCCTTTCGATTTAGTAACTATATAATTTACCTAGGTGTTTATTGCATCTGAGTTACCGACACATTTTTGATATCCGAATTGCCTTTTTTTTTTTAAATGTACTATGATCTGAGTTTTATTACATTTTTCGAAAATCTTGGTTCTTGGTTCCTATTTGTGTATTGGAACTACCTTTGCCAATTTAAGCTGGTGGAAGAATATGAAGGATTCCGAAAGTGGATTAGCTAAGTTATCTATATTCTGCTTTATAATTGAAATAGGTACATCAAAACCACAGGTTTTTGGTTAACCATTATACTAACAATTTTTCCAATTTCGTGAGGAGTTGTGGAATTAAAACTTATATTATTTTCGACTCTTGCAATCGAATCTCTTAGAAAAGAAAAAGCGCTGTTTTCAACCGACTTCAAAAAGGAGACGGTTGTCAATTCGTTTATATTTTTTTTTTATGTTTGTTACCTCAGAACTTTTGACTGCGTAAACCGATTTCGACGATTTTTTTTTATTTGAAAGCTGGTGCTTTTTCTGTGGTCCCATTTTAATTTGATCCAGTTGTGACAACAGCATCCATGAAAGAACCGTATTAGAATTTTATGATAGACGCATTGAAGTCCGTTGTCAACTTTTTAAAAGTCCGATTATTGTTGTGTGTGTTTTATAAACAAAGTGATCGGCAAGTATGTTTGCATTTTAATATGGATATGTAAGATGCGTATGATCCACATTTAGTGCATAGGGTCTAATTTGCCTGCTTTGAGTTTCCACGTTTCTTTTTGCCCTAATAAACTGTTCAGAAACAGCTACCCTTCAGCTCATAACCAAACTCAGATTTTGGTCTTCTATACGTGACGGTTACGTTATCTCCCATTTTTATACAAATATATCAGTTACTTTCGAATCACATACAAAATTGTTTCGCGTCCACCGAGGTTTGATCCTACGCAACACATGCCAGTCTTTATCGTTCCTTAAGCGCCACCAATGATACTTAGCAAGGCAAAGGAACTATTTTTTCCTACTGCTACTGTTTTACCGACAAGTTAAGAGAGTTAGCTGCCCTAATAACTAGATGACGCTAGTTGTAGTTCAAATTTAAAACCTACTGATTGAAAATTCTACAAGTAACCATTTTATAGAAATTACGATGCACTGAATTCACAAATTATAAACACAAACTATTGTTTAATGTTTTATATCTAGTTACTTAAAGTTTTTTTGTCATTGATATTTTTAAATTCTTATTATATCAGCGATTAAAAAAAGTGTTTCCATTTCCTAGGTCACGTAATACTTTGATATTTATAATGTTATAGTCAGTTTATAACACGTTTAAAAGCATTCATGTCGATAAAACCAACGTCCTACCTGACTTCATCACTAATTAGCATAGAACATTCGAGAATAACGTTGAAAACTGTTTAGACCCGATCGTACAAGATTGAGTTTTATGCGAATGGGTTAATGAACTTAAATCTGTAGTCAATTAATTATAAGTAAATTGAAATATTAAGATTTTATTAAAATATATATGAAATTGTACCACCGATGGTAAGACACACATCCATTACTGAGGTTTTCCTTCTGCTTACACTGTAAAAAAGTGCTGTAAAACAGTGCTGAACGGCATTGTGACGAATTAAAGGCTTAAGTCACAAGCTCAACATTAGATATCTTCTATTTCAGGACTAGAAGAAAATCGTACATCTCTAGAGTTCGAACTATCACGCGTCCAGACGTTGCTAAAGGAGAGTGAGACTGGGGGAGAGCACGTGACTCGTGACCTTAAAGCTGCTGAAGGACAGTTGAAGAGAGAGCGGGCAGCTCTCGAACAGGCTCAACATGACATTAAGGAGTTGCAGTCTAGGTTCGTTATATTATCCTATGTATATTATTATAACTGTTTTTTTTTTGTGTTTAAACCCTCACCTTTATCGGGGCCGGTAAGGTGGTATGTTGGACTCGAACCGACTAAAATCACACAGTGTTCCGTCATCGTGTTCTGTGGCCGGACCCTCAGGTGTACCCAGAAAGGTCAAGCTTATGACCCCGGCAATTATAACTGATATGCTATTTGTTGTATTATTATTTTACTCACTATTTCCACCTACTGGGATGTAAAAGCATGTTGTTCCCAGAATTATTTACTGTCGTAAAGATATTTTGATACTGAACATTTATGGAAACTGGATTTACTTTCGTAGAAATAAAAATTATGGATAAACACAATCAACATTGACAAAGCAACCTATAATTGCAGTGAAACTGTGTGTTGATCTAAAATTTAATTTATTTTTAAAAACAGCACCATTTCGAATAATTGTTGAAAACGATTTATTTCGTTTTTAAAATGAAAAAAAAAAAATTTTTAACGTTTACTTTACCGACTTTATAGAAATGTATTGAATGCAGATTACAAAACGAAAGTGAAGAGCGTGAACGCTGCGGTGGTGAGGCGGCGGCGGCGCGGCGCCACGGCGCGGAGCTGGAGGCCATGCTGGCGCAGGCGCGCGCCGACCTCTCCGCCACGCGCCAGCGCGCCGCCGAGCTGGAGGAAGCCTGCCGTGCTAGAGACCAGGTCCACACTCGTCTTATCTGGCCTGACTGGCCTGTTGGTCTAGCGGTTAGCGATCCTGACTGCTAAGCCGAGGTCGTGGGTTCGATTCCCACCTAGGACAAATATTTGTGTGATGAGCACGATCATTTGTTCTGTGTCTGGGTGTATTATAGTATTTAGAAATATATAAGTATGTTTATCAGCAGTCTGGATACCATAGTACAAGCTCTGCTTAGTTTGGGATCATACGACCGTGTGTGAGATGTGTGGAGTATTTATTATTTATTTATTTATCTATATATTTGAATCGTGTCGTGTTATATATTGTTACTTAAAACTTTAAGTTATTAAGTTACTTATTTGGTATTTTTATTTATAACAATAACCAAACCTTTTTTATAACGTATGGAAACCAATCGGGTTCCACCGAAAACCCCGTTAGGATGCCGTCATCCAGTTTTTGGTGGAATTGTGTGTCGGCATTGGTCTGAATAAAACTAGACGGTGTGCCATACTGCGCCTCTAGCGTCTGTTGCCCGTAAAAGCGCGGGTGTGGAACCCGCGCTTTTACGGGCAACTTCAGGGTACTCTCAATTGGGCGATGTTGGCAGTAATAACTACAAAAAACTTGCCGAATTTAAATGACATATTTATGTTTTTTTAATATTTATTTACAGGAGCTAGTACTACGGTTAGAGGACTGTAGGTCAAAGGAACGTCGCCTGGAAGAGTTAAAACATAATTTGGAAGTGTGCCTTGCTGACGCTACCCAACAAATACAAGAACTCAAGGTATGGCATGTTCATCTTACAGTTAAGGTATATGTTGTCTGTACTGTTGTCCCGTATGAGGGTAGAACCGCGTGACGAGGTGACCGTTTAACCGCTGCGACATCCGTGCAGTTAAGATTTATAGTTTATAGCAATATTTCAGGCTGGATGATTGGTATTGCAGGCTCGTCTCGGTGGCAGTGAAGGTAGATGCCGTGCGTTGGAAGGCTCTCTTTCGCAATGCGAGGCCGCGAAGCGCGAGACGGAGGCTAAGCTGTCGTCGATCGCTAACGCGCTGCGGCGCGTGTGCGGCGTGCAGCCCGACGGGTCGGTGCACGCCGCGGCGCGGCGCCGCCTCGCTAGCCCGGCGCGCCGCTACAGCCCGCACAGAGGTAAAAGTAACCGTATCGTGTCCACACACTCATCTAATACCTTTAAACGACCAATTTTACATGTATGCATGTATAATCTGAATCTCTAAAACGGCTCAAACGATTTTCATTAAATTTAGTGTGCAGGGGGTTTCATTTCTAGAAAATGTTTTATTCATGTATTCAGGCAATGAAAAACTGCAACAATATCATTAGAATATGAAGGTAAATTTCGTTACGATATTCCAGGTTTTAATAGCTCAAGTGGGAAATAGGGCGGTCCCGAAACCAGATGATTATTTTTTTCCCTTTAAAAAAAAAGTTTATCCAGGTACTGTCTTTTACATGAGAAGATAATCTTTCTTGACTGGTGCTTATTTAAAAAAAACGGTTTTATTTGGAGGATGGACTAGTTTCGATCCCGATCTCCATCTTTAGAAAGAGATGGAGTGCTCTTCGACGGTCAGGCTCTGCGATATTGTCAGATCTGCTCTCTCTTTACTCGGCTCATGGATCGAAACTAGTCTGGCATCCTCGTAATAAAAAATGTGAGTAAAACTGTTTTGCATTAATCAATGAGAAGATAATCGCCAACTTCATTTTAGATTAAACAAAAAGTACCAATAGTTACTGTTTTATGTTTGAGATTGTTGGGGTTATCTCTTCGTTAAGGGTACTCGGTATTAAGATTAAGAAATTTATTTCTCAATTTTTAGTTATATAAGTTAAACTTTCCGCAAGTAATGATATAAATTATCGTCATAAACACATTAGCGTACGAGACGAGACGAGACGAAATGTACGAGCATACACTATAAGTAAAATATAAATTTAATTAACAATTGAATTCTTACCGGTATTAGTACAGAAAATCTACCCTGTGATCGTCCGTTTTTAAGTGAAATTAGTTTAAATTCGATTAACGTTATTTAAATATAATATAAATAAAATAAAATCCGAATATAGACTGGCACGTGTGTCACATGCACCACCAGCTCTCAACATTTTTTTTTTAATGCGATAGGGGGTAAACGAGCAGACGGGTCACCTGATGGTAAGTGACTACCGCCGCCCATGGACACCCGTAACTCGAGAGTCACAAGTGCGTTGCCGGCCTTTTAGGTTGGAGTACGCTCTTTTCTTGAAGGTTTAAAGGTCGTATCAAGGCAAAAAGCGCTGGTGGAGTGCCAATCGTCCAGGTGGTGGGGATGAATATTTAGTCGCGTAGGACGATGGCGGAAACCTGTAGCCAAAGCCAAAGCCAAGGTGTCAAGCAGATCAGAAATATCTTGGCAGTCGATGATGCGAGTCGCTCTCCGTTGAATGCGGTCAAGAGGGAGAAGTTGGTACTGGGGTGCACCTGCATAGAGATGAGAACAGTATTCCATGTGTGGCCGAACCTGCGCCTTATAAAGTTGCAGGTGGTGGGCCGGAGTAAAATACTGTCTCGATCTGTTTAGCACACCAAGCTTCTTCGAGGCTAATATGGCCTTACTCTCTAAGTGACCGCGAAACTGGACTTCGCTTGATATATCGACGCCAAGGATTCCGATACTGGCTGATGCAGTTAGGGAAGTGCTCTCAAATTGAGGTGATACGACCAATGGCATCTTTTTAGCGGTGAACGCGCAAACCTGTGTCTTCGTGGGGTTAAATTGGACTAGGTTAAGTCGACCCCATGCATACGTGTAAAGACTAATTAAGTGCTGACTTACAGTTTCAGGCATTTAACAGTTCACAATATACAGTTTCTATTGACTCTTCTACTTATTAGGTCTTCGTTTTTTATATATTCGACTTTAATATTAAAACGTCGTTTTTTATCTTTTCATCATTCACTATTACACTCAATTCATACATATTTAGTTATCACTATATCCTGACTAGTTCATCAGTGCAAATTTCCTCTCTAGAATATCAGTCGTTGCGAAATAATACTTTCGCGTTTTGTTTATTTAGTAAATAAGTATATATTATATCATTTGTGTACTTGCAGGTCGCGATCACTCCGAGGACCGTAACGAGATCATAGACGTTGATCCAGAGGTTATCAAGAAAGGCATGCGCAACTTGATGCACGATGTTTGCCAGATTGAGAGAGAAAAGGTGAATAACAAATAGTCGTTTATTTTATATTAAGTGAGCGTCTCGAGCACAGTAGGTGACCTTCATGCCACAGTGTCACCATTTTCCTTTTCTTGTCCCACATTTATTTGAGATTGGTGTAATGTACACATTACAAAAGTGTTGTGGCTGGTCGCCGGCCTGTCACCATCCTTTCCTGGCAATGTTTGGTGTAATCACTATCCTGTCCCTAGTGATTTGGCTTCTAAAATCTTAGTTCCTTTTCTTGGTTCTTATGAGGAAACGGGACTGAGACTTCAGTAGCTCGCAGAAGCCATAGTTGCGTACCTATGGCTGGGAAGGCCCCTAGAACTAGAACACCTGTTTCCTGCTCATTGTCAGTAGGATACCTGTCGGTTTTGAAATTTGCTTAAAAATATTAAATATGGTTACTAAAATGTATGCAGGATGATTACAAATCTCAAGTAAATGTAATGAAGAAGCAACTGAAAGAAGCGAATGAGCAACAAGGAAAGGGCGACAACAAGCTACAGTCACTCAGCACTAACTTGAAGAGTGTTCAGGAGGAAAAAGCCAGACTACAGTCCGCTTGTTCGCAGAAGGAAGCACAACTTAAGGCTTTGGTACGAATAACTTTATTTATAGTGTAAATACTTTGTTGGTTTGAAATAACAAGAATATATTATTAAAAAAAATGCCATCTAGTAGATTGTAATAAAATATATATCTAACCAAGAGCAATGGCTACTCAGAAATAAATTAAATAGTGTTTAAAAAAAACATGCTAGTGTTTAAAATTAAATTAAGTGGGAATGTGACAATACATACATATATACATATATATATATATATATATTTGTATATATATATATATATATATATACATATATATATATATATATATATATTTGTATATATATATATATATATATATTTGTATATATATATATATATATATATATATATATATATACATATATATATACATATATATATATATACATATATATATACATATATATATACATATATATATATATATATATATTTGTATATCGGTTATATACCGATAGTGGTTTGGTTGCCACTTCACACGTTGACCACAGAAAGCTACGTGTTTGGTTGACTATAATCAAGCGTGCCCAATTGTATTGTTAGTGGCCTGTTGGACTACTGGTTGTTGAGCTTGAGGTCGTGGGTTCGACTCCTACACGATGCCAAAACTCGAGTTATCCACAAATAGTTAGCCTGAGTCTGGGTGTTGTTTTAGTACGTTGTTTGTATATCTGCCAAGTCCCCCGGACACAGGAACCATTACTAACAAACGACTTGCTCGCTTGACTACCTGCGCTTACTTGATATTCAGGGTAGGAATAGATGATAAGAAGCATCCTTTTTTTCAGTTATATTTATATACCTTACTTAACTATTTTCAGAACGAGTCGGTTCAAACCAAGACTGTTGAGATAAGCAATCTGAGAGATAAGATAACTAGTCTAGAAGCAGCGTTGAGTTCTATCAGCGAAGAGAAAGTACAACATGAGGTAATATTTATTACTATAATACTATTGTTAAGTAAGTTGCACTACACTATTATACGACTACAACTCTAGTGCTCTATGATCCATTCTATTCTTGTCTATTATCGTAGAAGAATCGTGAACCGTCTTTAAAAAGATCCATACTATATACCCAACTCTAAATAGTGTATAGCAATTAAATAATAATAAACAATAACGATATGACGTAATTTGTTATAACACACCCACTTTAATGCAAATGTTTTTATAGAACCAACATTTAATACTTCAATACGAAATAGTAGGTTCTTATTGCACCAGTTTATAAAGATTTCACTTCATAAAAATTTAGTAAATTTTCCACCTAGGAATTTACTACTTTTATGTAAATTAATAAACACAATAGAGTAGTGCTTACTTTATTAGATTGCTTATAAAATTAAACTAGTATTTTTTTATGTTTGTGTACGGTTACCTTTATTATTAGTTCATTTACAGAATAAGGGCGAAAATCTTCGAGTACAATTAGCAGAGAGGGTTCAGGAAGTTGGACAACTACGCGAAGCCCTCGCGGCAGCCGAAGGTAAACTTTGAAAGCATAAATATTAAAAGAACACTTTTTACAGAATATACATTCGTTATGAAATAAAAAAAAAACTACTTTTATTTCTTCTACGGCTGAAATGATTATGATGATGATGGAAGACTCTTCTCATCGAGTTCCATAATTATATACGAATTATCATTAACTGTGCCTTTTCTTGTATGACGAATATCAGGTATTATCTATATATAATCCCACCATGCACACATCTTTGTACATATTGTCTTCGATTGTCCGACTAAGTTTTAGGTTATTTACAAGTTTTTTTTACTTAATTTTATATGAATATTGGTAGTAATTAAGTGAAAATCTTGTAGAATTGCCAAAAATGTTGTGGGTCAATGTTTTACCAAGACTGCGTGTCCTTGTTACTAACTGATGCTAATTTTGTACATCTGATTTGAACCGATTTGAATATAAATATATGTTCTATGTTCTTCTGTATTTTGTATTGTATATTTTCGTGTATGTCCAAAATATTTTCCGCCGAGTCCTTTTAGACAAAATATTTTTTACCCTCATGTTCCGGATAATTTGTATACAGAATTGAAATTAAAATTTGTATACTGAAATATTCTTTTTGGATCAAAACTCTGAAATAAAATATAGACACAAGAAAACATTAAGTCTGGTCATAGTGTGATTGAAAATAAACTAAATGACATAAAATTAAATTCTATGGTAATATGTAGCACGTTTAGAAATAATAAATGAGTAAATAAAAAATGAGCTAGTGTATTAGCCTATTTACGGAAAGTTACCAACGCGACCGTGAAATCCTTCGGGGTTACATCCATTTTCTAATATTAAAATTAATTCAATTTCAATCCGCGAAACATCGAGCAAAATCTAAATTATATGCGTCCATTCACTTTACGTTCTAATTTTAAATGTTTACATTTTTTTTTCTTTTACTGTGGCATTAAACCGCTAAGGACGATAAAAATTTGAAATAAGAACAATGTTGTTATCACTGTATTTTGCGGTATGATTCTTGGCTAGGAATATAGTTTTTTTTAATTAATGAGACTCGTACACACTTGATATATTCACCGTGTATACATACATGCACTTGCATCTATATCCCTACCATTACCAACAGTATACATAACAGTCCGCTCCCTTAGTCGCCTTTTACGACATCCAAGAGAAGAGATGGGGTGACTCTATTCTACTCCGCTGAGAACTACACGTCTAGGCTATATGAAGTTAGTATAAATACATATGTTAAAAGTGTTGTATGTAAGGTCGCGCTGCTCGGCTGGACGTGCGGCGTGCGCAGCTGGAGGGCGACGTGCAGCGAGCCGCCGTGGCCGCCAGGGACAGGGACCAAGCTCTCAAGGTATTCGACTTTCTAAAGCTTATGGCCGGCTCAACCCGAGTATTATCACGGCCTCATTGAAAACCGGTTCTTAAGCAATGCTTGCGTTGTCTTTCACCGAGTGAGTGAGGTTACTGGAGGCGACTCTTGAGTTGTGGTGTCCACTGGCGACGGTGGTCACTTACCATCAGTTGAACCGTCTACTCGCTTGCACACCTATACTGTAAAAAACTAACTAAAAAATGAAAAGTATACTTGTCCCAAGTTTTTGTGTACGATGTTTATGTATTTGTATACGCCCACGCGACAACGGGTTTAGTCCAAATCCAAAGCCGTTTTGAAAAAAAAAAAATGTCTTCGCTGTGAGTTGATATATATAATATATGTATATATATATTTTTTTGTAGGTTTAGTATATTCATGTATGGCTCCGTATTTTATACATACTCCATGGGTATTTAGGAATTCCTTTTATCAAAACGTTCTGTTTTAATAGTAATATGATGATTACATCATAAGTTAAAAACGTTAAGTTAATGTAGATGAACAGCTCTCACACTATATTATATCATATATAACAGCCAATGACATAATAATATTGTTGTGAATATATCAGGTTTCTAAATGCATTTACGTATTAAACGACATGATATTAAAAACGAAACTAGCCAGCAGTGGCATACATTATAAGCTACATAATCAATATAATCTACAAACAAAAATAATTTTGGACTTATTTTTTATTAAGTAAAGAAATCCTATTTTTTTTATCAACTTAAACAGACTATAATTATTATTATAAAATTGTATTCGACGTGATCTGTTTGTAAGTGACCTCAACAATGATGTAGTTTTGAATTGAACTGTTTAACTGGCTGACGAGTGACCATGATGTAAAAATGGCTGTAACAATGTAAAATAATATTTTTTGTTTACTTACTATTATTTGTTTACTATTAATAGAATACTACCTTAAAAGACTTAGTTAAAGGCTGGGCCCAACCAGTAGCCAATAAAAAGCTACTGGTTGGGCCAACTAAAACTCCCCAACTGTGACACAAGTATATAATTTGCAATATATAATCCATGTATAGATTTTTCCCCCTAAATTTAGGGAGAAAACCCCCAAGTTGGCATCACTGGCCAAAGACGGTGGTCCAATTATTATAAATCATATAATTAATTGATGGTGATTTGCTCTTTTAATCTGTTGTAGAAACTTCAAGAAAGGTGTGAAAGCTACACCCGCACCATCGCCCAGCTAGAAGACAGGTGCACGTCACTGAAGGGTACCGTGGAGCAGCTCTCCACGTCGCTACAGAAAGCTGCCACGGCCGAGAGCGAGCTGCGGGCTGAGCTCGGGAAGGTCTCCCGCCATCTGAACGAGGCAAAGAATAATGAAAACAATGCTGCAGACAAACTACGTCACTTACAGAAGTGTGTCAGTAAGTACTCCTTCGTTTCGTTTTTAATATTCGCTTTGAAGATAAAACAAAATAGAGCTTTAAAACATTATGAAAAAAATGAATATATTATATATTAGCCGCCTGCTCCTTTCCTAACAGTTAATTGAGCTATATTACAAAAAAATAATTTTCAAATAGGATGAAAGCCAAGAAGAAGTAGGCTTATATTAGTTGTATCACACATTTTCGAACAAGCTCCAGTTTATTAGAACAACAAATTTGTGAGTTACATTCATATCTATTTAAATATACGGTTTTGTAAAATATACACACGTGATTAAAACCGTATATGTATTTAAATAAAAAAATCAGTATATATAACTATTCACAAAAAAATATTATTAAAGAAATAATTTATCATTTTATTTTTGATGACTTCAATATTGAAATGATATTTAATTAAAAAGTTAAATGTGTTTACTTTGACAAGGTCTTTTAGAACCGACTTTTTTTAACGTTGATATGATTTAATTTGCAGGTAACTGTGAGAATGAAAAACGAGTATTCGCTGAAAAATTCGAGAGTGCCAAATCAGCTCTGGGCGAACTGAAGAGACTTAATGCCACATTAGAGGACCAAGTGCACCGCCTCACAAACCAGCTAGCTAACTTTGAGGTTCAAAAGTAAGTTAATGGGACCATTGAAGCCAGAAACTTGAATGGCTTTGCTTTTGTTAATTCGGAACTGAAATTAAAACGATAATGATTTGTTCAATTGTTAAGATCAACACCATTTTTATTTGACTTCCATATAAGATTTATGAAAGCAAGGCAAGGTGTTCAAGCTGAATAAGTAAACTTATATGACAGCTTAACCCTAGAAACACTCCCAGGGTTTTAAAAGTCAAAGTAGGCCTATCAGAATTTTCAGACACTGCGACCTACTTTTATAAACTTAACAATAACACACGGACAGCACCTTAAGACTTTGTTTTTGAACGACATAAAGAAAAAAGTGAAATTCATAATTACACAAGATAATTATTACGTTCTACACTATCTAATTTAGCGAGTAAGAGGTTCAGTATCATATAAAACGGACGAGTGCGCACCAAATAACGTACCTCATTCCGAGCTCGCACGCTATACGATACAAAGCTTACTTAGCATATTGTAAATTTTAGTTGACTGATTTGTTACTGAAAAAACGTTAAAATTAATAATACACATGGAGGGACCATGTGTATTATTAATTTTAACGTTTTTTCAGTAACAAATCAGTTGAAATATTAAGTGAATAAATGAGTGATTTTATTTTGATGTTTAATTTACAAGTACTAGTAGAAATAGATGCCGCACAGGGTGACTGTAAACACATTTGTCCCAGGTCTGCGCTAGAGTCTCAGCTCCGCATGAGCGCGTGGGACGGCAAAGAGAGCAGCGCGGACAGCGAGCTGGAGCGCGAGCTGCACCAGCTGCAGCGCGAGCGCGCGGAGCTGAAGGCCAAGTGCGAGGCGCTGCACGAGGCCGTGCGCAAGCTGGAGGCCGAGCGCCGCCGCCCGCCCGCGCGCTCCAAGAGCCACGACCGCACCGACAAGACCCTCTTCTACTCAGATATGGACTCCGGTAAACCACTGACTCTTATAAGTCCCCCTTGTTGCTCTAGTGGACAGTGACCCCGATTGCATCCCCACGCGGCACTAAAATATTATGTGATCTATAAATTATTGTCCCGAGTCTGTTACTTTTATATTTTTAAAATCCCCCCGACACAGAGATCAACCCTAGTGTGGGAGTTACCTGTTTTAAAGTAGAAGAAAGATAAAAAAAAACCCTAGTTTCACCTTAATATTTGTATCCGATACTAAAAACAATATTTCGAAAATTAGCATGTCACTGACTTTGTAACTACCCAAAAACTTAATTTATTGTAGGTCCAGACTCCACGAAAGATTCGTCGACTCGCGGTTATAGAGAACCTATTAGGGATTGCAAGTGCAGCACAATCCCGTCTAAAGACCGAGGCTTCGCCACTGACCTCTCCTTCCTGGAGATCGAGAACAGGGAGCTGAGGATGAAGATCAGACGTTTGGAGAAAGAGCTTGCTGATAAAGTAAGTTACAAATTTTAATTTACGGTTTTAAGAGGAAGAAAGTTGTGAAATTATGGAAATCAAGTATAGAATTATAAAATGAAAAGATATATCAGGGGTTTGTGTGGTGATATATTGCTATCAAGTGTGTGTAATGTCGGTTGCAGTTGAATTTCAATATAGGGATTATTAAAATCCTTCTTTAATTTATAATAAAAATGATACGGCTCAGTACATCCTACAACAACAATCTCACCGTGGGAGAGCCATGCTCAACTACTGATGGGCCGGCTCGATTGGAGTAATACCACGGCCTCGCCGAAAACCGGTAGACAAAAAATGTGTGCGTGCAATGAGATTCTTGAATTGCATGGTGTTAGTTATCATCGGGTGAGACGTCTGTTCGTCTGTCCCCCTACATCATAAATAAAAAAGAATTCATTACTCTTGTTTCTCTTTTATTTCGTTTTTTATTACATTTTAAGAAATAAGCGTATAGATTTATATAAGCCATGCTTAGGCACGAATAGGAAGGCTCAACTGGTGCGATACCACTGCAGTAGCAATGCAACTTGCGTTGCATTTCCCCGAAGTTAGTGAGGTTTCCGGAGGGCCAACTCCCCTCCCCTTTTTTATCACCCTTTACCCCCCTGCCCTTTTCCCATCTCTTCATTTCCCTCTCTTTTTTCCCCTCCCCTAATCCCTCATCACCCTCAAAGGCGGGCAGCGCACTTACGACTCTCGAGTTGCAGATGTCCATGGACGGTGGCTGTCACTTACCATCAAATGACCTGTTCGTCGAGTTCGTCTGTCCCCTATAATATAAAAAAAAAACAGATATTACAAGAAACATCGAATACCAAAATAAAGAAAACGATAAGTGCTAAGGCCCTCGTCTAGACAGTTATAAGGAACTGTTGTTCGTTGGTTGAAGTGTACTAGAAGAAGGCTACTAGTAGAGACATTGGTTGTGTGTGTGTGTCAGGAGGCGGAGTTGTCGATGGCGCGGTCGCGGCTGGTGGGCGATGGCGCCGGCGACGACGCCGAGCGCTACCGCCACGCCGAGCGCCTGCTCGAGGCCAGGGAGGCCTCCTACCGGCAACAGATCTTGCGCCTAGAGACACAGGTTCACAAAACACTTTTTCATATTATCTGAGCGTCTAAACTCTGGCACGAACATTACCTATGCGTTACTAATCCTATGCTCCTGTAAAGCTTTACACTCAACATAATTCACTTTAAGAAAGTAGACAACTGACTTCAATGCGTCTATCATAAAATTTAAGATATATAGTTTCTTATGGATGCCATTGTCAGAACTGGACCAAATTGAAATGGGACCACACTGGAAGTACCAGCTTTCAACAACAATGAAAAAAAAAGTACGTTCGAATTGAGAATCTCCTCCTTTTTTGAAGTCGGATAATAAAATAAAAAAAAAGTGATTTGTACGCAAAATTCGATGATGACGTAATATTTTTTGTGACGAGATGTATTTTTTTTTTGTCAAAAATAAAAGTATTAGAATCCTGTTACTAACAATATGAGTACATGCCAATGTACATACATATGTATTTAGAAATATATAAGAGTGTTTATCAGTAAGTTAGCTACGTAGTACAAACCCTGATAGTTGAGTTTTCGGTCAGACGGCCGTGTTCAATAAAAAAAAACATATATAAACTTTCATAAATATTAAAACAAATTTTATCAACCGTTCATTGGCAAAATTTAGAACAGAGACTGATCCTTTTTGTCATAATGAATTGTACAGTTTAATACAATTTTCAAAAAAAAAAAAAAAAACGATTCGATCTATTTTACAGTCCAACCTTTTCTTGAAACTATGCTATAACAGACTTGCCTGGTCTGTAGCTGTCATCTTAGAACTTATTCTTTTTATGACAGAGTATTGAATAAAAGCTTTTTATAAACTAAAAATAAAAGTACATACATGAATGTGGTATGTGCAGGCAAGTCAGCTTCGCAGCCAGCTTGCAGCCGAGATTCGTCGTCGTCAGGCGTACGTGGCCCGCAGCGGACGAGCCGCGCGCGACGTACAACGTTTGCGCTCCGCGCTTGGCGATTCGCTCAGGACTGTCTCACAGGTAATTGATTTAATAGGTACTTGGTACTTCCTTCCTACGGTGGTCAGCTACGTGACACAGGGTCAGCTATGGCACAAGCCATTCAGCTACGTGACACATAGTGGTCACCTTTTTTTTTTTTGTCGTGTGGGAACCCCCTCGGGCCGTCATTCCACCCGGCTTTTCGGTGGAACGGTGTGTCGGAATCGAACCGACTAAAACCACACGGTGTGCCTTACTGCGCTTAAAATAGGAGGAATCCGGGAACAGCTTTATTAAGACATCCGGACCCCTCCTAGCGCCTGCCCGCACTATGCGGGCACCACCTGCGGGTAACCTATCAATAAGGCGGCGTCCAGACACACGCGGACGTCACCCCCTCGCGGCTAGCTATATGGCGGATGGAGGGGAAAACCCGTCCCGACCACCCGCAGCCACACTCAGGGCGGCATGAGGCGCTGGTAAGCGCGTCTCCGCCGCCCGGACATAGTGGTCACCTACGTGAGGTGCTCACAGTAGTCAGCTATCATTACCGTTGAATCTCGACGTTTTTATAAACATACGTCACATTAAAATTTATGGGACACAAGATAACATATGCCCTTTCTTCCTTTTAATTAACGTAAATGACGAATAAGTAATTAGACTAGCCTTGTTTTTTCTTAACGTGCTCTAGTTTCGCCTTACTGTATTGTAGATAAAACACGTTTGGAACCTTCAGTCGGTAGAGTATTGTTTAGAAATTGATTACTTGGATTTCGAAATAGTAAGTATTTAGAATGTTGGATTGCAGTAATGTTGCACACGCAAAGGTTAAGTGGGCACCTCCTGTTCTGTGCTGCCGAGTATTGGGGTTCGTTCTTGCATGGGTATAACTTACCATTTAAATTGAATAGAATATTTTTTTCGTGTTCGTAAAGTCTTTATCTATAGTTAGTAGATATATACATGATTGACTTTTAAAATAAAGGTAGATGTCGGACTTCAATAAGCCACAATACCTTAATTTTCCACCTTTGAAGTGAATTATTTTCTTCAAATTTAAGTGAGACCCATCGCTAAGCAAACTAAATAAACAAGTCAATATAAAAAGATATATAATTTAAAAAAATCACTTGATTTTCCCAGGCCGCCATAGTGTGGGTCACCATGCTGCATTGACTCTTAGACTCCACTTGTTGCTTTCCGTCAGGCAGAGTGAAGTAATTGTGGTAGGCTTACATAAAAAAAAATCAAATCGTTAGATCCTGACTCGATGGCCAAGGGATGGGAATAAAATGGAATGGGAATAAAGTATTCCCCATGTACTCTTTGAAACGAAAAAAAAAAATGAATTTTCGTAATCGGTAATGCCCCTTCGACTAATCGTGAAACATACAGTGAAAAAAAAAAGATTTCGACAATTTTAGAACCTCCACCTTCTTTAAAGTCGGTTAAAAAGATAAATATTTCACGAAATTCTTTTGGATTTTTCACTTAATCTTACAAATACATAAGAGATTTCCACCGATATATTGACTCATAACGATATATCTGGAACCATAAGGCGTAGAGACTTGAAATTTGGTAGGAATATTCCTTTCGCCGAGTAGAGGTCAGCCAAGAACGGATTTTACGGAATTCCACCCACAAGGGGTGTTGCGAGTACTATATATACAGGTGTGCTAGTTATCGTTATCTATATCATTATCCTAAGTACATAATCATTTATACTAATATTTTAAAGCTGTCTTTTTGTTTGTTTCATTGGATGTCTTTCGCACTATCAGTCAGATTTAAACTATTACTTTTGTATTTTATATAGTATATATTAAAAATACGCTATAAAACATCACGATGGAACTCATGGAGCTCAGCTGTGACCATAAAAACGCAGGTGAAATTTCGGGGAACGGCTAGTAGTTGTATAATTATTCGTACACTGAATTAATTAGCCACTTAAAACTAATTTTGCATACATACATACGCTCACGCCTGTATCACGTAAGGGGTGGGCAGAGGTGCATCAAACACCCATATTTTGCGAATTAGAATTTGGTCCCACTAACTATTTGAACTCAACCGTGAACGCAACGGCTATAAACTTTTATTTTTTGTGCATTATTATTTAATTATTATTTGTGCAGTTTTCTAAATAATTCCAAAGAATACAGCTCAGTCATTCAAAAGGAAAAAAATATCTCCATTCGCAGTCATTTGGTTTACCTGTTTATGAAGAACATCGTCATCAAGAATTTCCATTGAAACATGATCTTAACTAACACGTCATCAAGTATGGCGTCACATTATTTATTAAAATATAAACTTCGAAAATATATGTTTGCTAAGCCTTGACGGTAACTGGTAGGTATATATTAATTTGAAACTTGACAATTTCTTAGTCCTACATAAAGAATTTCACTGCTACTTACTGTGTTCATATATTTTTAGTAAAAAATTTAAAGATCTGAACGTAAAATCTTCAGTGCACCTATAAAGTGTACCTCATTCATATTTTGCGTAACACACGGAATAATAGAATAATATAGACACATAAATCGCACTAATTTGCTCGATAAATGCTCTATTCAAAACAATTGTAAAATATATTTGATACCCGTTTGAATATACCCGTTTCAACAAACAAACAAAAATCTTTCAGCTATATTATATCACTATAAAGAGAGCATATTATCCTCTCCCAACTTATACATTGTAGGCTTAGCTAGAACCATTGTAACGAGCAGTTAACCTGCCACGATATTGCAGACACCATTAAGATTTTTTATTCTTTACGGCACCTCGACAAAACGTGGTTTTTCTAGTCCTCCGTTAAAATATAATGTTAAAATTATATATGGTATCCATCATGAGCCATTCTTGCGATCCTTCAGATGACCATGCAAAATCTATTGCACTTGGCTAAAACGTTACGAATTTACTGTTAATTTATTTTTGGCAGTTTTAATTTTGTCGTAGTATCAATATTAGAATCTTTAGCCGCAGTCGCCGGACGAACTTCGCGCACATCGTTATGGAGATTATCACGTGCACGTCTAAATTGTTCGAATCATGAATACACAGCTGCGAGAGGCTTAATCACTAAATGCCAATTGAAGTCTGTGTCAGCGCTCTTGTTGATCTACCACAACGATAAATCATTAAACGAAAAGAAAGAGAGAGCTAGAAAAGTCCATGGTACAGAGGTTTATTCATTTATTCTCTGTAGGCTACCTAAGATTAAAATATTTGAACATTTTTTTTCTTGAAGTAAGTTTTATTTTATGTGACTGAAACGAGAAAACATCTTGCGACTCATTCACTTTACGTGGAAGTTTCGCATTTAGGTATTCATAGTCCAGGCTAATGATGACCAACAATTGTTTGTGCTATATTTAATTAGAGCCCCAGATATGTTTCATGGGAAAATATACTCAGCTTCATAATGTACTTACGATATAATGACGTTTGTTATGTTGCATGTAATTATTTTATTTGTTTATTTATATATGTTTATTGTACATTATAAATGTATAACAGTTGGCGGTCTTACCAATCACTATGACTTCCTACATACAACCTTTATACGAATATTATTATATCAGATTTAGAGTAGTCAAGGATGGTAATATTATAATATTATGGAGGCATTCAAATGTTACACGACATGAATATATGTTTTTAATATAACATATACTTTTACTATGTGTATGTATATAAATAGGTACATACATAGTATTCATAATGTCAAGAAGTAGTTTAAATATGCGTAAGGATTTGGCTTATCGAATTTCTACTGACAATTCATTTCACAGCCTAACTGCTTGCACCGATAACGATTTGTCAGTGAATCGTGTGGTATCTCTGGGCAGTTTCAGCTTAAAATTCTCTGGTTATCTCAGAATCCTGCAATGTGTGTTATGTATGAACTCAAAACCTTCTTGGAGATAAGATGGAGTATGTGGATGGATTAGAGTACTCTAAAGAAGAGAAAGAATATGTAAATACCGGCTAAGGTATAGGTAGCCACTTGAGCTTTGAACGATACTATGAGATATGATCCTTTTTCCGTTACCCGAATATCAATCTTATGTAGACGTTTTGGAGTTGCTCAAGTTTGTTGAGTTGGTCTTAGGTGAGATTTAGATAGGTGACGTCGGCATAGTCAAAAACACGAAGCAGAAGAGATTGTACTAAGGAAATTTTGGTATTGATAGGAAGAAAGTTGCGAGTCACTACATATATAGAATGTAGAATGATAGTTGTTGTTGTTACAATGTAGTTGGTAGTTGCTGCCTGTTTATTATGGAGTTCATCCTAGGACTGATAACAATTACTTGAGTTTTTGACGGATTTACTCTCAATCTATAATTCCCACTCCATGTACATACATACTTATGTAAAATCCAGGTTGATGTCATGGATGGCTTCAGTCAGTTTATCCGGGTCAGCTTTTGAAGAAAGTAGTCGATCAGTGATAGAGTTGATAAAACTGAGGAAAGTGATGGAGATAACACGCCGCCTTGAGGCACGCCCGCGAGGTATGTAAGTGCACCAAGATGAATAAATGTTTTCAATACAAGCACGCCGCTGTTGACTATACAGGTAACTAGAAAACAAGTCAATTGCTGATGGAGTTATGTTAAGAGAAGGCAATATACCAAGCAAGACATCAAAGTCGACGTTATTGAAAGCATTACTAAAATCTAGCAAGGCAAGAACTGTAAACTTTCTGGCTTCCATGTTTGACTTGGTTATTCTCCGTAATGGTTGTACTATGGCCGAGACGGAAACCTGGTTGAAGAGGGTTAAGAAAACAATTTCTAGTAAAGAAGGAGCTCAACTTCGTGATGATAATACGCTCAAGGACTTAGGAAAGAAAGGATAGATAGAGGTCGGTGATCTGACAAGGAGGAAGGATTACCATTCTTAGGGTGAGAGTTGATTTGACTCATTTTCCAGTTTTAAAAACACCTTCGCACACGCAATAATTAAAAATATGGCAAATCACGGATGTGATTTCATCTTTTATAGGAAGTATAATATTTATGTGATCGGTTCCTATTGCATTTGAGGCTATTGATAGTAATTATGCTCTTCTTGACATGCAGAAAATTAACTGGAAACTAACTGTGAACAGTCGGGAGTGGGCAGAGAAGAAAGTTAATTTTGCGTTGCAATTTTAGTAGTTCCCGCAAAGTTGGAGGAAGCAGAGAAATATTAATTAAGAAAATCAAGATTCTTTGAAACAGAATTAGGACGTGATTTTCCGACCCCTAATGAATTCAGAAACTTTCGGACTTGAACTGGATCTCCACTTTCAACGGATTTGCGGATATGTCGTTGAGCATTCCTATACATCCTATTGCAGTGATTTCAAATATGTACACATTTGAATGTACCCTCACTTTCGTTATCTGTAGAATTTTTATTTCACCAATTTAGGTGCGGGTAGATGTTTTACTTTATTTTGACTAATAGAAGCATATTTGTCATATAAGCCAATTATATTATTTAAAAAAGTAAAAGTATGTTTTCCGTCAACACACCTAGAGTTAAATAGTAAATAGTAACCTTTAATGAGAAGATCACAAGTAGGCCGAAAATTGCAGTGTAAAAGTATTTTAGCTTTAGATTTAGGAGTGCGGATTTGATAGAAAAGGAGAATATCATTGTACGAATTAATATTGTTTAATATTATTAGCTCACTGAACTGACGGGAGGATACTGTAAATAACCTGCACCACTTTCCTAAATTAATCTAAATATATAAGTAGATAACTAAAACAAAACAGAACAATTTTCTCCAATGTCTTTCAATAGATATTCATTATTGATGTTTGTTTATTAGCTGTTGACGACTTTGGTGACAACTATAAAAAAAAAATAGATCATGTTTTCTACCTAAATTGTGTAAAAACATTTTAAAAAAAATGTAAAGTCTCGATTATTATTATACTGCTACCTGACATATTCGAAAAGTCGATGATTCAAGCTGAACTGGTCAAAAGATTAAAAAAAAATTAATTAAATATTTGAAATTCGAATTAAAGTGATGTGTATCAATATCTTTTTGTTGCTTGTTAATAAAAAAAATATAGGTAGATAATATATATGTATATATAAACGACGAACAAAAACGATATCCATGTATAAGAGAGAAATACAAAGTTAAGTTTGTTTTTCGAAAACAAATATTAAATAAGTATATTTGAAGTTCGATTCACGAAATTTACAAGCTATTACCTGAGGTTTGTGTTCACTGGTGTATGTACCTATGTATGTACGTATGATGTTTCTTTGTCATAAAACCTAGAAGCTTAAACGGCATGATGGATTTCTACATATTAGTGTTATTTTAATCGTCTTAATAGTGTTAGTGGCATGGGGTATAAGAAATAATAGTAATATAGATACAATGTAATATTGTCAGGTTTCAAATAATTTTAATTGACTTTGAAAAGGGGGACATTCTGTATTATATTATTTTTTGTGGGTAGGCTTCTTGTTATCTTTATTATTTGTGACTCGATTTATATTTTTTTTAAATTAATTGCTTCTACTTACGTTGGTCCCATAAGAATTTGAACACCATATTTCACCTCTAAACCGCTGAGGTGGTAAAGTAAGAATGAACAATACATAGTACGCAATAACTCCGTCATTAGTGAATCAATATCAATATTTATTATTGAATTGATTGTACTCAGGGTTGGTCTAGTTAGTTTAAATTGAAGACCATAGACTACCTCCAAGTTGAAAAATAAATTAATAAAGACATGCATGTCTAACACGTATTGTTACGAAATATCTTCGTTAATTATGAATTCATTTCAATATACATACATACATAATATTCAATATAGACAGGCTTGTTGGTCTAGTTAGGGATTCTGTTGCGGTTCGATTCTTCCGTAGGTATTATTTTTGTGAATTGTTGTATTGTGTTTGTGGAATCCCCCGCGTAACAGGGATAATTGCTAATGCGGGAATCGTCTAAAACATGTAAGACTAAAAATTTGAGCTGTCTCTGCTTGAACTGGAACATCTTACTTTATTATTAGTACTGCTTAGAACACGGACAAAAGTACTTAGGTACACTTTATCTTTGTAAATACATCATCATCATCATCCTTCTCATTGTAGACAGAAACATTAAGACTACTGTTTAATGGATATATTTGTGCATGCAAAGTGTTGCCTGAGCAAAAATTTTACCAGCTACTACAATGTTTTGACACCGTTTCAATGAAAACCTAAAACTTTTATAAATAGAGTTAAAAGACATGGTTTGGTCTTCAGTGTAAGTATATGACGAAATGTAATCGCTTTAGGTATATATCGAAAATAAACTGTAAACGTGGTAGAGGCATGCTTAAGCACGAATGGGCCGGCTTGACCGGTGCGATACCACGGCCTCACAGAAAACCGGTTGTGAAGCAACACGTTGCATTTCCCCGAAATCAGTGAGGTTTCCGGAAGCCCAACTCCCCTGTTCCCTGACCCCCCTGCCCCTTTTCCCATCTCCTCATCCCCCTCCCGGCATACCTTTATACCTCATCAACCTCAAAGGCGGGCAGCGCACTTACGACTCTCGAGTTGCAGGTGCCCATGGACGTAGGTTTTCACTTACCATCAGGTGACCCGTCTGTTCGTTTGTCCCCCAATAATATATAAAATAAAAAAAATAAAAAACTGCATATGGTAGATACTTTTTGTTCAGTTTGTCATTTTCTTGTCTATCTACTGGTAAACGGTTACTGACTTCTGAAATTAAAATCAACTTATATAATCTTTCTCTGTTGAATGTAGGTAAGGTAAATCTAAATTCCTTAAAATTAAGTATATATACTTACGAACTACATGCGTTACTTGATGTTTTTACTAATAAGATACCCAGCAGTTCAATCAAAACTATATCGAACAAATGGTTCTCAAGTAAAATCGTACCTAACGTAAGTGGAGACATAATTACTTCGTTCTAGTTCAGTAGATTCTCTCAAGGCAATAGTAGCTGAACTACTCCTCCTCATAAAACGACTTAATAATCGTCTTTAGCAGTTTACATGACTCAGCAGTAATTACCTGACAATTAACTTGTGACGCATTTGTCCCTTAAGTAATATTCTGTTAATTATTTGTGTTATCACTACTGCATTCTTGAAACATAACTCATGTGCTCCTATATGTGAGAGACTAAAATAGAAGAATTACCTACTAATACTAAGCACTACAGTTATCCGTAGATAACAGAAATAAATACATACATAAGTAGTTACTTATCTTGTAGGAGCGTTTAATTATTTACATGGACCAATTTTTAATTACTATAATATATAAAGATAGTTTAATTTAACATGAAAACTTATATTTAAAATTATATTATGATGCGTCCCCTCGACCAAACGTACCCGTACGTATGAGGCTGGCGGCGTTTCCCCGTTGTACGCATATAGCGATGTTTTGGGTCAGGTATTGAGCAGAGCGCGGGTCCCATCCCTTAGTCCGCAGTCGGCGCCCCAAGTGAGCCACGAACCTTTTGGCCTCAGAGCCCCACGGAATTTAATTTAAATTTAGATTTTAAATACCCTCGACTTGGAAACACATCCAACTGCAAGAAAACGGCTGAACCCATTTTGATAAAACATGTTTAAGGACCATCGCTAGAAAACCTGCTTTCAAATAAATAAACCGTATCGAAATCGGTTCACCCATTCAAGGGCTACGGTGCCATAGACAGACCAAACACATACATAGCGTTCAAGAATGTAACAACCCTGTTTTTGCATCGGGGGTTAATGAAGTAAAATAAAATGAAATGAAAGATAAGATAAGTAAGATGGTAGATGTTGAAAAATCACAGCTGTTGTATATAAAAAGTATTAATTCATATCAGGCAGCAAGGAAAGTGTCTAAAAAATAAATAAAATATGTTAAAAAAAGGAATCGCTTTCAAGTTAGTACATAAGCTTATATGCACACCAAATAGGTTTATATATATTATCAGCTCCTGAGATAAAAAAGTAAAGTAATTTATATACTGATTGCTACCAATTGCGTTTGGATACATCGCAAACATGTTTGCCAAACATCCTTTGATTTGTGCACAAAAACCGACACCGATGTCGATCATTGGCAAACACCCATCCACATGTCCTGTTTGTCATTGTTTGCCAAGCTCGTGGAGCGACTTGACATGTACTTACTCGACGGAAAGGTTATCACTTTGTAGTTATTTTCAAGAAGACATCCTACTAGGGCATTCCTACATGAGTTCTTCTAAAACAAGTAGGAGCCAGGAGAACTACTATTTTTTTTTATTTTGTATTTACCTACTAGCATATTTTAATTTATGAATGAGGCCGTTATCTTTTAAGTAATGTAAGTTATATCTACCCTATGAGAAAAGGATCTGCATGCTAGAAAACCTCCCAATATAAACGACTTAAACCGATACTCCCATAGGTCTAAATATCCCAAAACCTACATGTATTTGATATGATGGAAACATAATGAATAGGATTCTGATTAGGATTCTCTAAGCTGTGAACAATCGAATGTTCGCCTCAAGAGATGGCGAATTAAAGTTATTAAAGCTTTCAGAAAGAAAGTGTGATATCTAAGCTACAGTCTCTGTGTTGCTTAATTCGTCGCTATGTATATAATATCATTCAAGTATAGACTGGTAGAGAATGGCGACGGCATTAAGTCCGCCATTGTACATTTTTGTGGGTAGTGTTAAAATAAAGGAAGATAAACATTGTTACAAGGAATATATCTTTTTTTTTTTCTATTGCATAAAACATTTATTATTGTAACGTTATTATTATTGTTAAATATAGATGAAGCTCATTCAGAATTATGTCCATTAGCTTTATACTGCCCTTTAAACGTTGAAAGGGGTTATCAATAGTAACACGCACTCAGGAAACTTCATGTTCTTCTTACTTCTTATGAATAGTTTTTACGGATTCCAAATGATTATGGTGTTTAAAAGCATGCCATACTCTCTAAAACTGACCATAAATCATAATTAGTATCGGGACCAGATGTCTTCAGCTCTGGTGAAGACAGAAACGTCCGTTCCAAACAGGCTTGGGTGGGTCGAGCTTTATGACCCGGTACTGAGTCTTGAGCTGACCATTCTTGGTTATCGAATATGGTGTTCTACAGAGATTTGAGCATAAACTCATTCATTCTGCTTGTTAATATATTGATCAAAAGTAAAAATCTAGTACGTAAATAAAAATAAAAAAACTGTGACCTCCCATTACAGCTGAATTTGTACTGATTTTACCACCCTATTAATTTTTAAATTATTTATTAGTTAAATAATGACAGTGCCTCTCTTCTAGGACTGCAAGTCCTAAACCATGGTTCACATTTAACACCGATTGGCGCGAAAATGACAAAACAATGAATATTCATATAAGAATGACAGATTCCAAATTCACATGTAATATTGTTTTTTTTTTTTTTTGCAATTGCAACAGTATTTATGGCCAGATTAATTATAGAACCTGAGGTGTAGTAACATAAAACCGTAAGTCATAAATATGTTTTTGGTTAGGAGTTTCACGGATAAAACCTGAAAAACTCGTTAACTCATCTTGTAGACAGACACACACATATGTAGGTACCTACACTCACGCCTATGTCCAATGAAGAGTAGACAGAAGCGTCTCTCAAACGCCAACATTTTGTCAACCATAATTTATATAATACACTAAGTATTTACTCGTATATTATTATAAAACTATAATTTATGCTGAAATTAGTTTTTTTAAACCACAGGGTTATCTAGGACATGATTTTTTTTGAGTCAGCCAATTGCCATATGAGGCAATTGAAGTAGATATGAAGTGCGTATCAGTAAATATTTCGTATATAGATAAAATGTCGTTGAACGCTACAATCTATTCAAGATTAGTTTTGGCACATTATGCTATGTCTGGCATTAGGTAGGCACCGGTTATAATGTGATAGTCTGGTGTCAATTTATGAATACTTGTTATTGAATAATTACCTATTGGTAACCTCCAACAACGGAATATTTATAACGTTCGATACAATCGCGTTCATTGTCAGTTTGAATTTTTTCGGTACCATAACAAGATACATGATATTTATTAAGCGTAGTTTAACACGAAATGTGCTATACCTAACATTTTCCCGAGCTCGGAACCAAACATGTCAAAAATAAACTTTAGTGTAGGTAACTATTTTGACATGTACCTATCGTTTGTAATTTTACTTATTGGTCTTAAGCGGAAAATAGTGAAAAAATTATCTGAACAACTGAAAAATAGACAGGTATTAAAGACGACGCTCACTCCGACTGTCACGTGATATTTAAGACTGCCGAAATGGTAGTTAAGTGTGTCTCAAGGTGTCAAATTTCGCCGAGAAATTACTGACTTAATTACTACTAACTTAATCAGGCTATTAAGATCAGCAGCGTTAATAAGCAGGTTAGAGACACTTGCATTAAGTTTAAATATGTATTTTTTATTATAAACGTATGTTCTGGTATTAAGACAATCTCTCAAGGGCAAAAATAATTAATTGTTAATACCAGGCTGTTTTTCTACTTAAGTAGGTAGTTAAATATAAAAACTTGTATGATCGACCTCTCAAACGATGACGTCACTCTTAATATTAATTCTAACAAATATGTTTTTCATCAGGATCCAGCGTTGGACTGTTACACATTGGAAAGCGAAGCCAGGAAGTTGGACAGCACACTCACCCACAGTCTGCCTCCCCTCAACGACAGTTACGACTCTTCAAAATAAATCCAAACATTCCCACAATCGGCGATATTTACCAATAACGAGCTGCCAACGCTCCACTAAAAACCTAAACACTGAAATTACAAATGGTCTCATTTATAAACGGACCTGTTGAAGTGTTCGTAATTGGTACCTACCTATTTGGAGGTTACCGTGTGTAAATTAGCTCACAATAGATAACAACCAATGCTATTTCCTTGTCGATTTGTTTGTCAATGACTGCAAAACAGGGTTTTATATTTTTAGTGTTGTTCGAAAATCATTTAAAAATGTTAATGAGGTAGGTACCACTCGCAGTACGAATATGGTGCGGTCCATTTATGCGAGGGTAGTTATTTATGGAAGCTTGATTAAATATGTAGCATTCGGAAAAACGAGCTTTAATATAATGGGTTGAAAGGTTTTAAACACATTATCTCTGAATTCCATTGTACTTGTACATGTGTGACGTCATTGCTACTAACGTATCAACAGACGCATGTTTACATCGGAAGTCAAGTCTTTATTGTATGAGTAGACATGTGTGGTTGTTGTAAAATTAACATTTGGGAAGATATGATAAATTCAATTCCAAATATTAGTAGTAAATGTGTTTTTGTGAGTCTTCTAGGTTAGATTGATTTTGCACGATTCACGAAAGTTATAAGAAATAATGTGTCATTAGCGATGATTTGTTTGATAACAGCTGTGAGTCAATGAGTCTTGAACGATGAATCACGCTGAGGTCAGTTCAAAGACCGGAAATATTGAGGAAGCGATTTTTTTTTAACGGCAATGACTCAATGTCTAGTAGTGAGATTATGCGTAAAGTGTAACTAGTACATTATTTATTTTAAGCAAATTTAGTACATGAACTTAATTTACCGATTAGAGATGTTTGTTTATTTGTACGCTAATATTTTATTTGAATAATTTACTTATATTTAATTTCCATTGTAGTAATTTTTCCCTAGTCAGTTTTAACTGAGGTTTTCCGTAAATTGATTGGGTGTTTCAGTGTTCTTCCTCTAGTCATTTACATGAATATAGTTTAAAGAACAATGTGTAACTATCAATGATGTTCCTTCTCCTATTGTACCAGTTTCGTAACATACATACAACTGACGTCATTTTTTTAATTAATGACATTAAGTCTCTCATGTGTTGTTTATAAAAAATAATTATAAAGATTTCTCAGTTTCATATAATAGATTATATAGTGTGTGATTACGCAACTTTTTATACTAAATATAAGAAGACACCCTATACTAGTCATTTTAATATTAGGAGTAATGTTAGCTAAACAATCCATCCAAGGGCTACCAACTTTGTTTCAATTATAATATTTGTGTAATAACAAAAATATGGACACTTAGGTATTTAATTATCACGTTTTCCGCCTCAGCGACGTTATTGTTACTAGTCTATTCTCGTCAGACAAAGTACACATTTTATTAACACAATGGAAACTATAACAAAGTGGATTTTTTAAAAAAATTCTTGTACGTATGAATGCTTCAATAGTTCAATGATTATTGTGTTATAAAACATTCATCACCAAACTCTGTAAATTCTACTTCACTATTTATCGAAAAGGGGGCGAGACAGTATAGCTATCAATATTTTATTATTAATACCGCTTATCAATTTATATGAGTGTCGAAAAGCAAATTGTTGCTGATAAATTTACTTGCACCTAATATTTGGTTATTATTACATACATCAGGGAAACATTCAATCTACGTAACATCTGACCCCTGCTGCAGTCTCAGATAAGCATACAGGGCAGAAGATGAAACTGGTGGTATACACAGTTTAGTTATACTATTCATCGCACTCTCATCATGTCACTTGACAGCCCTATGATAGATTCTCACTTGCTTGCTTTAATGTTTAATTAATAACTAGCTACATTTAAAGTAAATATATTATTTTCTGTCAACACATGCCAGAGTGAGCTCGATCTATGTATTAGACCTTGTTTCACATCATGGTGTGTGTCATTAGCAATCTAAAAACAATGTAACCTAACACTTATTTCGCATTATCGAGTTCATATAGATATTAAGTTTGGTGTATTGTGTTCATTTCCACTGGACTGTGTCAATTCTTATGTTACTAGAATGTCGACATACGCCCGCCACGTCACACTGCCATATATTATTTATCGTGTTTGTAAGGGTTAGTCAACATTGTAATGAGTAAAAACACATTTATGTAACGGTTTATACACCCATGATGTCAATAAAATATTGTAGATGGTATATGGTTGTTTCAATTAATTAAATTCCATTAAAATTCCGGTCCCAATTGAGATTATTTGATAGACGTGGGGGGTACCAACGTGAGGGCGTGTGGCCGCGGCGGGCCTGGGATGTGAGTCATCACGGCGCGACCTCGATTGACATCACAGGAGCGCTGCGCGCGGACACGCACACTTCGTGAGGGGAACAGAATATACCCCAATGCACAATGAACATATTAAATTGGTTTTATTGATGCAAAAAATGAAATGAATAGATTATTGTACATGTCCATTATTGATTGCAAGATAAAAATATACAAGTTCTTAATTTTCACAGTATATATAAAAAATATAATTAAAACTCAGATCAAAGTCTCCTCCAATATCCTTGTGCAGTAAATCTTACATGTTAACAGAAACGAGAGTTGAGGAAACATCTAATTCCGTAACAATATTTGAACACCTATATATTTATTACGTTTAACAGAGTTCTAGCAGCAAAACATAGTTTGATAATTTATATTTTAAGAGCCAGTAATAATAAAACTTTAATCCATTTACAATAACGATAAATTTCTTAATTTTCAATTTCAAAGGGTAGGGGTTCATTTAATAGTATATTGTGGCCGCCTGTGGTGTACAATTCTAACACAAGGCATCAGGGCACCACGGGTTAACATTGGGAACTCTAAGGTCACAGGGTGCAATTACCTAAGGCTCTCTAATATTTGTTCAAAGTTACCAAGTCATAAACGGTGTCACATTATCAACTCTTCACATGATAAATTTGAATTATATAACAAGACAATATATCTGAAAAAATTTAATGTATACTTAATTCACATATTTAAACATTACATACTGGTTCAGGCCTGCTGGCACAATAGCAAGGACTCTTCAGAGCCTGCATCAACTTTCACACAGCTCACAAGTTTCAGCCTCTCCCTTTATCAGTATGATTAGATAACTACTAAATGGTAAACTATATCTATATTAGGTGCAGACAGTTACATACTACCTTTATAAATATATACTTTAAATGCTATCACTTTAACAATTATCAAATGTCATTGGTGTCATTGGTGACACTACTGTGGAACCATACAAAGTAATTTATGGCAAATTGGTGCACACATTCATATTTGTAGCCAATAACATCCCAGAACACTGTCTGTACCTAACATTGTTAATATTTATTATTAAAACAAAATATTTTAGTAGCTTTTCATACATTTGAAAATCATAATTAACTAGGAGATAATGAGAAATACATACTAAGAATCAATCAGCAGAAAGCAGTGTCACATTTGAAACTTAAATAGAAATTAATAGTATTGTCACAGTATTTTCTAGAATGTAATTCTCCTCATCTCAAAATAAATGAATAAGGTTTATACTTACATCAAGTACTAATTATTTTTTTTAACCATTTACAACTTCTGAACCTAACGGCATCCACTCATTTTAATTGGAATTTCAAGAGTGAAAGACACAGAATCATTGATTATATCCTTGAATATTATAACTATAAAATTATAGACCAGAAAGTACCAGAGATTACACATATGTTGGGAAAAATAGGGGATATCATCCAAAACGATCTGTGGACTTTCCACTCATGCTACGGCACTTTATCACATCAACTCAACAAATGCATATTCTCAAAATGCTACAGGTATAATTACCAAGCAACTTAACACCCGACCTAATTAATTTTGGGAACAGTCGAGAGCCAATTTCGGGTACAAGAAGTCTTTCAAATTATTAAATATTTTATACCTAGACGCGTCGGAGGCTGAAACGGCACTCTTACAGAATTACACATTTCACTTTTCTGATTTTGATTTCCTCTTTTTTAGGTGATTTCCTGTTGATCTGTCGCACTAGGTCATAGAATACATCGTTTACATGGATTTTAGCCTTTGCCGAGGTCTCCATAAAGGAGCAGTTGAAGTGGCGGGCTAGATTACTACCCTGCTCCTTACCAACCACGCGCTCCGCCTCTAGATCTGTTTTGTTGCCAACCAACACCATAGGTACATCGTCTTTGTCTTTTACTCGTAGGATTTGCTCCCTCAAATCCTGTAGATCGTTAAACGTTGATTGTGCGGTGATCGAGTATACTAACACAAACCCTTGGCCGTTCTTCATGTACAAGTCTCTCATTGCTGTGAATTGCTCCGTACCGGCCGTGTCCAGAATTTCTAGCATGCACTGTTGTCCATCAACTTCCACCTGTTTCCGATAGCTGTCTTCGATGGTGGGGTCGTATTTCTCGACAAAGATGCCTTGTACGAACTGTACTGTCAGGGCGGACTTTCCCACGCCTCCACTACCTAATACGACTATTTTGTATTCACGCATTATTAACTATTTTGTATCACTTGAATTGATCGATAGAAATCAAAGTTTAAATTGCTAAGAAGCACATTAACTAGTAAGTTATTGCAAAAAAAACCCTTAATAAGTCAATCCGCCATGACACCGTTAGCAGGGCGATGGCTCGGCTCACTGTGTCGGTATTGCCATAAATTAATTTAAATGATTTAACACTAAACTGCTGTTGTAACTTCATAAGTTAGAAGGATGTCTTTTTTTATATGGCGATATTAGTTGTTGCTAACGTAATTTTTTTTGATGAATTAAACTCAATGGAAACGCTGAACGTGTCTAAAGTGAACAGAAAAACTAGCGAATGAAAAGTGCATTTAATTCAATTGGGATGGGGATTGGGACCTACAGCCTTTAATAGAAATTAATTGAAAGGATGCATCGAATTGTCTAATAAACAATGTTAGCATTATTAATTGTAAGTTATGACGTAGACATGAGTATGTCACTAAGAATCTTTTGCAAAAAAAAAACGTATTAATGGCGAAATTGTAGTGGCATATCGGCAAAGTAAATAAATAATGTTAATTATATTAAATATTTATTAACTAATATGCAAATATATATTTTTAAATCATAACATGATTTTAGACCCTGTTCTCGAGTCTATTATAGCTATTTTCAAATTTGCAATATTAAATTTCAATAAAAAAAAAAACATTTTGCAAATCCGAGTTATATTTTTGAATAATCCAAAAGAAAGAAGATACTGAAAGTTATAAAAACTACTTATTTTGGTTAATAAAATTACAAGAATATTTCAAACTGTATCCCGAATTACACTTCTTTTATTTTAGGAGAATTTTATATGCATGTCACACTGGCATCAACAGACAAAGCGTTGTTCTACACGTAGTGCCTCTTTCTAAGCATAGATGTCAGAGAAATACGTTACAAGAGATAAAATAAAACGAATTATTTCCAACAATACTTACATGCTTTTCTACTCTAGCCATAGATAGCGCTATGTCCATAGTAAATTAATTGATACTTTTTCAATGGTAATAGGGTCACCAATATGATCTCAACCCGTCTGATATTTTGTAAGTAAGATGTAGTCCACCATATAGATATTAATGATACTACAATGATGGTCTTTAGTGTGACAGTATCGAATGTCTTGAGAAATGCATTCAACTTAGTAATTAATGGTATTTTCTCGACTTATTTTTTTTTCTCCGATTGAAATTCTATATTAGAAGAAAAAATATTGTTAAACTCATTTATCGTCTGCATTGGACATTTGCGAGTTACTTTTTTCTTTTAGTCATGCTCTTGTGTTGTTCTTCTAAACACCGAGAGATGTTTTTGCCATTCTTATCCACTGACTACAAAACTTTAAAAAAAGTTCAAAATTCAAAGTCATTTATTGCAATCAAACCAAATACGGTAGGTACGTTTGATCAGATCGGACAGATATCTATCAGATAATAGAAATACAGTCCTACATACTGCCTTATCAGATCTGTAAAAAATACATACTTTCCGTTCATTAAAATTACAAAATACTAACTTGCATGTATTTAAAATACAAATTATTTTTAAGTAATGTATTGGAAATATAAATACAAAACAGAGTATTTTAACTATTTTCCAATAAAATACAGATTACATTTACATTTTGTTCTCCTTACAAGCTTTTATTTACTTTCAATGCTTGTATGTAAATGTGAAGGTATGTTTGGGTCAAATCTCTCAACTGAATTTTAAAATGGTTATTCTCAACTAATTGTTATGAAATTTTGCATATTATTTTAGTTTATATAAGATGTAAATGCATGTATGTTAAAGTTACGTAAATCTGAATCCAATATTGGAGACGGCCCACGATTGCGGGCTCGTTATTTAAATGCATTCTCATTATGTAATTGTCAAATGAAAGTGTTTTCTGACCAGAATACGAAAATGCAAATGACTTCACTAAATCCAATATGGCGGACTGCTCAAGATGGCGTAATTTTTAAGTGCTCTCAAAATATGGTCAGTCGTTCCTGATAACTATTGTTTAACAATAATAGTTATCAGGAACGACTGCAACTTGATCAATATTACTGAAATGATTTTCAACGCTGTGATTCAAAACTGAGCAACCAATTGGGACTATAATATAGATCTCCCGTCCCCACACAGTCTTGTTACGTCAAACTAATCATAATCAATTGTAATTAAATATTCAAAATATCCGTATCAACCTTCCAGGAGGGATATTTTTTTTTAAGCAATAATATTGTACAACAATCCCTGTTAAAGTAATCAGCATCCTCACTAGCGATGGCTGGGCGAGCGTAAGTCGTATTTTGTAATCTTGTTTCTGTCCTAAAGTGCATCTTTACAAACGATTTTTTCCACGTTTGTTATATATTACGTAAATAGGAATCGGGTAGCTATTCATTTTCTGTATTTATCTGGAATTCCAAAATTATTAGATGCCGGCGATAACGCATCTAATATAAACGGCTTTGAAGTCATAAAATCCCTTTTGGTCCAAAAATCAAATATGTCCGTTAGTGCATTTTTAAGAGTGTGTATCAGATGAGGGAACCTAATTGGCTCGTTATGGAAATAGACAGGTTAGGTTAAATTTACAAAATCTAAATTATCTTCTTTTGTGCATATCTTCGCAGAAATACCTTTCGGTTCTCTAACAAGATCTGTCCCACCGAAGTTTTGGAATGAACGAAAGATTCATGCATTTAGTTCTTTAACCGATTTCATTGAATACGTAATTCAGGTCTGAGTTTTTTTATACAATGTATACGTATTTACAAAAAACAAATGTTTTAAAATATCTGTGTACCTTCTAGAACCTATTATATTAGGAGCTACGCTCAGTTTGGGTATAGAAATATTCTGTTCGGAGGAAAAAAAGCGGTTTTTAAAAAATTTGAAAACACGCTACTTAAACACCCTCTATGTTGCAGTTAACGTTAACGTTAACGATTTATGTATTTAAGACGTACTAGATGGCGACGGTTGTTTAAAATTATGATAGCCCTTTCTAATGGTTCATTAAATTTGTTCAATAGATCGAATACAATGATCGCTTTTATGAAAGTTGTATATAGTACTCAATAATAACTTGTATTCAATCATTTTCTATACAAGAGCTGAATAGATTTTGTCCTTGCGTAGAGAATGTTTCAATGCAAATTAATTTTAGTTATTCATGTACTTGATTGACACTGGTAAGTTATAGAAATAAAAAAAATGGTTAACAAATTTAAATATAGAAACATAAGTCATCATAATAATGATTAAAGTATAAATACGAGTATAATGGATTTTAGAAGAGGGTTGTCAACTCTTGAATTTTTTTATTCTTATTAATTTACAAGAGCACTCCTTCAAATACTTTTAAAATAATACTATAATTATTACCTATATTATAAATGTTTTATTATTATTTTAAATAGAATGATATTTTTGTAGGAATAATTTGACCGGATGAAGTATTGATTGAAAATTTTATCATAAATTGAATTTTGAGGGAGTGACTTGTGACTCGCGAAAAATGTTACGTTAGTAATTAAATGACTGTACCCGACCCCTGTCCTGTCCTTTTCCCGAACTCATGGGGTGTGTTCGTGTATCACGCGTCGTTCCTATTACAATATTTTAACTCTCACTCGCTCAGTTTAGCACTTTTTTCGTTCTACTCGTATACAAGTGATAGCTACTATTTATTAAGAAGTTAAGGTCAATACTTATCTATCACCTTACAGAAGCTTACTGTGAGGTTGTGTGTCGCTTTCCAACAAACTAACTAACGATGAAGAGAGCTGTTTGGTGTGAACGGCTTCAGTCCACGCTTCTTCTTGTGTACGGCGTTTAGATATAGAATAGACTAGTCAAACAATGTAACACATGTCACTAGTATTCCTGTTAATGCCTCTAATTAATATAATTGATTGCAAGAAAGGGCTTGACTTCTCTAGTTAACAGGTAGGTGTTTGAACAGATTATATTGAATCACCATAGGCTCCGACCGAGGGTCCAGTGAGCAAATAACTTTTATGTATCTAAATAGTTCGTATATAATGGAAACGTCCCCGAAGATTTCAGCCAAAGACAACTTTTTACCAACAACAATTTAGTTGCACTTAGATAATAGAGGTTATTGCCGTCAGTCGGGCGCTGTACGACTGTATATATACATTCCGATAAATTGCACTAAGATTTATATTTTTATTTTATAGTTTATAGACACCCACCTGAAGAGATTGTGTGGAATCTTTCTACTCTACCGAGGACCATACGATAAGATCAAAAAATGCGAAGTGATTTTTTACAGTTTTGAGAGACTACGTACTATATTTGATGTTAATTTCAACTTGATATTTTCACTTTTTTTTTATACTATAGGGGGACAGACGAACAGACGGGTTACCTGATGTCGTAGGTGCGCTGCTCACCTTTGAGGGGAATTAGGGATGGTGGATGCGGGAGGGAAAAGAAGAGCGGGGGGTTGAGCAGAATGGAAAGAGTAGAGGGGGGGGGGGGAGGGGAGTGGAGAGGGGGAGTTGGGTCTCCAGAAACCTCACTCATTTTAGGGAAATGTAACTAACGTTACTTCACAACCGGATTTCTGTGAGGCCGTGGTATCGCACCGATCGAGCCGACCCATACGTGCCTAAGAATGACTCTACCACTGTTTACAGACTGTTCTTGACACTGTTTCTTGACAGAAAGAGAGACAGACAGACAACAGATGGATCTTATTCCATTATAAGGGTTCCTTTCTTGCTTTTGAGGATCGGAATCCTAAAAAGGAAGAAGGAAATAGGCAGTGGGCTAGGTGAGATTCAATTATTAACTCTTTGACAAAAAGTTACTGGCAGTTATTTTGAAAATATTTGTGATGGACAGTAAAAATCTTTGCGATATTTATATTTAAGAGAAACAACCGTATATATTTTACGATGGTAAAGCAGTAAATAATTTTAGTAGGTTATGAAACTGAGGGAAATACTATAAAATTTTCATGGCAGTAGATTAAGTGGGCTCAAAATATAACAGTATTAAAGTAAATAAAAAAACTCTGTCGTGACGTCAAAAAAATCGATCATGTCGTCACTCGTACTTCTTTTTTAACTTAAGTTAATAACATTTAAGTTAAGGTAACTCAACTTAAGTTTACGGCCAATGTTTCTGTGTCTATTTTATTGTACCTCGCTGTGAAGTTACGCTAAGTTAAGCCAACTTCTTCCTAACCTTGCAAAGGGAATGATTCCTGTGTCACGAGGACTTAACAAACAAATGGACACAAAGAGCATACAGACTTGATCGAACAATTTGTGAATCACACAATTTTTTGTCTCGTGAGGGGGTCGAAATCTGGCACACTTACCTAATCTTAATGGTTAAATATGATTACTACTGAGTGATGTATATATCACAAACAAAAACGAGAAAAATTAAAACCTTCTAAACTACATAGTCTTATAAAATATCAATAATATATAATATACTGCATAATAAACAGCACTCACAGCGTAGTGGCTTGAGTCGTCATCTCGCCACTACACTGCCGCGCCGTGGGTTGTGGGTTCGTTCCCCGCACGAGACAACACTTTGTGTAATCCTCAAATTGTTGTTCTGAGTCTGGGTGTTCTTTGTATACGTTGTTTAAATGTTTGTAAAGTTCCCCGCAATACAGGAAATAATCCTAATGCGTTGTTTAAAAAAAAAAAATAGAAATAAAAAAGAAAAAACGCAGCCCTGGAGGACGGTATGACTTCGTCCTGTTCGCCGTGGAGACGGCGGGTCCGTGGGGCTCTCAGGCCAAAAGGTTCGTGGCTCATTTGGGGCGCCGACTGCGGAGTAGGGGACGGGACCCGCGCTCTGCTCAATACCTGACCCAAAACATCGCTATATGCTTACAACGGGGAAACGCCGCCAACCTCATGGGTACGTTTGGTCGAGGGGACGCATTTTTATAATTTAATTTCAAATTTAAGTTTTTATATTCAATTAAACTATAATTATTATTATCGTTTATAGGCATTATTATGTAGTCTTCTCCTATTACAAAATATATTTTTTTTTAAAACGGTTTTATGGTGATATTAGATATTTGAAACACAATAAGGTATTTATGAATATAACTCTTACTAAAAGACAATATAGTTAATTATTGATTCAAATAAATACACATACTTCGCACGCGCTACCTAATGTGTGTCTAATCATACTGCAGTAATTGTTAGGGACGTCATTAACATTGTGAACGTGATAGAGTTAGTAACGCGCTGGTGACACCATGGGCTGTGCATCTGTTTTTGTGCTTGTTTGGCGTTAGTTATATAATATACACACACAAAGAACACCCAGACACACAACAACAATTTGAGGATTATACAATATTCAGGAGGCCCAACTCCCGCTCTCCTTTTCCCAACTCCTCTTCCCCCTCTCTTCTTTACCCTCACCTCTCATCTTCACTTACAACTCTCTAGATGCAGGTGTCCATGGACGACGGTTGTCATTTACCATCAAGTGACCCGTCTGTTCGTCTGTCCCCCTGTAATATAAAAAAATCTATTATAAAGATTACTTTATCCTGTGAGGGAGGGAAAACGGAGCGAAGCACTCAATTCCAAAATGCCTCTACTTAAAATAAAATGTGTAATATAAAACGTACTTTGTTTATTTACTTATTTCAACCTTCTGTAAATACAGTGCATTAGTCAAACGTCTTTTTTTAACGCCTGGAAACCTCTTCGGGCCGTTATCCTACCGGGGTTTTTGGTGGAACGGTGAGTCGAAATCGGGCCGACTTAAAAGCACACGGTGTGCTATACTGTTACTTCGGTGTTACTTCGGGAACAGCTTTATTAAGACATTCGGAACATGTCGATATATCTTCTTAATTAAATACACAAATATAAACTTAAAATAACCGTGATAGTAAAATCCTGTCCATAATTAATTAGTAAGGATAAAAGTGGCTTTGCTTGAATCATATTATTTTATTTATTTTTTAAATTTATAAGCAAATTGTGCACTCTATTTGACAAATTATTAACAATTATTTTAGAAATTGAAATTACTTATTTCAATTAATGTATTAAAACTATGTTACAATTATTTAGAAAACTATTTATGTTATTAAGCGGAGGAAGTATGATGGGGAGATGTCGGACTTGCGGTCAAGTGGCTGCGGGTTCAAACCCCGGCCCACCTACTACTACCCACCCCTAACACATTTAGCTTAGCTGGGGGGGTTAACAAAATAATACTAGTAATGTGTGTATGTAGAATACTAGTAATTCATGTTGCTAGTATTTCTTCAAAAAAAAAAAATATATACAAATAAAAATTTGAGAAGGAGACTGAACTCCGTCAGTTGAACGATGGTAACTACCTATTTCAAAGCAATGTGTTTATAGAGTAAATTTTAGCTAGTATGTAAAATTAAATTTACAGATAAAACGATAGCACGGAAAAGAGTAGGTGTGAGAGAAATGTGTGATGTTTGTGAGACTACTTTATTTAACTTCCACTGGACGTGTGGGCAGTGTGGCTTCGTCGTGTGCTTAGATTGTTATAAGGTAAATATATAAATACAGTAATCAAAAATTCAGTCTGGTCTTATATTAGACAGATGCTTGAGTTTTTTCTTATAAGTATTAACCCGTTGTTGTACCAGTTGAACCAGCTGTACATGTCCTTAGAATTTTACTTTTTTGTTGGTTCAGCATGTTAGGAAACGTTTTACTAAACTATGTTTATATATAGTCGCGAAAATCCGGAGAGTCTGGCCAATCAACACCAGAAACTAACAACTCTTCTAATTCAAACACGACTAACAGCGAACGAGATTCGTTCGGGTAAGTACATTACTTATTTTTATATAATAGTAAACTTAGCTTGATTAAATATACGATTTTATTTAATTTTTGTCCAATTATTTTAATATATACGAGTATGTCCAGATTTAAATGAAAAATTTTTCAGTAGATTTATTTGCAAGTTATCTGACACTGAAATATCCCAGTAGTGATTGTCGTGCGTATGTGTCGTTATACATATAAAAGAAGAATATTGTGTACATGAAAATACAGACAGACTAAACGACAACGCTAGTTGAGATTTGCTGAACTTACAGCAGCATCACCCTTATTACAAGGTGGAATAAATGTATTAATGAATGTGTTCTGTTGCGGCAGATGGTTGGCGTGTACGATGGGCGGCGCTCACCCAGTGCGGCGGTTGCTGCTGACGCAGATCGCGGCGGGCGATTTTTAATTTTAAGAAAGACAAGAAAATATTTGGCGCATTTGTGTGCACACTTCAAAAAGGGCACAATTCAATTATAATTATTTATTTATGATAGAATTTATTAATTATGGTACAGTTTATTACATCTGTGCATATTCGATAATTATCGATATTATTCGGTAATTTATCTTTAATATGTATGTATTTAGAAATATATAAGTATGATTATCAGCAGTCTGGTTACCTTAGTACAAGTTCTGATTAGTTTGGGATGAGACGGCCATGTGTGGGATGTCCGAAGTTATTTATCATTTATTTATATAATTATATCTGTATCTTATTCTGTATTCCACGAGTGGATAATATACGGTATTCAGATGTTAAGCGCTCAAATCCTTTCTCAGATCCTTAGAACATAACATTCAGATGACATGGAGACATCTATTGCTCTTAATTCTGTTCTCCAATTTAATAAAATATCCAAAAGCCGAGAAATGTAACGTTTCCAACTATTTCTACTGTCATTTTAAAAAGTGAATTAATAAAATGCATATTTATTAAGTGTTGTTGTTTAAATAGCATTATCATTATTTGGTTTTAGTAGTGTTTATAACCAATTTGTTGACTGTAAACCAGTTGGAAAGTTCCTTTACAATTGCCATAACTTTCCCTTTCAATGTTTTCATATATTGCAATTGTAGGTGCCATCGACTGATATGCAATATTAGTCGATGATGTTGATGAATATTAGTTCATAAAATTATACAATAAATAAATAACGTTTTGACCTTAACTTTAAGAGCCGCTCAAACTGTCTTTGTATAATTATTATAAGCAGCTAATAGTAAATAAATGTTCATTAACGATTGAAAGTTGTCAATTTATAAGTTGACGAGGTCTGACACTGTCGAGCTAACAGAGCTGTCGCCTGGCTAATGAGATAACTTTGTAAGAATATTAAATGAGCCCGATAAGACGCTTCTTCGAAGTTGTCTTGCACAAAAAGTATTTATACATATTTAAATTATTTAAGTGCATAAAGAATTCTCTCATCTTGCTTTTTCTAATTCATTTAAGCTGAATATTGGATTAAGTAGAAATTGTTTATAAAGTATTTTGTCCAAGAGGTCATAAAGGCGTGCGTACGTCGTACAGACGTATACAACATAACATATATTTTGTTTTTATTCCTTTTTCGTACTAAAATACTGCACAAATGTTGTGCTACGTATTTATTTTTGTTAAAGAAGCAAATAAAGATTAAAGTATGATCTGCACTCTATGAAATGTATGGACAGATTTTCCGGTACCGGCCTCACATAGTGCAAATCATTTATATTTTGATAGTTGGATTTCCTACCCTGTGTGTGTGTGCAGATATATTCAACATTATTTATTTATATATTTATTTAAGGTTTATACACTTAATTTACATAAGTCTCTGCATGAGTCTCTGTAGGTGCTTTTATACATTAAAATATAAAAAAACTAAAATTGAGAACTAACCAATAGGGACTAGAATTTAGTCGTTATATACACGAAGATATACAGACTGACATAACAACATACAGATCATATATAAAATATAATACACAAATGAAAATTTTACATGACATTGTTAAAGATTTAAAATTAGTAATATATATTTATATTTTTATATTGTTCTACTATTTTAGGTGGATTAAGTTAATCGAATCTGAAAAATATAAATAATTTGGCATTTTATTATAAAGTATAAAAATATTATATAATAATTATAAGTTATGTAAATGTCTTCATTCAATAGATACATACAAATACTAAAAATTTGCTTGCCTTTGCCGCCAACGAGCTTGCAGATTTGCAGGTCTTCATGGGCGACGGTAGTCACTTACAGCTAGGTGACCCGTATGCCGTGGGTATAGGAGGCATATCACCCATGCCCACGGCACCATGTGTTTAAATTGAGCAACGAAGGTTTTTGGCAAACATATTGATGAGACTACACGAGCATAACGACTAATTATCTTATTATTTTGATACAGCTTTTATAGGATTCATTGAAATTTAAAAAATAACTAATTACAGAAAATTGTATATATGGAAATATTTCTCCATATATGTGCTTCATATTCATATCAAATTAAGAAAAAAAAACGTATGCATCTCGGGTCGCAAGACAGATGTGATAACTTAAACTTACATAAACTACCGCTGCCGTATGTGTGAGAGAAAGGGAAGCCAGATAGACTGGCGCCGTAACGCGTTACGTAACGAAGCGGTTTACCCTCCCATAAGAAGTTATCATTTCAGGATATTCGTTACGTTAAATTGCATTTGAAAGATAATACATTTTTAAGGGTTATTATTCAAAATTATTATGTAGACCTATGACTTACTCCAAACCTCTTCAAAAACAATTTAAGGTGGTTTCATGTCACTGAAGTGTCATGTGATTCCTAAATGGTGATTTTTATATAGATATGGGATTGCATCATGGTGTCCTTAATTTTTTTATTTATTTAAGTTTATCTTAATGGTTCAGCTCAGATAACACGATAGTTACTTCAACATAGCGAGCTATAGTTTATTTGTTAATATTTTTTTTACCTGTTTTGCACTTTATGTTTTGAATTTGTAAGTCTTTGTAAGTCAGTAATTTATTTTATTCCGCAGCATTAGACGGGCATTCTTTTCTACAAACGACTTTCAATGGCGCCATGTTTTACGCAGCTACCCGGTCGATTTTTTTAACAGCCCTCGTTTTTTGTCTGTCGCTACTCGAATGTTGTCGCGAGAAGCAATCGAGTTGTTTCACAAAGTGCAATTCGTGTGCTTAATATTCTTCGTCGGTACATTCGCAGATGTCTCTCGAATTTCAATAAAACATTTTATCCTCAGAACACGTTAAGACCGAGAGAATGGAAAATAAAATAGTTGCATATTTGTTTGTTTGCAAACTTTAAAATGACACTATATTTGCTGAAAATAGGTAGCTTATTATGAAGGTTGTGACAGTAACAATTTGTGAAATGACATACTCGTACTAGTTATTTGATATTTTCAGACAAATGATTTGAATTACGACAAATCATTAGGTTATGAATACGATCATTTGTTCGGTATGGCGAGATTCATGTTTAATATGCATACACTTAGAAATATAATAGAACATATAATACAACACAGTAAACATAAATAAATACCACAAACGTTCAAAAACTGCAGTGCAATCTATTGTTTATGGCGGCGAACGAACCTACTCTCCCGGTTCCCACGTTTCTGTAACATGCGAAAATGAAATAAATCATTATAAATCTTGCATTTATTGATGAACTGACTTTAATATCGTGACATGTATCCGACTCTTGAATTGCAGGTCTCAATGGGTAGCGATAACCATCGGGTAACGCGCCTACTAGTTTGCCCTTTATATTATAACAAATAAATATGTGTGTATTATCTTCCAATGTATTTATATTTGAAGAAGGTTTATTCCAAGAAAAGTGGTGTTTTCTGTTTCGATGTGGCGGTTGTTACCTAATAATGTATTTACGTTCCCTTTAGTGTTCTTATTAGTAAAATATCTACACTAATATTAGAAAGTAGAAGAAATTTTATTTTTGTTGGTTTACGGGCGCTAGTCTCTAAAACTACAGTTGGATCCCCATAAAAATATTTGTATTGAATAGACCATTTACTGAGGAATAATAGGTTGTAAATCATCAAGCTGTGACCAGGAGCTTATTATTGACTATAAACGTAGGTATAACGTTAGGTTATCATGGTAGAGCCATGCTTAGGCACGAATGGGCCGGCTCGACCGCTTGGATACCAGGGCCTTACAGAAAACCGGTTATGAAGTAGCGCTTGTGTTGCATTTCCCCGAAATGAGTGAGGTTTCCGCTTGTGAAATTCCGTTGTGAGGCAACGCTTGTACTTCGTCGGGATCAGTGAGGTTTCTGGAGGCCCAATTCCCCCTCTTTTTTTTTTAAAGGCTTTCTCAGACATGCAGGCTTTCTCATCACCTTCAAAGGCAGGCAGCGCGCAAAAGACTTCTGAGTTGCAGGTGTATATGGACGGCGGTTGTCTTCAGGTGACTCGTTTGCTCATCTGTCCCCCTATATCACAAAAAAAAAAACTGGATGGAACTGCTAGTATTTTTATATATACATTCATAATCAAATTTTTGTGCCCAGATTTGTGTTACATGACCATCACACCAGTTTTTAAATCCAGGGCCATTACTAACGTGACGTGTAAGTTATTTCACAAAATTCCCATGTCATATTTGGTTCACGTACACAAATGGTGTAAGGCTTGGTGTCGCGTGAATCACGGCAGATTTTCAAGCTATTAATATGTTAATTAGCGGACAACACGCGAGCGGAATGGAGCGTGACTGTGAAGTAACGTGACACGACACCGCGGTGTGTCACCGCCCTCACAAAACTAGGGTTAGCATTACATTTAAAGTTTTTTTTCTTTATTTTCACCTTATGAGAAAGGAGTAAGAGAATTGAAAAATGCCCACAATACTACATCATCTTCTAATAATATTTTTGTTTACTTTGGTATGATATGATATGATAATAGGTGGATAGACGAACAGATAGGAGATCATCTGATCGTAAGTGATTATCACAGCCCATAGACACCTGTAACTCAAGAGTCTTAAGTGCGCTGCCCGCCTTTGATTGATGAGGGGAAGTGGAGAAAAAAAAGGGGATGAGGGGAAAGAGGAGAGGGTGGATGGGGGATGGGAACAAGGAGAGGTGGGATGATCACTCGGCGTAGCAATACAATTGTTGTTACATGTTATATATCCGATAGTATATCCACATTCATACAACACAACGAAGAACATAAAAAAAATTGCAAAAATTTGTGCAGTCCAGTGCAAAGAAGTTGTTCAAAAGTAGGGCTTTAACATATCTCTGTCCACCCTGGAGCACAACCCAACGTGTGCTCCAGAGTTGGTGGTGCCAACTCTGGAGCACACGTCTTCAGCACGATAGGAGAGATTTTATCGGGCCTACTCGACTTAAGAACGTCGAGGGAAAGAAGCGCTTTACGCACTGCCCTTTGTGTAAACCGGATTTCCGGCATGCGGCTCTCGCACTGCCGTATGGTCGGCGGTGCGTTTCCCCCGTCGTGCAGGGTCGAGTTGGACGCAAAGAGTTTGCCCAGAAGATCGGCTTTTTCTTTAGCGTCGTGGGCCAACGAATTATCTCCTATGTGCAGAGGTGGAATACAAAAGATCCCCTGGACAGCTTTGGCAAGCGACCAGAATGCACGAGTTCCGGAAGGGAGACTCACTAGTCTCTCGCCAATTCTGCCGATGTGAGCCGATTTCGCCCCAGCGATTACTCTTTTGATTGATCTGAAGGCAAAGTTAAATTGCTTCTTTAATGTGCTGGTCTTTACATCCCGTGCTGTCGCTGCATTAGCCCATGCTTGGTAACATTCCTGCTTTCGGCGGGATGCCGCTTTGCAGGTTTGACCAAAAAAGGGCTGGGACTTGCCACCTGTGGGAATCAGGGAGAATGGAATGAAGAGTTCCATACCCTGAAGCACAACATCCGCGACAGAGTCGGCAACGACATTGGGATCATCCGGCGAGAAGCAAACCTGCCTCCATGGGTAGGATGCAAAGAATGTTCGCATTCCATCCCAGTCTGCTGACCTATAGTGCCATACGCGGCGACTGCCTGTAACTCGCGGCCGCAGCGAGTGAACGAGTGGCACCATACTCCTAATCAGGCAATGGTCCGAAGAGCCTAGAGGGGCCTCAACGGATACTTTGTAGCCGTCAGGATGTGAGGTCAGCAGAAGATCCAACAGTGAAGGCACGTGGCTTTCTGCATCTGGAATTCGCGTAGGCGTTGCTACCAGCTGGGTCAAGCCATATGCAAAGGCGAAATCGTGAACAGATCTTCCCGCATGATCAGTTTTGCGCGAACCAAGCCATTCGGCGTGATGGGCGTTAAAGTCGCCAGGAATCACGATCTCTGCGGATGGGACCTGCTGGAGCACTGAGTCTGTAGCCATTTGGACGTGGTCGATGAGTCGGTCCGTTTCGGCATCACCGCTATGAGACCTGTAGAGGCATACGTAGATGCGGGGATGGTCGTCGCAGTCTACACGTAGCCATAAGATGGAGAGGTCCCTACCTTCAAGATTGCCCAGGCGGCGAGAAGTGATATCATCTCTAACATACACGCATACACCAGTCCGTACCCAGGGTAGCAGAGGTAGGATGTGTCCGCTGGAGATGATATGATATGTAAAAGTGACTAGAGTCAATTGCTGACTTTTATTTATTTTCTCTGAATATAATTTATACATTACAGTGTATGTGTAGGTTCATGTATGAATGAGTGAATGCAGATATGTGCGTGTTCGTTTATGTGTGTATATACATATGTATGTGTTCCCACAATCCCACGGTTGACAGCAATAGAGTTGCTATCTAGTATGATAGAGGGCATACATTCTCAGTGGTACAGGGATTGGATGTATGCAAGTACTGAAAAAAATTCGGAGTAGATTTTTGTTCAGTACACTTCAAATCAATGAAACCTTTTGGAATAAGCATTCGTGTTTTTAAACCTAATAATGTTTAGATTGGAATGGTTTTCTATTGTTGTGTGATTCTGAGAGCTACATTAGAGTACATTAGAGTTGCTTTCAAAGAGTTCACCGAGACCAAATGCTGCTGCGTATGTGATTTTATTTAAAGATCAAACTGTTTGAATGGATATTGAGTCCAAAATTCGCTACAAATATTTTTACTTTAAGGATTTTTAAGCATACTTTTAATGCTTGTGATGTTTCTTTTAGCAGAACTTAGCATTCGCTGCGTGGCCAGTAAACAATCATATACTAAATAAAAAATGATTGATAGCCTCTAGAGCATTCTATTGGTTACGATCAGAAGGCAAAGTATTTTTTTAGAACCTCACAGAATTAAAAAAAGGAAAACTATTCAGTAACTATTCAGAAAAGTTCAGGTTATCAAAACGCATACTTCTTGCTGGTTTTTTTTTTTTTGTGCAACCTGCAATAATGTACGAGATCTACGGCGTAGCAAGATACGCTACAAGGTCTACGAAGTTCTACGGCGTAGACCTGAATTTTCTGTAATAGGTAATAACTTTTTTTTTATAAATATTTTTATAAAAATTTTACTATACTATATATATATATAATATTATAAATATAATATATAATTTTACTATAATACTTTTATAAATATTTTTTATAAAATTTTTTTTTATAAATACGGGAGTAAGTAGCAATGCGTTACATAAGTTGTTAGTACTCCTGCCAAGGATACAATGGGAAGTAACCCTTCTCATTCAGTTTTACGACAGGTAAACCAATAACTTCTTTTACTCCCACGCCGAGTTTATTATAATAGGCTGTAAACTGCACGGTACTTGGGTCCCGACATTTTCTCTTCATATTATTAACCCTTAAAGTGCGATGCGCACACCATTTAAGTAGCATACTTAATGTTGCTTGGTGAAGAGATATCTAATCGAAAATATGGGGTTATTTTACTTTTGATGAAAATAAGCTTCAGTAACGTTATATTTCCAATTCTTCGTGGAGGTAAATATAATTTTACTACATGCGGTTTGTTTTAAGGTAGAAGGTTGGAAATGTTAAAAACCATTTAAGATTGACCCTGACCACGGACCAGTAACGGGTTCGATTTCCACACGGGGCAAAAATTTGTGTGGTCCACAAATATGCTTTGAATATTTGTAAAGTTTGCCGTGACACAGGAATTATTCCTAATGCGGCAATCGTCTTTCAAAAAAGAAAAGACTAGGAATAGAAATTTGAAAGAAAGGAATCTTTTTGAAATATTCTAGAAATTACAGATTAACATTGACAGTCAGACAGACAGATACTACAATAAGATACCAATGAAGTAAAAAAATCTGGTGTTTAAAAAGAGTGAACAAGAGTTTGTTTGTCTGAGTTCTTCTCATAAGTTTCAACCATTTGGAACAAACAGGTCGTGGATCATCACAGGCAGGTACTATCTATATTTTTTATAGTATTTTCACATTTGGCATAGCCGCATACAGTTGCGGTGACACTATACTGATCTACATTTTTTTTTTATAAATTAAAGAATTTGTAATATGTATTTGCAAGAAAGGTACATACCGAGTGAGTGCGAGTACCAGAAGCCCAAACCCCCCTCTCCTTTTTCTCCACCCTCATTACACTCCAAGGCGGATAGCGTAGTTCCAACTCTTGAGTTGGAGATGTCCAATGCGAGTGATTGAGCAATTTAAGCTATAGCTCCAGCAGATCAGGGTCACATACCATGTAACTGATTATTGTCGGCAAGTCCAAACCCTGTTATGTTACACCGATGATAACATACCTCCTATATATACATCCTGTTGTTGCCCAACTACATGTTGTCCCAAGTCTTGATGTTCTTTGTGTCCGTTGACTGAATATTTATGAGGCCCTCCGCGATATAGCAGTTAAGTTTTAAAAAAATAAGTTAAATATAATAGTGGATTATATTTGTACGTATAAATAGAATGTATAAGAACGACATTAACATTCGTACTCCAATTTACTTCTTTAAACACTTTTTAATTGCTAACTTTGATCGGATGTAGCAGGTATCTTATTGCAGATTTAGAGCGGTGGCGAGAGTATGAATGAGTTCGTTAAAGCAAGTCTGATGTGGCTCGGAATGGCATTGGTGTATGAACTGGCTACTCTTGATGGTTCTGTGGATACGGTACTTTGAAATTTAAATTCATGAAGGGGAAAAAATGTTAATGGTCTCCAAATAAGACTAATCATAATTCATCAAAATGTGGTCTAATTTTAAGTGATTCTGAGTGTTCCTGCTGAGAAAAGGGTCGTTGGGTCGATTCCCGCTCTAGGCAATACTCGTGTGATCGACATATAGTTGTCCGAAGTGTGAGTGTTCTTTGTGTCTATAGTTTGTATGTTTGTCAAGTCCCAATAGACACAGGAATTATTTTCAATATGATACGGTATTGTCTTTTTTATACTTATAGTTGTATTATAAAGTGGCAACTCCCATCACTAAAATATTTATCTAGTATATATTAAATACCATAAACATACGAAAAACTCCATTCCATATAACTTATAATGAGCGGTCCATTGAACATGTCTGTGCCCCAATAAAATCACACTTCCTCGTCAATTCCCTGAGGGAAATACTTATTTGGGTCCAATATAACATATAACAATATATACCATTACAGGAAAATAATTCCAATACTGTTGTGTATCTAGGTGACGTCACAGACGAAAATGTAATGACGGTCAACACAACAATATTATATCTTAATGAAGTAAGATGGCCGACTGACAACTGGCTTTGATACACAAAGATTTAGTAACTACAAGCTGATCCGACAAACATCGCTCTGTCTAAAGACATTGGACGTTGGCAGTCTAATAAAAAAAGTCTTTATTTTTTCTTCCTAAGAACCTGCCTCAGACTTTTACGAATATTTGATAAAAAAGTGCAAATTGGTTTAGCCATTCTCGAGTTTTGCGCCTAGCAACGTATTTAGAAATATATTTTTATATGCAGAGATAGATAGATAAGAGTAACATAAGCGTTTTCGATATGACAACAAGTGACCACTTTGAACATTTTAAATTAAGAAAACTATTAAGTGATAACTTCCGAAAGTAAATGACAACCGCTACGGTAGACGAGTTCTGTAGTGGACACTACGTCTAAGTAAACGTAGTGTACGACGCCCTGCGGCTAGATGGAGGGTCACTGGCGTACATTGTAAGAGATTTATGTCCAGCAGTGGACGATGGAAGGCTGATGATGATTGTATGAGTAAAGGGGAATGAGAAGGCATGTTTATATATGAATGAAAGATTCATGAACAATATAACTTTAAATTTCAGAAGGAAGGCTCAACAGGATTACTAGAGATGGTATATTTCTGCTGGAATGGAAGAGCTCTTCAGTGTTTATTGAAAATATATGTACATATACATAGTTCAAATAGGCATTATTCGAGTAGTGTTTGCTACATTGGAACGAATTTGACGTTTTGTGTCTGTCTTGTATCGTACACGTTTATATTTAAGTTTTTTTATGGGTTACAGGGTCCCCAATGGGAAGGAACGGGTGTGATGTCCCTCCAACACAAAGGGAGGATCCTCCAATCAGGCGAGGTGATCATGTCTGTGGCTTAATACTTGATGTAGGGAAGTCGTATAAAAGTATACTAATCGGCACGAGAACTTTGTTATCGTGATTCAGGATGACCCTACGTCATTAGAGTAGTTGCTACGTAGGTCAGTTTGTTTTCGCTAGATGGTACTGCAATATAAGTTTGTTGTATGTGTTGTGCTAGTAATATGAAAACACTCACAAATGCCACTTATATGTATGTAAAACACCTACACACAGTCATAAAATATATAATTTATATTTGAAGAAGAATTTTTAATAAGATTATATCTCATATAATATATACTCTAATTAAGATCTTATTAAGACTGAAGTTTTCGAACAACATTAATATTGATGGTTCATTGAAAATTTCTGACGATCTCAATATTCAAAAATAAATCATTCATCTCATATTTGTTGGAGTGGACATAATCAAAAAAAAGTACTTAATGGAAATTATTTTATGTAACTAGAGCTGTTTGTCTATTCACCTAACCATACTTGTAAAATATTTCTATAACACTATTGAGTAACGAATATACTTAATTTTCTTTACTTATTTAATTATTTAATACTGAATGCACAATATACACACAGGCGGACTTAATGACAATAGCATTCTCTGCCAGTCTAACTTAGGGCGATGTAGAGATGACTGAAGTAGATGCATTAAAAGATACCAGCGAGTCTTAGAAATAAAAATAAAAGTCTAAATACTTAATTTCCAAACATTAACGGGCCAAGATAGATTATGATAATTTTTTATACGATACCGCATCTACTTTTACGGTTTTACAGACTTTACAGCGGGTGAAGTTAAATTGATCATTCAAAACTCGTATAATAGGCACTCGAAGCGTTGGATCCGTGGCTTGGACCTTCACGGCAGCCAATAAGATCCACCATTCTTCCATTACACTAGTTCGATCCGCAGTTTGCCTTTATAGAATTGATTGTGAGAACTTTCATTATGACTGGGCAATTTTCTTTTATTTCAAATTGTTCTCGGATATTGCTAGTTTTTTTTTTGGGCTTGAAAACTCACAAGTCTCACTGACCTTGTCTAAAATTCTATAAGTATCTATTGACATATTTTAGTACGTTGAGACTGTTATTCGATGGTCCCAACAGTTTATAACATAAAATCTGAAAACTCACAGAATCTAAAATAATCGGGTTTAATAAATAAGAAGTAAAAAGTTAATTTTAGTTGATTAAATGTTGGTTAGATAAAGTTTTAAAATCGCTTGCCAACGAACGGCATTTCATTATTAACAGATTGTACTTGTACAGTCCCCTAGCTAAATCAATGCAGACATGCTGCAAGCATTTAGTTTTTTTTTATATATTAGCCTACCATAGGGACTCCTTGCCTGATGGAAAGCAATAAGTGGAGTCCAAAAGTGGTATTCACCATCCTCATTGCATGTCCAGTCAATGCAGCATGGTGGCCCACACTATGGCGGCACTAGGTATAAAAAAAGAGAATATTGATGTAATTCTTTATACAATGCAACTTTAATATAACGTACCTTTATATAACGACTTCCTTGATTTAACAAATTCTTCGTAATCCCCTTGAATTGTCCATAAGAGTCAATGTAAAATATACCTTAACATTGCGATTTTTTTTTGCGAACAACTTTCTATAACGAATTTTCAACAATCAAAAAAGAGTGTAAATACCTTTAATTATCTAATTTTGTCGACCCGAAACCTTTATATAACGTTCCCACCAATATGACCCTTACCCACTCTTAACCCAATAGTATGTGATTCAGCCGCGACACAATTTGATAAAAATGTTTCATTTATTAGTAGTTGTTCGCTATAACAAGATGAGTACGTAATGTTGTGACGAACAAAACGATTGTTTTACCTCTTTATAACAAATTTTAGACCAACCTCACCTCAATATAACAAACCTCAGTTTAACGAATTACTTGATATAACGAATATTTACTTGTTCCCTTCCGATTTGTTATATCGAGGTTGCACTGTATATTTTTTCAATAGTTTACAAACTTATGAGTTGAATATTATTTTCTCACAAAAGGTAATTAAAATTAAAAAAATCATTTGACTTTATTTACCGGTGGCCTCTTTTGAAAATCTGAAAGTATTTCTTTGAAGGAGATAATTTATTTCTAATTTCATAAATCTACATTATTAAATCTTGTTCAAACATTCAGTACTGATATAGAAGAGGCAACATGTCGACATGCAAATTTTAATCGTTTCACATTTTGTCATGTAATGCTTTTACTAGTATGTTTGCTTAGGATGGTCAGAGAAATTTTTTGCTGACCATTGATCCGGCCTCGGTACTGAAAATAGTTACGTTGATTAGAATTCTACGTTCGATGTATGAAATCTGGGGATTTGTTCCACGATTGCATTCCAGTTTATTACTCTGTGATTGATATCGAGACCTTGAGTAATCGGTTCTTGGGCTATGTAATAAAAAGCTAGCTAAATTATAGAGGCTTTTAGGACCGCACTGGTCCTAAAAGCCTCTATACTTTCGATAGCTTTTTTTGATACTTTATATTATTGTTGTTTAATACGTCGTAATAACTGACTGACTGACTAGATTGCACTATGCGTTTCTAGAACATAGATAAATATACTTAAACAAATTTTTCAGTTAAATAATTTATCATAAGAAAGTAGAGTAATTTATAGGAAAATAGCTGCATGAATAATGATTTGGGCTAGTGGTTAGTGAATCTAATTGCTGAGCCAGAGGTCATGGGTTCAACTCCCAAACGAGACAAAAAATCCACAAATCCACAAACTGTTGTACCGAGAGAGAGAGAGAGAGAGAGAGAAAGAGCTTGGACACTCGGCAACAGACTAATTACATTTTTTTTTAAAGTTGCTCATTTATTACTTGAGTTCGACCGGTTTTAAAGAAAAATTTAAAACTGTAAATCAATCTTACATATATAGTATCTATATAAGTATATATCTTATATAAGTATTAAGGCCAGTTAAAATGCTACATCAATAAGATATCTTAACATCAATTTTGAAGTGACCGTTTGTGTAATATTATAGTATGACTAGAGGATAGATTGCTCTGTCTGTAGTGGGAATGCAGTATATGCGTGATTTGCATAGGTTATTAATCCGATGTTCAGACACAATAGGATTCCAGTGAACAGAGTTTTGAGCGTCATATATTTTTATTTTTTGGTTTCGAAATCTCCTAGGACTGTTTTACTTTCAATGCTTTCAAAATGGTTGTTAAAATATAATTAACAAACTAGCATACAGCGTTTCTAAAGGTAAGTTTTAACTGATTAAGCTTGGCTTACGTTATTCATGTACCTTAGAAACTTCCAACAAAAAAAAAAAACATAAATCTTGACCGAAATTGAACTATAAACCAGATTGAGACATTGTAATAAAAAGAAGCGGGAAATTCGTAAGGTTTTATGTAAATATTGACCTTGAAACTTTAGGGGAGGCTTTTTGAGAGTTAAACCTCGTAAAAAGAGTGTCACAAAAGATCAGTACTTTTATTCTTCGCAGACCTATCCACAGCAATACGTAGGTATAACGTTCCGAATTGGATTCGTGAATTTTGTTTTTTTGTTGTTTGTAGGTATTGCCTATTCGTATAGGCAACAACACTTAAAATATTTTTGTAGAATTTGACGCATACATAAGTAACGGGAATTACAATTATTGTAGGGCTCCAAGTTATGCCCAAACAAGAGCCGCGTGCGTGATACACTGGTTCTCATTTGAAGAAGGCCGTCGTAAAAATGCATTACTAAGCTAATGAACATCTCTATTTTGCTGATGTGTACTTCTTTACCTAGTAGTGAATATTTGCTCTGCAATGAAATATGCAGACCAACACAAATAGATATAACTATTCATGCAAACAAATATTTGAGCTAATCGGGAATCAAACCCAGAGTACCATATTTTAAACCCAAAATTACTTGACTATATTTACAGTAGACATACCAATAATAGTTATAATTATTATGATAAACTATAAAATACGAAGTAACTAATAATTTTAACACTGTTATTACAACGATAATCGTAATTTTAGTAGATTTATAATTATAAAACTAGTAAAGTAGTTTCAGGTAAAAATCACTTTACAGGTCCCACCGAGATTTGAACTCGGATCGTTGGATTCAGAGTCCAAAGTGCTAACCATTACACCATAGGACCGTTGAACTGCATAGCAGAATAGCTAACTACTACCTACAAAGCACGCACTGCGCATGACAGATTGGATTAAATTATTGGAAACCGTGGCATACGTTACTTGCCGTCATATGAACGCATTTGTCGAAGTCGTTTACTGCAAATACGCTGAGTGAAGGATTAGTGCAATATGGCATTCGTACAAACGATAGATATTTTGATACGAAATTTCGAATACGCTTTAAGTACATTTATTGGAGAAGGGTTTGGTAATATTATTTATATGTTAAAGGTTTTTTTACAGTTGATTACACGATATTTTATGCTTGCGCGTTGTTACAAGTTGTATGTTATGGATGATTGTATACATATTACTGTGTATGTGTCGATAAAACTACTCTAAATGTAATTGGGAAATCGTTTGCTAAGATTGTGATTGACAACGTAACAAGTTCAACAGAATGTACAGACTTAAAAATTTAGAAAGTTTTATAATTGCGCTACGCGGCGGAAAAGTGTCTGACCAAAAACCAGAAGGTATTTTGCGTTTACGTAGATCTGGATACGGCTTATGGTAAGATGAACATGTTTGTGAAAGTTCACAATTATTCATGTATAGGTTAAAATCCACGAGTGTGATCAAAGAAACTGACTGTGTTCATTTACCTGTGTTTTTTATGTGTGCCAAATAATTATTTTTTTTTCTATCTTTTTTTCATTCTGGATTGGACATGGGATGGTTGCGTGTCAATTGCCTCTTATATGCTGATGATCAGGCTCTACTTGCTTTATCAGTGGAGGATTTACAGATAATGTCAGAAAGCATGAATAAGGCTTTGTGCGCGAAACCACGGAGTGAAGCAACCAAGCTACCGAGGAAATGCAACACAAGCGGCGTTGCATTTCCCTGCAGTTAGTGAGGTTTCTTTATTCAAAATCCCTCCTCTCCTCTTTCCTCTCCTTTCATCCCCCTCACTTTTTTCCCCTCCCCGCATACCCTCATCCATCATCCCCCTTAAGCGCGGGCGGCGTACTTGCGACTCTTGAGTTGCAGGTGTCCACGGACGGATGTCACTTACCATCAGGTGACAAGTCTGTTTGTCTGTCCCCCTATAATATAATTCACGACAGCAATATTGACAATGAATGACGAATCAAGTATATAATTTACTTGACTTGTTATTTGTTCCGCATTCATTCTCTATACGTGCCCAAACCACCTCAGTATACCGCAGTACCGACCACGCAGAACATACACTTGTTAAATTAGTGATGTTTTGAAGAAAGGATAAGTCAGAAGTAGCAGATACCAAAGGGCTTATATGAAAAAATTATGGGCAGTAGAAGAAGCTCGTGTTTTATAAAGATAGAAGCAAGTAGCGGGCTATTGTGTTGCTGTAGCCCGGTGTATGGGAGAAAGGCTTATGTATTTATATATGTATGTATATATGTATATATATATATATATAGATATGAAACGTACGTCGTAGTTATGTTTAGGGGCTATTCTATATTATTTTTATAACTACACATGGCTAATAGTTGTTTTTAGAAGTGTAATCTTGAGGTAGTGGAAACTATTAGTGAGGAACTAGATATATAATAAATAAGTTTGTTACAGACAAAACTATAGCGCGATTCAGACTTAAAGGCTTTAGCACAAAGCTATCTTTTGAATTTATAATTCAAATAAGTAATAAAGTTAAAAATAACTTGTACATAATCAGTTTATAAAAAAAAATTCAAGACGAATATTAATTTTATGCCTGTCCCTTCAAATCAGAGAAGGCATCATCGTAAACGAAAATCCAATCAAAGCTTTCAAATGCATATATTCATTGAACGATACAATTCAAAGGATTCCTTTGAATCAAACCTTTTAAAAAGAAACCACACAGACGACATAATGAGGTCTGTGGAGTCGAATCAATGAGGCCAATATGACTTGGTAAAAGCTGAGATAGAAGAATAAATAAAATTTCAGTGCCACAGAGACTGTAGACTCAAAATCCCTTATAATTAATTCAACAAACTAGATGAAGATATGTCTTTGCAAAATACGTTACATAAACTAATCTTGGTTTTACAGTGTAGAAAACAGTTATAAGACTAAACAATACACTGAAATATGACCGTTGCTATGAAGGCCTCTCCATATAATCTAAGGTTAAGTCAGTTTAGAGATGAAGTTCAAAATTTACACATTAATAGCTAAAATTTTGCCAGTATCCGCGCAATCCGGCATCAAATAATAATAAGGCTTTAAATATTTGCGTCAGTGCGGGTACACCCTGCGGTTATCCGAAATAGTTGATAGCGAGAAGAGGATTATATTTCATTTCGTGTTAAAATTTAGGAAGTATTTTAAATTGCGTGTAATAATTGTGATTGACTTCGGGTCATAGCCAAAAATTTACGGAAGTTTAATGAAGTTCAAAATAAGCATAACATTATTAGTATTAAAACCACGATAAAATAACGCTGTGAATAAATGAAAAAATAGAATATAGTAAAATGTACAGAGATTATGATATATATACGTAACTTTAAATAGCTAATAATTTTCACTAAGTACATTTTATAATTATCACTAAAGTAAGTTAGTAGATAGTTGTCCTAAAATACGTGCAGCACTAACGCGGTAAAGGACAAAAGCCATTTTTTATATTAGAAATAAAATAAATAAATAGGAGATTTATAGCGCTGAACTAGAGATTCAATACAGACACTAAAAGTTTATTGTACAACTTACATTTTTTAAGTTGCATTTAAATACAAAGTCTGTCAACAAGTTAGAGAGTATCCGCAGTGCAGATATCAACAGCACGATACTAAGCTCAACATTTCAGATCCGAGTGTCCTTACGAAAGGTCACCGCGAGTTTATTTCAGTCAAACACAGCTTAACTTCGCTTTAATTCCACGCGTCGAGGCTCCGTGCCAAGAACCTCTCGATTGGAACTCTTCAACTTTTTATGAAAAAAAAAAAATTGCATTAAAATCTATGCTTACTAAACTTTTTTCACAAAGTTTCATCTGAATTCTTTAATGAAAAGGCCGAAAGTTTTTATTTGTTACAACCTTATATTATTTGAATGCCAGTATGCCGGGGAGGTCTAAAAGATTTTTCACGCAAATAAATTGAAGAAAAGATTTAATTTTTAAGTACTTTTATAAATATTCGTAATCCGGTATTTTGTTACAAGGGAAGTGGAAGAATACAAGAAGCCAATAAGTCTTATATAAAGAGACAGTCAGATGAGCCGTTTCTAAATTAGATCGGTACAAGAAGAAAATGATCCGGTAAGAATCGTAGAGGAGTAGAGTTATTAAGACAGGAACTGTAAGAATTTGGGAATACTATGTCCAAAAACTACGTTATTCGATCGATTCATTATAACAAAAATTCTGGAACTTAGACGACAGACGACGAAGAAGGAGGTTTAATGTTCGATTATATGTATTTTTTTTGTATGTCCACCGATTTTTCCGCCGATTGTGGACCAATTTTCAAAATTATTTTGTTATTGATAAGCCCATTCTCCATTGTCACCAAGTTTGAATCTGATGATGGGATCCCAGGGCAACCCTCTAATTTTATATAATGTTTCAAATATTTTCTAAATCAACTCACATATTTATGCCTGGTAATTATCATATAACATCGTTGAGCTGATTATGGAAAGTATAAGTCAGGATCTCAGGATGAGATCATAATAAAATTAACCAAACCCAACCCTCAAATTTTATAGGCACTCTTTGAAACAGTATACTTCCCATGTGTTCCGATGGTCATCAGGTCAGAAGAAATCGGGGGAACTCTCCAAATTTTATAGACACACTAAGGCAATCATTGTCTCATGTTGCTGAGCTGATGATGAAAGGTGTAAGTCGGGATCTGATGGTCAAAACTCCTTGACGGTTGTATAAGAGTTAGGAGTTCTGAAAAATATTATACATATACATATTTATATATGTAGTATATTTGTATATGTATTTATTTATGATATGTAGAACGCCTAACACCTATGTGGTACAATATAATATCTAAAGCGTTTAACTCTCAACCCGGTAGTTTTGAGTTCGATCCTTCGATGAATTTTTCACTTTTTGATGTTGATCACAGTTTGGTTAAGGATTAGCGGGCTTATAATGGGAAAAGTCATGCTGTGCTTCAAGGGCAAGTTAAGCTGTCGGTCCCGGTATCTGCTTCGATTGTAAGTACAGTGTCGTAAACGTTTTATTTATTAGAGAAGTCTAATGAGGAGAGACCAAAGGTATTTACAATTAGGAGCTTGTAAATCTCGTTGCTATGAAATTTCCAAACGGGATAATGTCGGGTTTTAGTTTAGCTAAAATCAGTCACAAATCATTACGATCAGAGGTCTGCAGTCTATTCCTTATACACTAAACCCACGCTCAGCCAAATATAACCAAGCCAAGGAAAAGGTATTAAAAATTTCTGTACTGTTTTCCACAATCCAGGGTGGAGAGCTGATATTGATTTTTAGAACCAGAGCTCTCGGTATGCATTTCTGAATTTCACTTTTAATTCTTCATTAGTTGTGAGTTCTACGAGCTCTTCTTCTAAATTTGATGATTCTACTGTATCTGCGTTTAAGAAAGGCTATAAAGCTGGGTATCTAAGCTTTTTTGTTTCTTATTTACACTATCCTTAATTTATATTTATATAAAATTTCTACACTATTCTTAATTCAAATTTATTATAAGTTTATTTTTCAGTTTTTACTTTGGTGTTCTATAAAAGCGTGTTTTTTATTTTTTTTAATATTTTTTTTTATAATAAAGGTGGACAGACGAATCGATGGGTGACCTGATGGGAAGTGACAACCGCCGTCCATGGGCACCTGCAACTCAAGAGTCGTAAGTGCGCTGCCCACCTTTGAGGGTGATGAGGGATGGGGGGATGCGGGGAAGGGAAAGAACAGAGGGTTGATTAGGAGATTTGAAATAGGAGAGGGGGAGTTGGGCCTCCGGAAAACACACTAAGTTCGGGGAAATGCAACGCAAGCGTTACTTCGCAACCGGTTTTCTTTGAGGCCGTGGTATCGTACTGGTCGAGCCGGCCCTTTCGTGCCTAAACATGGCTCTATCACTGTTGAAACGTTCTGTACTGTACGGATATTTTCACTGCTTCCTAGATTACGGTTGAATAGAAGAAGAAGAAGTTTTTACACTTCAAAAGTTCTTCTTCTTCAAAAGTTTTTTCAACTCATCCCCTAACTGAGTCAAATTGCTTTAAAAGAACGATTCAGACCAAAACACCTTACGAGAGCCATTGTATTTCTGTGAGCAAGGGATTACAGTCTTCGTCATTTTCACTAAAAAGTAAAAAAAAAATAATAATCTGTCATTTAATGAATTTAAAATGAAATCTTGTTGACTGCTGTAATAACGTAATGGAGTGACGTATGCAGGTATTCATTATGTTTTTTGAATAACACAATCTACAGCGAGTACATTTGGTACAGCTTGTTTTGAATGCGCCATGAAACCCTTATGACGAATTTCTTTCTATTTGAAAAAAAAACGTGCGTGGTATTAAATGTGGATTTCCCCTTGGTATTAGTTTCCATTTTTTTTTGCTATTTCAAATACTCAATATTGTACTGGCGACATTTCTTCTTAGTTTCAGAGATTTTGGAATTTACAATTTGTTACGATTTCAATACATTAAATTTTCAACTGATTTATAGATAGGTCCAAACTATCTATAATGATTTTTATACTTTTTCAGTTACGCACGAATATGGATCACTGACGAAGCACACAAAAACAATGAGAGATTAAAAGAGCTATTTCTGCCTTTTAAAGATTTGATTTCAAGCACGCAACAATTTGTATGCCTTTGTTTGTTTGCGGTGCCGGTGCGGTGTGGTTCGCTTTTGTCAAAACATGTTTGATTTCGTATATCACGTCTTTGCTTACCAACTTGCATAGATTTGTTGCCGACAGTCCTAAGCTGCATCAATTGGTGTATACTTAATACTTCTTAAAATGTTTATTTACAATAATAAGATAAACATTTTGAACGGCTAGATAAAAGGCTCCTTAATAAAAATAAGGTATTTTTAGAGTATTTTATAAAACTAAATTTCTTATTAGGTAGGTACGCTGCGATCACCCCCTTGACCGTCATAACGGCCTCATTTGCTTTTAGACCCGCTACCGCCCCCAGACTCATCTCAGATAATTTAGCATGATGATTCATGGGAACGTGATATTGAATTCCGTTTGCGATTTTTGGAATAATTAAGTATTATCTTAAACTACACTAGAATGAAAAATAAACAAGCTTTTTAAAGAGGAGCGTGGGTGCGGCGGGGCGTCGTACCAAGCGATACTGCGATATGTGATACTAACTCAAACCGGCAGACACGTGCGGGCAGACGTCATTAATGGTAATATTTTTTTTTAATAGTAATAATTTTTTTATGTTCAAAATTGTTGTGACAGATTATTTCAATTTTTACAGTTTCTTGCCTATTTGTTTATACAGATATTGCCCACCACGAATGGTGGGGCGCGCCTTCGTAGATGACTCTATCTGTAGGTTAGTCTTTATAAAACATCAAAAGTATTTCATTAGAATTATGTTTCGTTATTAATTTTCTTCTGTAGTTATGGATACATTACTAAGAAAGTATTGTTCCTATTTTTTGGCTTTGCATCGACTTTAAACACATGAGTAGGTACCTAGCGCATATAATAGAATTTTATTTAAATTATTAGGGAACATGTTTAGAAAGGCAATGCAATTATGTCAATAAAAAATCTTAATTTGTAAATAAATTATTTGATTGATAAACTAATAGATCTTTTTTATAATAAAAGGGTCAGACGAACAGACGGGTCCCCCGATGGTAAGTGACAACCGCCGTTCATTTAGACCTGCAACTTGAAGAGTCGTAAGTGCGCTGCTCGCCTTTGAACTATTGTATAAAGGCATTTATATAATAATATTTTGAATACATAAGTCAAAGTTTTCGTTTATTTATTTATTGTGATAATTTAGTATGTATGTAGGTATATAGGTACGTTATTATAAACGGAATTAAGATATCCATAAAATGATTAGATATGTAATTATGTTTATTTTTCACTTTTTAGTGCAGTAAGTGGTGTTTTTTGTGTTAAAGTCGGTTGTTAAAGTTTGTTAATGTAAAGATTTTAAATACTTATGGATTCACAATATTTTATTAAAAATACATCTAGCGATCTTATTAATAGGTACGTTCTGCAGAATATAGCGTTGGATATTCTTTGAATTGGCGTTATATTTACTGTCAGGTATTTTGTCAATAGTCATTTTCATTCTAAGACGACTCATCATCATCATCTTCATCATCATAAGATTTTTGTCTTAAATCGTTTGATTCAATTTAAAGTTCTATTTCTTCTTTTTAAGGCATTTAAACTACTTTTTAACTATTTATTCAGTATCACTGTGATACTGTGAAACTCTTTCCTTTGATTCAAATATTATGAGAGTAGTCCAAAATAACTAGCCCGCCATCTTGGGCTGTCAACCAGTTTGGATTAGAGTGAAGTAATTTATTTGCTTTAATTTAATTTAATGGGACTGCAGTAAAAAAAACTAGTTCGCCACCCTGGGCCGTCTCTAACATTGAATTCAGAATGACGTCCCTTAGCTTACCATGTATTAGCCACTTTAAAACTCAGCTGACCAACACTTGACAAGACCATACCTACAAATAATGCAAGTTGAATAAAATCTTGCTACAAAAAATTATAATTTGTATTTAGTATTTTATTTTATTTGAAAATAGTTAAAATACTATATTTAGTATTTTAACTATTTTCTTCTCGTCTCGTCTTAAATACACTTCCTAAAAATATTTTGTATTTTAAATACATGCTAGATAGTATTTTGTAATTTGTATTTTAATTAAAGCGAAGCATATTTTTTGGGCAGCTCTCAGGTGGTGGTGGACCACCTTGGTTTGTAGACCCGGTAGATTAAGATCAACAAATTGCTATAGACAGCAAAAATAATGCAACCTGAACACCCTCCATACATACATACACCCACAAACCAAAGGGGTAGGCAGCTGTGTTCTAAACGCCCACTTTTTGCAAATCATAATTAAGTCTCACGTTATAGCAAGTCTACCAAGAAGCACACGGGCAAATAGTCTCTAGAGTGAGATATACTCACATAATTGTTATATAGGATCTTATAATACCTTTGTCACTAACGCCCCTCAAAATTCTTCCATTGTCAAAAACACTTCCTTAAAAAAAAGCAACTAGTCATTTATATTGTGTCGACAAGCCCCAGATGTTGCTGGTTCGACCCGTCACTGTTTTTTATGGCGTACTGCGTATTATCACTTTGCTAGTCATCGCGAATGCTGTTCACCAACTTACGTATGACGACACGGTATCGACATTATGTCTATCGTTAGCGCACTTACAACTATTGAATTGCAGTTGCAGGTGTCTATGGAAGTCAGTTGTCACTTACCATCAGGTGACCCGTCTGTTCGTCTGTCCAACTACATTATAAAAATAATAATATTAATAATAATACAATGTTTTATTTATGTTATACCTCTTTAACTTCCAAAAACTATTATGTTGCTCAAATATATATGTATTGTATAAGTAGGAAGTCGTTATTAGGCAAAGAAAAAACAGTCCAGTAACATTTTTTGAATAAAAATCCATCAATCATTTTATCACGTACTCTGGGCTACCTCAATTTAATTTTACATAAAAAAAACGTTTTCGCGTCGGAGTCCTAGGCTATAAGTGGAAATAATATAAAGAAGTATTTGTCGGATACAAAAAGTCTGTTTTGTTTGTCGTCAGCTACAAGGAAATGCTGTTTCATTTTCCTTTATGCAAATGCACGGCAAATATTGGTTGGCAAACTATTTTAGGGTACTAGCAAAAGAAATATGTCTTTTACTATTTATTTACTATAATGTGGATAAGTAAATTATTGCGTTGTGCTGTGGTGCATTTGTGTTTTAATATCGTAACATTTGGTTGTCAAGCAATTCTTGCGTTATGTCTCATCGATTAAGTAAGATTACCAGACGTCCCAAACCCTTATCATCTCTCCCCTCTCTTTGATTTCTTCCTCCTGTTATCTTTCTCTATTAATCCCGGGAATGGTTAGAAGAAATCGTATTTGTGACTCTAGAGTTGCAGGTGTCTTTAGGTGGTCGTAGCTACTTACTATCAGGTCATACGTCTGCTTGTTTGCCCCTTCATGCCATAAAAAAACATATCGCACTTTTCATAGTACTTAGGGAAAGAAGAAAATAAAAGGTTGGTTAATTATACAGGTAGCTACATTAGCTGTTTACTGGTTCAAAGTACGCATCGTAATTATGCTAAAAGGGAGCCTCCATTTTTCCCCTTCTTAACATCAAATGCCAGAACTTTTATATTTATCCAAATCCGAGTAAAAAAATCTTGCGGTAATAGATTTAATGGCTTAAGAATTCGGCCGTAGCGCCTTGTTGTTAATTTACTTGTTTTTTTCAAAGCGTAGGATTATTAAAAATTGATAGCACGGGGCATGTGTATACTTTAAAGTTTCACATCGTTAAAGTTTAAATAAAGGACTTGCACCTATAAAAAGGCTTAAGTAATCCTTCGGGCTTATGATTCTAAATTGAAAAATAAACAGTACAACTCGGATATAATTTTTTTTTTTTTTTTTTAGTAATCATTGTTAGACGCTTCGGACTTTCCGGCATCGGCAAGTTCGATTTACAAGAAATGCGACCCACTCCTGCTGGAGCTAATTCTAGCACTCACCAATCCAATCCATATCAAATAAGCAACATTTTATTTTGACATTTAACATTTAACTTGTCTGGTTGACGATGAAAAGGCTTTCTCCCTATTAATTAAGTGGGTTTTAATGAGAGTCGGTAAAATGGGCGAGTGTATTGCGCCTCTTTCCTACGAGTGACTATATGAATTTTTGGATGTAGTTTTTTTTTTTTGAAGACATCTCCCGCATTAGGATTAACTCCTGTATTGCGGGGAACTTTACAGACATTCAAACAACAGACTCAAATTTGGGTTTATAAAAAATATAATTGTTTTATACAGGTGTTTTAGAAGCAATTTTCAAAGTACTAATCAATATAATTTGTAACAATGTTTTTATTAGCCAATAAATACCAAGTCAAGTTTCTTGTGACTGTTTCTAAAATGCTCAAGACGGAACATCGGAACGCTGCTGGAACATGGATTCTACATTACGAAACTTAGCGTGTTGTAACCCTACGGACGGACCAGCTGCAATCTTGGAAATGAAGCAATCTTGGCAATGAATTTGTCGTTTCATAACGATGTACTTAGGAACGTCGTCAAGAAGTTCTTTGAAGTGAAAGGGTAGAACATATTTGAAGTGAAATAAAAAATGGATTTGTTATTCGAATAAATTAAGCGAATGAATTATGTCCGAATTTACTTTTAAGGAGGGTTTGACAAGAAATGTGCTAATGTGTAAGGTAAGGTTTACATCTTAACTAATATTCAAAGGGCTTATGAACCGTGGGAGATTCATGCTTAGGCAAGAAAGGGCTGGTTCGCCAAGTAAAACCTTGAGTTGTATTTACCGAGTGAGTAATCGTACTGGATACTGACCCCAATACCTTCTCTTCTTCCCCCTCCATGCCATTTTTTTTTTATTTTGTAAGTGGTAGAGCCATGCTTAAGCTACAATGGGTCGGCTCGACCGGTGCAATACCACGGCCTCACAGAAAACGGTTGTGAAGTAACGCTAACGTTGCATTTCCCCGAAATGAGTAAGGTTTCCGGAGGCCCAACTCTCTCTCCCCTCTGTCTCCTCCTCTCATCCCCCCTCTCCAAGAGGAGAGGGGGGATGAGAGGAGTTTGAGAATCTCCAAGAGTTGGGAAAGATCCCAGCTCCTCAGAAACCTCTCTTCCCTCCCCTCCCCGCATCCTCCTATCCCTCATCACCCTCGAAGGCGGGCAGCGCACTTACGACTCTTGATTTGCAAGTGTTCATGGACGGCTGCTGTCACTTACCATCAGGTGACCCTTCGACTGTCCCCCTAAAGTATATAAAAAAAAATACATAAGTTAGGGTAGAGATTGCTTAGAAGTTGTAGTAAACAAAATCTACATTTATATGATCCGTAGTTAATATCCTGACCCGCTTGTCACAGCAATTTAGCAAAATTGTGCACTAATTGCTCGCAATTAGTCCTACTGCTGATCTCTCAATTGCACCAAGAAAATATGCTAAATTTAGACAAGTCACCTCGCTGTAAACATTGCTACGACAAACGGGTAATATAAACTAACGGCACTAAAACGTTAAATAAAAATTTATGGATTCTAAAATATGTAAACATTTAATTACTATCATAATTTTCAACATATTCATAAGTATGTAATGAAACCTAGACAATTTAAGAAGATGTCTCACATACGTGTATTAGAACGATCTACGCGGCGTATGTGCGTCGTGTCGGATGTAAGGAACACTGGTTTTGGTTGGGTCCGATTCAATATAATTGCTTAATAATGGAGCTTATACTCTAAAGAAAAAAAAATAACACTGCTAACACGCATAACTTGATTTCGCTTTTTGATTCTTATTTATATTTATAATATGTATTATGGGTACTTCAGGTAACGTTTTATGTGGCATGCATATGTGTGAAACAAAAGAAAATCTTTGAAAAATGAAAACGTTTCGAAACCGTTTTAATTTCGAAACCATATCGTGCCTTACCTTTGCCCTGTACAATTACACAAGATTAACCTGACCAGATGATAAGGATTACCGCGCTTACTTGATGAGGGACTACAAAGACTGCTGTTAACGACGCACTAACTTTAAAGTAAGCTAGTTGGCTGTGTGTTACGATGTTGTACTTACGAGTATTATCTTTATTTCTTAGCTTAGTTGAAGATTTTTCTAGCTTTTCTCGCTTGAGCGTTATCTTGGTAAGGGGATTTGTGATATACGAGTATTCTGGTATACATTGTACACCCATTGAACATATTATAAAGGGCCGTATAGTTGAAGAGCGACATATGTACGACAGACTGTACTGTTGAAAAGTCGATATACAAAAATACGCATCTAGCCTAAATAGAAAGAACCGCTAAGATACTATTCATTTTTTACAGATTACATGCTGTTTGTTAGGCTTTATTGTGCTCCACACTTCAAATATTTTATCTAGATAAAACTCTGTTACACTCTGTTACAACCACACAATCTTCAGGTTCTTTTCAAATCTCACTAACAGCCGTCTGATTCCAAACTAGACAGAGCTTGTACTATATCAATCAGATAATTTATTTGCTTCTAAATACATACACATACTGAAATAATCATCAACATCTTCTGACATAATATTAAAGATATAGAGAGACTCAGAACAAAGGATCATTAAACACTAGACCAACAGGTCAGTGATAGACTGATCTAATATAAAAACATAGCAGTACATAGCGAAATCTGAGCAAATACAGCGACGAGCGTTATCATGTGGGTCTTTTATCGTTTTCAATAGTAAAAAGGACCTTGACCTTTAAAAAATATCCTCAATAAGTGCTTGAGGTCAACATTTGTTTACTGAGCCGATGATATTATATTGACCAAGGGGTGTTATAAAACTTGGAATGTAAAAACGAATATGTAGTTTGTATCCATAGGTAGAACTCACTAGACTAACAGAATACTATAGCCGTATGGTTTTCGATTTAGTAGAATAGGGCCACTCACTTTTACCCGAGTGGGTTGTAAAGTACTGTTATCTATTAGACATATATACATGACACGGTGATGTTAATAGGATTCCTCCCTATTACGTAAGTGTGACTAACGTGCGATGGCAATATTTAGGCGTTGAAGACACTTCTATCCACAACTATGGGAACGTATTATGTGTAACGATTGATTAATGAAATACCATCATCATTATATCACCCATAGGACGTCCATAGGTCTTCCTAAATAACTTTCAAGAAGAGTTGGAAACAGCCTGCATCTTCTGCCAATCTGCGATCTTTTGTTGGTGGACGTCCTACGCTGACCGTGGACTCTATTCAGTAATGGGGCTGAAAGGCCATCCATTCAGCCATCTGTTACGTGATATGTGCTCTGACCATCCGTTGGATTATGTCGGTAACCCGCGTTCTCCTGCGTATCTCTTCATTTTTGTTATCTTCATTCGATCGCGCAGATAAACACAGAGCAGAGTCTAGTTTTTTTTTGCTTTAATAATATTCTTTTTTTTTACGAATACTTAATATGTTTAGTTAAAATAAATGTTTGAATAGCAAAACGATGCCGCGATGTTTCGTAATAAATTTATTGATATATAAAAAGTTTTTGCAACGTAACTAATTAACATCGTATTTGAACGCTACAAATGGTATTTAGTCCAAGTTCAAATATTTAGGTATTGTGTTCAAATGCGTAACTATTAATAAATAAATAAATTACTAATTAATTTAATTTTGGTAACTGGTAACTGGGCTTTCTTAAAGTTTGTTAGTAACCAACAATGCAATAATATTCAAAACTTTAGCGTAAAGCAGCCAGTTGTATTTGCGCCGAGGTTATCTTGTAACTGAAATGTTATTTAGTTACTGGTCTTTGTTTCCTATCGATCACCATCTTTAGCTTTTCATGCTAATTACTATTTTTATGTACGGCCTATGGAAGGTCACCCACGTGTGGTGTTAACCTAGAACAGCAGCCTCTATGTATTTCATCAACAGCCTTTATTTTTTAAAGAAAACCCTTATGATATGTTGCCAATTTTGAAATAAAATTTAATTATATAACGTATAATGTTACATAACGTTTATGTTACTATAGCTATTATTAAAGCATTTGAAGTTGACGTGTATAAAAAAGATAACTATTCATTACATTGTACCTTTAACAGATTTTTTTTTTCTTAGGTAAAGTTTTTAAAAAGAATTCACATGAATCTTTGCAAAGACAGCTTAACGACAGCAGGACTAAGGTGGACTCAACAGGAAATTGTTGTGTCAAGTGAGGGTTCCAATATTTTACAAACAGTCAATCTAATTCAATTAACTTTTAAGGTCGTTACCTTATTTTAGTTTGGTTTGGCCTAGATTAAGCTTTTGGGTTATATTGGTATTGTGTTAAGTTTTGAATTTGTATGTACATAGATAAACTCACGCTTGTTTCCCTGGAGAACAACTGTTTTTATTACATTTCTCTCTTTGTAATACTATATTAAGTTAAAAGGAATTAAGCTCTGAATTTAAAAAAATAATTAATTCTTAAGGTGCCTACATTTATTCTACACAAAGTTTCAAATACACTTTACAATTCTTCACCCAACTATTATATACTTTAAACAAGAAAGCCAAATATGAGCTTTTAAACGAAAAACATTTAAGTTAATGTAACATGCGGGTATATTTATTCACTGCTATTGCATTGTATCGTTTACATTAGGTTATTCAAAGGCGTGCACAAAGTTTTGCTGTATATTATTAAATGCTGCCAAAATAATGTTGTACTGTAGACGTTTAAATATATCTTTGATGTTCCTATTTTGGCTTTAACGATATAATTGAGAATAATAAAATGAGATTTAAAGGATCAGATTATGGTGCTTTATATTTTGCTTCAAAAATGGTTCTTTGTAAACAGTAGATGTATCACTATTTTGTCTTACATATTTTAGACGAATTAATCAAATATACGACGACCTGAAGAAGATAGCTGCGATAGACCGAATGAAAAAGCGGTGGGCTGGATGCTGTAGCGTGCTGACCGGGTGAATATTGATTGATTTATTTATTCTTCGTGCACATATTATACACAGACGGACTTAATAATAAATACCTGAGGAATTCTCAGCCAGTCAACCTAGGGGTGTTACAGAGATAAATATTAATCACGTATCGGTTTTTGCATGCAATCTCATGAAGAATGAATGGTGATATGCTTATAACTGTTTCAGCCTACTAAAACCACAGGCAGTTAACTTTATGAAAATATTTTAGTTAAATGTTTTTGATTTTTATGCCTTGTTCTTGCTTTTTGGATTAGAACCACCTATCATATGTAAAGGTTTTGGTGTCTCTATTAAATACATATAACATAGACAGCTGTTAGCAGACTGGGCAGATATTTTTTGGTACCGATATCGGCGAAAAAATGAGGAACTTGAATCATACAGCTAGTCATATAAGTGGAGAAACAAGAGATTTAAAATAGTGTAGCTCCCTAAATGTAATTCACATACAACCTAAATAAAGTTCGCATTGTTGGTACCTTATTGTAGCTATACTATTCAGAAAAAGACAATTTAAACAATGGTTTTGATGCAAACTTCGATACGTAAACCATTTCTAGGAAAAGATAACTTTTCAAACAGGATCCTTGGAACTTCTGTAACAAACTTAGAAACGTCTGGAAAGAAATCAAAAGTAGTCTATTGAAGCTATTTTTATAAACAGGAATACGTCCTGAGGTGATTCAAACGTAGGGATTCACTTTGTGTTATATACTGTTTGTTTTTATGATGTTATCTTTTGTTTGGTTTTGGCTTTGAACAGATAGAGCCTTTAGAGGTTTTGTAGGCACCTGTATATGGACTGCACAGATGGTGTAGCGGTTTTAAGTGGTCACCTCGCCACCACGCTGCAGCGCCGAGTATTGTGAGTTCGATCCCACTGGACAACACTCTATGTAATCCTCAAACTGTTGTTCTGAGTCAGAGTGTTCTTTGTGTCCGTTGTTTGAATGTTTGTTGAGTGCCCCGTGACACAGGAATTAATACTAATGCGGGAGTCGTCTTTTAAAAAAATAAATTAAATCAAAAATAAATAAATATTCTAGATGAGTAGAGTTTGGTAAACCTATTAGTCAATACTTTTGTCCGTTTCTATTGGAATCTGTAAAAGGACAATGACCCGTTGTATTATGTTTGCGAGTCGATACACATATTTTATGTATCATCAATGTTTTGTAGCGTATTTTTTAAGTACATGGGAGTCATTGTCAGCTCCAGATGGGTCATTGTCCGTTTATCCACCTGCAATGAAAACGGACTGTAATAGATAACTACAATTCATTACTAGTGAGTAATAAATTTAGAAGCTTTAGAGGCATGGTAGCTAAGTCTCTCTGAGTTAACAATCAACAAGTGATTTAGCTAGAGTTGTAAGTAATATTGTGTGTCATCTGACGCTGCAAGTGATAAAATCTTCACCTGATACAGCTTTATTGAAGCTTGCTACAGAGTCTAAACGTTTGTTCTAGCGAGAAATACGCAAGTGCACACTATCACTGAGAAATATTCACTTTCTAAATGCTTGCACTCGCAGACGGACTCGTCGCCCTAAACGAAGGGTTCATTACAAAGCATCGCGACCTAACCCTGTAACGTATCGTAATTGAAATCCTAAACATGGGTAAGATGGCATTCCAATTCAGGAGCTTGCAGCTCACTGAGGCTTTTACTTTTTAACTTATTAAAGGAGGCAAGTTTCGATTTTAAGGCAGATTTTTTTTTAATTAACGTTTTAAGTTATCAGTCACGGGGAATAAGGAACGACTGTCCACTAACAAAAGAGCAGCACGAAACCGCAACACACTAGTTTTACAAATGCGACGATGACATGAACGAAACAACTTTTTTTTTATACTATACTTTTGGGTCTGACGTGGAATATTTATTGAAAAAGAACAAAATCCCTTGATTATACAATTTATTTACACTAGTTATTTATAATTTTATACAGTTAACATTAATTAAAACAAGGAACAAACCTATGTATAAATTCTAAAGGACTTACAAGTCACACCGACGCAAACCGGCAGAGCTTCCACTCTCGACAGAATTGCAAGTTTTAGTAGTCATGAACGTCCCTTGCGCTGCCTTTTATAGGTAGCGAGGACCTACCTACCCACACTAGAAATAAAAAAAATATTTGATATCTAACAATACTATATATACAGACGAACAGACAGGTCACCTGATGGTAAGTGACAACCGCCGTCCATAGACACCTGCAAGTCAAGAGTCGTAGGTGCGCTGCCCGCCTTTGAGGGATGGAGGGATGGGAAAGAAGAGTAGGAGGTTAAGGAGATGGGAAAGAGTAGAGGGGGGATGAGGGGAGTGGAAAGGGGAGAAGGGGAGTTGGGCCTCAGGAAACCTCACTCATTTCGGGGAAATGCATGACAAGCGCTACTTCTAACCGGTTTTCTGTGAGGCCGTGGTATCGCATCGGTCGAGCCGGCCCATTCGTGCTTAAGCATGGCTCTACCACTCAGAAAATATCAAAGAAACTTCTCATCATCCAGCTATAACGTAATTGATATCTAATGCTACTTATCAAGACAGAGTACAAGAGTAAATGCGAAAATTAATCAAATTCACAGATGCAATATAATTTCATCTCTTCGTCTTCGTCCTTCAAATGTCCTCTTTCGTTGAAAAGGCCAACACGAATCGAAGAGGTGGGGTCGAAAGTTAGCCCGTATGCTATGTTGTGAAATTGTTAAGATCTTGGTGTTAGTTGTAAAATAAAAAGCAGACTGTAATTAAAGCTGGCATATAATGTTGCAAATAGGTACAACGGTACAAAGCGATGATCCCGATCGAGTGATTAAGGTGAGTGTCCGCGAAATGGCTTTTGGTCTTTTTATAAGGAGTTCAAAGCGCCGGCCCACCGTGATATCGAGGTTTGACGTTTGATTCTCGACAATGACAATTATATACACAAAGAATATAAATTTTTCAATAATAACACTTAACATTCGGAATATAAATCAAAATACGACTTTTGTCATCTGAAAATAACAATTCAACGCAGCAATGGTGAAAATTCAAAATAAACTAATATACAAAAAACGAATATAGCGATAAGTACTTTTAAATTAAAATAAACGAGCTCTGCCTTCAGTTGCAGCGAATTGTGAATGTGACATCGTATCGGGCATTGCAGAATTCCTAAACGATGTTTACGACATATACACCATTTCTACGAAGTCTTGTACGAGTCTCTAGAATACAATTTTATTAATTTGTAAGGAAAAAAATGCTTTGTAGTGTCGTTCAATTGTGATATTGTCGATTTTTAATGCTATATTAATTTGGTTCACGGTCCAATTCGAGTGGTTTTCTTCTAGATTTTCTTTTAATGTTTAACGGTATGAAGTATATATCCAAAGACTTACGGGGAGTCTTTTTAAAATACTACAAGTTAACAGAATATTATTATTTTAAATTCAGAACATAATTAACCTATAATTAAAAACATAAAAAGAACGTAAACGGTGCTGCTATTCATTAAAGACAACATATAATAAATTTATAGTGACACTGGATTTTTTTTTTTTTTTATGTTAGCCTACCATAGTGACTCCACTTTGCCTGATGGAAAGCAATAGGTGGAGTCAAAGAGTGGTGGTCACCATCCTCATTGCATGTCAAAGTCAATGCAGCATGGTGACCCACACTATGGCGGCCTGGTGAGATGCTTTTTCACGCCCCGCTTAAAAGACCCGGGATCATAGTGGGAAGGAAACACGTGCGCTGGTAGGGAATTCCAGGCTTTTACCGATCGGCACAAGAAAGAAGAGCCAAACCGTTTAGTTCGGGTACGTATATTTTCGACGCACAAACGGTGACTCCTCAGGCCAGCACGTGTAGTCCTGTAGAGGAAGGGAGAAGGTGGGACCAATTGGAAGAGCTCATCAGAACACTCCCCGTGATGTAGGCGATAGAGGACTGCCATAGAGGCGACATCTCTTCGCAACTGCAGAGGCTCAAGAGACTGGGTGATCTCAGGACAGCCGATAATGCGGACTGCGCGCCGCTGCAACCGATCGAGAGCGTCAAGCAGACACTGCGCATAGCCGTCCCAGAGATGAGAGCAGTACTCCACGCAGGAGCGAACCTGGGTCTTGTACAAAAGACACAGTTGCTCGGGCGAGAAGAACCGTCTCACCTTGTTCAAAACGCCGAGCTTACGCGAGGCCGCCTTAGTGACACTCTCGATGTAATCGCGCGGATTGAGATCCCGGCAAATATCCATACCCAGAATACTAAGCCTATCCTGCAGTGGCAGTTGAGTGCTTTGAAGAGTAGGAAGGGGAAGGAATGGAGACTTTTTGTTAGAGAACACACACGCTTGTGTTTTCTTGGCGCTGAACTCGACCAGATTCTCACAGCCCCATTGGGAAATGCGGCTCAAGACCCGGTCGAGCTCAGCGACAAGCTCCTGTCGTTTTTCCTCATAGCCGGGTAAAATCAGGCCCAAACGCATCTATCTCATAGTGTAACAGCATTTACTTGAAAAAGTATATAGCAAATAAATAATAATAGCTTAAGTGGTTGTTAAATGCTCTTAAAACACTACTTAAGCTAATGTGCATACAGTATTTTCTCCTTTAACAAGGAATATTAACTGTTCGTTTGTTAAGGCACGTTGTAAAAGTAAATGGCGATAAAACTCATGGCATGCTTTTTTACCTCCATGATATCTGTGATTATGATTTCCCCTTAATTATTTGTACAGCGTATAATAAGTATTATTGTTGTATTTAACGAGAGTGGATATATGAATATTAATAATCAAGGAATTAGACGAACATTTTTTTTTAATGCGATAAGGGGCTAACGAGCAGACGGGTCACCTGATGGTACGTGACTACCGCCGCCCATGGACACCCTCAAAAGTCACAAGTGCGTTGCCGGCCTTTTAGGTAGGAGTACGCTCTTTTCTTGAAGGTTTGAAGGTCGTATCGGTTCGGAAATACGGCAGGCGACATTTTGTTCCATAAGCTGGTTGTGCGAGGCAAAAAGCTTCGGGAGAAGCGCACAGTGGTGGAGTGCCAATCCTCCAGGTGGTGGGGATGGATATTTTGTCGCGTAGGACGATGGTGGAAACGACCAATGGCATATTTTTAGTCGTGGAGTTAAACTGGACTAGGTTAAGTCGACCCCAATCTGAAACTTTTGATAAAGAAGTTTCGATTTCAGACACAACATGACGTTAAGAAGTACTTGACACCCTCGCCGATACCGAATAAAATGTCTGTTAAACATCTTGTGGTCGAGACGTCCCTCTGTGACATATTCTGTCTATTTTTTATGCTATTTTATTTCATCCCTGTACTTATTAAATCTAATTTAAAGCTCCTTGAGGTTGTCCAAATTACTGCAACTGGCAGTAGCTACTCACTCAATTAAGTTTTATGATTAATAATTTACTATGCAAGCTGTTCGACTATGAAACGCTTTTCCTTCATCTATTCGACATGCCCACTCGAAACCTATCTGTACGTCTATTAATCTCACCAATTATCAGGCCTATTTCATATTTTTGTTTGTATGTACAAATCTGTGGTATGTATGTATATGTATTTGTATGTAAAGCGTAGTATTGCTAGGAATTACTGCATGTATGTATCATCATCTTATCAATAGTATTTCCTTGACTTATTTTGAATGAATGTAAGATACTGTATCCTTTAAACATATGTAATTGTTATACTATATTAAAATACTATATCCAATCTTATAATTCTGTATACATCAAAAAAACTCTAAATTTCATTATCGTTGTCCATGTTGCCTGTAATACTAAATGTTCATATGTTATATTGTCTGTAAACAAGTATTTTTGGTGTATAATTAAGTCTGTTTCTATTATATTCAATTCTTATTGACAGATCTTGTTTTATTCTTATTGACACATTTAGTTTGATCAATTCCAACCTAATTTTAATATACGTTAACAAACAAACCTTAGATTAGTCGGAATACGGAGAGACTCTCTAGATTTTTTATTAAATTTTATTCCTCCTTTTAATAACACAGACATGATTACATACATTTAGACATAACAATTGGAGATCTCATCACTCAAGGTGATTTCTCACAGATTACCTTTGTATCTATAATAGTATTTATTTTATAAATATTAACCTTATAACACAAATCTCATTTAGGGTAGTCTAAGGTAAGAAAATATGTCTTTTAATCTATCTTCTTAATTCTTGCTGAGCACTGAATAATTAATAGTCTTTATTGCACTACACTGGCATCTAAAACAGGGGTATGAACATAAAACTTAATTCAATTATGTCAGGTATCTAGAAACCAAGCATTTGGGTTGGATTTGGAATTAACACGATATTAAATTATGAACTGTGTAACAGGACACCGACATAATACATTATAACATAACGTAAGCTTCACTAAATTTGATGGTAAAAATCTGCACTTACGCTAGTATCACCTAAGGGGCATGCAGAAGTGTATTATTAAAATGGTATAAAGAACAATGCGACATACATATGTATGTTCCAGTTTGTTTAAAACGCCTTTTAACAGATATATAGCTAAATGAGTGAGCTGCATCGTCGCAAAGAGAAAAATATTAGACTGAACATCTCACAAAGAGAATTTTATTCTCTCGGTTTTATTTTATGTACGGAATTATGCCTAACATGCACTTCGGGTAAAATTACTTTCGTTGTTTGACAGCTCTTTGCAGTTCTCGTCTGAAACGCATAAACGTCTGTCACGTCCCTTCTGCCCAAATTTTATTTCTCAACATGGCTTTGGAACATTGTGTACAAAATGTCATTGGCACCGCCTACAAAAATATTTGTAACTAACTACTTTATTGGTTATACAAAATCATTTGAATATTATTAGATCTAAAAATATCAGTTTGGTTTACGTTTGTTGTTAAGTGTAGTGTACCTAAATAATAACTCATTAAATATATAATAAATATATTTATATAATAAATATATTTAATTTGTTATAATAATTATAATAACTTCAGATATCTCACACGAACGTCTAACCCCAAGATTCACATCATCATTATCATTATTATCAGGATATAGCTATCCACTGATGTAGCAGTGTAACAGTGGTAGAGCCATGCTTAGGCACGAATGGGCCGGCTCGACCGGTGCGATACCACGGCCTCACAGAAAACCGGTTGTGAAGTAACGCTTGCGTTGCATTTCCCCGAATTGAGTGAGGTATCCGGAGGCCCAATTCCCCCTCCCCCTTTTCTCTCCCCTCTTCTCCTTTCTCCTTTTTACCATCTCCTCATCACTCCTCTCTTCTTTCCACTCCCTGCATTCCCCATCCCTCATCACCCTCAAAGGCGGGCAGCGCACTTGAGTTGCAAGTGTCCATGGACGGCGGTGTCACTTACCATCAGGTGACCCGTCTGTTCGTCTGTCCCCCTATAGTATAAAAAAAAAAAAAAAAAAAAAAAAAAAAAGCAAGGCCTCCCACAGAGAGCGCCAACTATCCCTTTCCTGGACAGTCCACATCCACCCGTTGCCACTCAGCCACCTTCTTTAAGTCGGAAGTCAGGGAAAGTGGTGGCCCCGGGATACGTCACAAAATTCGGATTGCCCGGACATCTGGTAAACCTACCTAAGTAATACGCGTGTTTTGATTTTTAGCAAGAGGCGAGTCCCCATATAGTATCCCGTTTGTATAAAATATGTATAACAACATTAGTAAGGTCGAGTTAAACCTGTAAGTAAGACCCCATATAGTATCCCGTTTGTATAAAATATGTATAACAGCATAAGTAAGTTTGAGTTAAACCTATAAGTAAGTCCCCATATAGTATCCCGTTTGTATAAAATATGTATAACACCATGAGTGAGTTCGAGTCAAACCTGACATCATATATGTAGAAGTTTGTGATGTGGTAGAGTTAATGGTTCATTAAAAAATTTAAATTATAAATCTGAACCACCGAACCCTGCATCAAGAAAGTAGTAAACAAATAATGACACAAGCGTGTTCTATTAACAATTTTCTGTATTCTCCATAAAAATTTGAACATAAATATAATAAGTTGTACAAAGTATGAGATTATTATCGCCGGGGGCAGGTTAAATTTAAGTTACTGAAGGGCTGCAGGGTTCCGTTTGTTCCTATTTCCCTTACCCTCACCCCTCCCTGATCACCCATAAAGGTGGGCAGCGCACTTACGACTCTTGAGTTGCAGGTGTCCATGGACGGCTGTTGCCACTTACCATCAGGTAACCTGTCTGTTTTGTCTGTCCCCCTATATCATATAAAAAGCATTTGAGCGCCTCTGTTTACGCCTTCTCGGATAAAGGCGTGAGCGTATCTAGGTAAGTAATATATTCAGTCTTAACAGTTATTTTCCATCCAAAAAAATCGAACGTTCAAAAAAATTGTTCAGTTTATTTCGCATTCAGTGTACACACGGAAAATTTACTTTCAATTAATAACGAAACCCAATTTTCTTTGACATTGTTGATAAAACAATTTACTTTTTTATTAAAACAAAGGGTGGAGGAAGGAGGTGCGCTTTCTCGTTCACTGCGTGGAGGCGCGGTCAATTGATCCCTTTGTCTCTCTATGATGGTACATTTTCTGCGCCACAGACCGCTCCATGTTATATTTCGATAGAGTTCGGTAATTACCTTTTATTTGCTTTGGACTTCTGAAGCGATCCGTGTAGAATCTATAACAGAGTAACCGCGCCAATTTGTTGATTGGTTGCTTGTTTTTATAGGTCTCTAAATTAATAAACTTGGATTTTACAGTTTGTAAGATAAAGTGACTGATTGGAGGAGTACTCTAGAGTCTATAAAACTACCCACCCAGCTTCATTGACTAATATATTTTTATGGAAGAGATGTAACACCTACCAAAATTTGTCTAATATTGATGTAGTTTAATGTGAATTTTTATTTTATTTTGGTTTTCTTGAGAAAATAAACATTATTATTATTCTCTTTATTGACATTAATAAACATACAAATTACATTTTCAAACATGAAATAAAAACAAAATATATTGAAAAATATAAAAAATAGTGTCCCACCGGTATCGGGTACAGGGACCAAGCTACCGGTGGTTAGGGCTCCAGAGACAGGAACCTCCTCACAATACTGCATTGGGCCCTTAACCCAGCTGTGTAACGTGAGCATCTGCAGATGTTGGTCGAGGCTCTTGGCAATTAACCCAAGAGCTGATATTACTATCGGCATAATGATTGCAGAATTCACATCCCACATGTCGACCTCATGGGCTAGATCCAAATATTTTATTTGTTTATCTTTTTCAGCCTTTATGAGATTGTTGTCATGTGGAATGGTAATGTCCACAATCAATGCTCGGCGCTCTAGTCTAGCTATCGCCACTATATCAGGTTTATTGGCAACAATAGCCCTGTCAGTGATGATAGATCGATCCGAATATAATGTTGCACGACTATTTTCAATATACCACTTGGTTATGTCTGTGCAAGTACTCACCATTTGTAAGACGAGAGCAACCGGATATTATATGCCTGAGGGTTTCACCGGGGCGATGACATGCCCGACAAATGTCAATTTGGCCATCCTTCAGGATATGTCTCCGATAATTATTCGTCATTACAAATTCATCTGTAATTGCACAGATATAACCTTCAGTTTCTCCGAAGAGATCACTGAAACGTAGCCAAGACACAGATGATAATAGATCTACATCGGGCCCGTTTAAGGCCCGATAAAAACGTCCATACAGCGCTTTCCTCCTCCATATCTCCCGACGGTCTGTAACATTAAGTAATGCAGGTTTGTCTTTCTCTTTCCCTAGACCATGCGGAGTAAGTCCGTTATCAACTGCTACTACAATCTGGTGTACCTCCACGTTGACAGAGAGAACGTAATACTTCGCGATTATGAAGGGTACAGGCATTTAAGAAACCACGACCCCACATTTCCCCACATTTTATGTATTATTATTATTATTATTATTACCAACCTACACCATGTAGTAGAGGGGCTAGCCTGTAATCGTCAACGGGACACTGTATATATACTCTCTTAAAAACTAAAAAAAATCAAATTCACTTTCGTTGTTTTATAAAATTGCTAAGCAATAATTTGAAAGCTTCTGATTTAAAAAAAAATATTTAAAATCATAGATCCATACGCACAAGGTCACCGCAATCATCGGTTGCTTTGTCAAATGTGAAGTTAATATTAAAAACATACAATAATAAAATACCTTGATGTGTTGATCTATACCCGCCCGTTTCCAAATAACCTTATGAGAAGAAATCGCCAAACAAACTCATGGTCATTCTTAATTCACCAGGTAAGTTTTACGAAATTGGGTGTACAATATATACTATACAATAAAACACTATTTTATCGTATGCCATTACGTAAATTAGGCTATTAAAATAAGGTAACTGATACGCGGTAAAAAATAAATCAAAAAGGATTAAAATAAAATACAAGAAGATAGGATACGAGAAACAAGTAAGATTATATTTAAAATAGCCTGCGATTCTCTAACGGTTCAATCCCAAGCGTTATCTATCTGCCATGTAATCCACCACTGAGTAATATCCTTCAAGGCAACGCTCGTTTTATAGTGGACTTAAATTTATTTCGCACAGATTGACTTAACAGATTTGATTGAGAAAGAAATAGAAAAGATTGACGAAACGACTCCTTAGTTTTTTGGAGCCTGGTACAACAAATATATCACTTATTTTTAATAAACTGACCTTTATTTTTATGAAAGTAAATTCACTATCATCATTATGTTTTTAATACTATTAACGGTTAACCATACACACACAAAGTTGTGTAACGTCAAAGTTTGTAGTCATACGTTTCAGTTTAATTTAATGCGAAACATCATCTGCAAACAACACTACATCGTGGCGGTTCTTACCAACTTAATGTTTTACAGGTTCTACTACTAGCGACCACTTGTAGTCACTTACCATCAGGTGACCCGTCTGCTTGTTTGCCCCCTATCGCATAAAAAAAAAGTATTTAACGTATTATTGTTATGAAAAAAAAAAAGAAAACTGTCAATTTGATCATAAATTATTTTTATACGATTGAAAAAGTGTTCTGAACTTAGTTTTAAAACTGGAATTTTCTCTAATATTATGACGTCACCACAAACTATGACTTTTTTTTTTGAGATTTAGTTAATTTCTTTAGGAATGAATCCATAACACACTCTAAATAATCATACAAAGCTGAACGAGGTCTGTATATATTAATTATAATAAAACGCTTGAGTTCTATGCAGGCTATTTCTACAAGCTGCTCAACAGATAAACTAACTAAACATGGCGTTCTTTAAATTTAAATTGTTTTTCTCTGTCTGCTGAGCAGGCTGCCTACCTGACGGTGGTTAAAACTGAACGTGAACTGTTCACTTTTCATTCAATGTTCTGTGATACAAAGATCAACTATATTATAGTTTAAGAATAGCTCAATTTCTCCCTTAATAATTTTACTAATTGGATAATAACAGATTAATCCAGTCATTTAACGTAGACATGGGGTAGCCCAAATGCTACTCCGCCGAGAACCACACTATATTTTTCTAAGAAATCAATAACAACATACCATATTTATTTACAAACCACCATATCAATATGTAAGTAAGTTGTATCGTTGAATTGTTAGTGCATTGCGCTTGATATATCTATCGTATTCTAAATTAGGTACCGTCAATGAGAAAATAGATACATATGAAGAAAATTTTAACTTGTAGGTAGAAAATCAGAACATGTAGTCGGAAAATTCTTATGATTATTATAACACTGTACTGCTATGTATCGGGCATGTCTTCCCCTGATACTTATCGCTTATTGTGTTTCTGCGGGGTACATTTCTGGATGACACATGCAGACATATAACCATAAATACACACGTAGTAAAGGTTTTATAATCATCAAATGAAATATTAATACATTAATATACTTCAAATCCACCTTTGTCCTAACCGTACAAGGTTCTGTAGATCTAATATTGATTGCTAATTCCTTTAGCATATAGCTGTTGTACTGTGAATGCAACTTGCATACTTCGGAAATTTGTTGTTTGCTCCTAACTAATGTTATAAATGGGAAAGTCACTTTGTAACAGTTTGATATCATATAAATGATGTTATGACAGCTATATAGGTTGTTGGTTTAAAATTTTCATATTACAGCTTTGGTCTTAGCGGCACGCGGCGCGGTGGGCTTCGCGTTGTGCAGTAGTAGTTGGTGGCAGTGGCAGAGGTGGTACTTAAATAATCAGAACGTTCCCAAAATCAATGTGTTATCTAAATTATCCCTTCTCTGTTGTAAGCAGTATAGTTTTAGAACAAGATATTCTCAATATGAGGGAAGGAGTGCACGAACTAAATAAAGATCGGTATTTAAGAGGTGAATTTTGTGATTTATACGAACATTACAAGAAATATTATTTTCTTTTTCTGTTTAAAAAGGCAACTCCATCAGAAGGAATAATTTCTGTGTCGCATGTATCCAGATAAGTTTTATTCTTGTGTAGTACAAGAATACTATTCATCAACAATACAAAATCGTCTAAAATATTTTGTAATTTACTTCGACGCTGAGTTCGTCACTCCTAAACCGATGCAAGCGTACTGTGTCGTGGCGTCGCACACATTAGCTTGTACTTTTGTTCTTGCCGCTCTCGATTCAATCTCAATACGCTTTATTTTGGCTATGAGCGGCTTCTCGTGGCATGCCTGAAACATTTTTATACCTTTGATCTTACCGCTCGTTACCACGCGCTAAGCTGCATGTCTGTGTGTTCTTTGTTCATGTTTCAAAGAATTCTGGAACAAATTCAATATATATCAGTCAATTATTTACAAAATACAATTGAATGATTTACCTACGAGTGATATTCATAATTCACTAACGGAGTAAGAAAAAGAAGAAGAAGAAAGAGATCTCTTAAAGAGAAGAAAGAAACATCTTCAAATCTATAATATTTGTTGGAATTTATTTTACTAACTTAATGGTCGAGTCGGTAGTGATCAATCAGGTGCTGCGCCAGAAGTTGTGGTTTTAACTCCCATATAGAACAAATAATTGTTTTATGAGTAAGATCATGAGAGTGTTTGTGTCAGATGTTATGCGTTTGTGGCATAATTTATCTATGCTATGTACATACGTATTTTTTAATGGACAATTAGACATATATGTATGTTTATAAGTAGCCTGGTTACCAGAGTCCTGTCCTGTTAGTTTCGGATCAGACGGCTGTGTGTGAGATGTTTGACTACAATGCTCTCCTGTACATATTCACCGCCAAACAATGTAATTTAAAATCTTTAGAGCGCTCTTTTGTACGTCAAATTAAATCAAGTGGCGTAAGAGCACTTTCTTTTATGCGCCACACAAAGAGATTATGATTTATTTGGTTGCTTTGCTTTACTTATATTGTGCAAAAGCTTTTTGCACTGGATATTGCGACATAAGTGGTAAAAACATATTTTTTTTAAGTAAAATATTTTTCTTAAAGCAATAATTGGGATTGGAACTGTACTTTATTTACGGTAACTAATTGCTCGAGATTAGGAAGATCAAATGGATGTGAGTGTGAGCTGATGATTGTGGTTATGTTTAGCATTTTAGCATGCTAAACAAACCAGTCTCAAAAAATCTACGATTACAGCTACACAGTAGATACTGTGTAGCTGTAATCGTAGATTTTTTGAGATCTACATAGAGGCTACAATGATTCCATCCACCACCCATTCCCTCGATTCCTCCTCACTGAGGTAGTATACCTACAATTAAAATCTAATTTCAACTTTTGGGTGTGTTATCATCTCTGAGCTTAATCCACCAACAAATCCCATTGCAAAGGTGGTTACAAAAAAGCTCTCTAACGAAGCGCTTCCATTCTTCTTTTTGCGAGATGCCCATCCAAAATGACGTCTTGTTTATATAAATACATATATATGAGCACAAGCCTTTTTTCCTCAGAAGCAGACAGACATAAGAGCCCGCCACTAATTTTTATCATTATACATGTCACGAGCTTTCAGTGGTAGAGCCATGCTTAGGCACGAATGGGCCGGCTCGACCGGTGCGATACCACGGCCTCACAGAAAACCGGTTGTTAAGTAACGCTTGCGTTGCATTTCCCCGAACTTAGTGTGTTTTCCGGAGGCCCAATTCCCCCTCCCCCCTTTTCTCTCCCCTCATCTCCTTTCTCCTTTTTTCCATCTCCTCATCCCTCCTCTATTCTTTCCGCTCCCTGCATCCCCCATCCCTCAAAGCAGGGCAGCGCACTTGCGCCTCTTGAGTTGCAAGTGTCCATGGACGGCGGTGTCACTTACCATCAGGTGACCCGTCTGTTCGTCTGTCCCCCTATAGCATAAAAAAAAAATCTGTCATGTTTGTCATGTGGTTTACTAAACAAAGTCAGATATTGTCCTACAGGTTAGGCAGTTTAGATTGAAATAAAACGTATGATGTTTGAAGGATCTTCAATTTTCCTCCTACAGGTTGCGAAACTAATATTCTGTTGTGTTGTTTGTAACTAATATTTTGAATACTGGCCGGGATTCAAACTAAGAACTTTTTACTTACAGTAGACCTGTAAGTAAAAAGTACATAGTGAAATGTCAAACTCATTAAAACATAATATAATATATGTTCTCTTATTATTATATATATACATATAATATATGTTCACTTATTACAGATTTATCACAAATATAAAGTTTTGAACATATTACGTTCTTAGACAAAGTACATCACACAGAGCTTGTTCGGAGTTGACATTATTTTGTACCGAGTTAGAAAGGGGGCAGTAGACAATACTTCATATATATTAACTTATACTAAAGATTTCTTCCTTCAATTACAACAATTTATCAGCAGTCAGGTTACCATAGTACAAGCTCTGCTTAGTCTGAAGTTATTATTATTATTTTTTGATGTCTCGTCTTGTTTGTTATATAACTTGGTACTCGTTTTTCAGGGCTAAGGCTATAGTGCAAATTCAGATAGGCTGATTAAGGGATTAGTGATGACGGCAATGAGTCTATTCTTTATATATATATATATATATATTAATTCTAATTATATATATTTTATTATTTTAATAGAATTGCTCAACAATTATTTGAAAGCGGTGTGCTTAAAAAAGCTATTAAAATTATAGATTAATGCACACCGTGTCATCGCAACTATGTCTGATTTAAATTAATATTTTATTCTATGGGGTGTTGGGCAAAGCGAGCAGACGGGTGACATGATAGTAAGTGACTACGGACGGTGCGTTAACCGGCTATTTAGCTGGCAACGCACTTATGAGTTAACGCAGGTAGGAGCACTTTTCATAAAAAAATATTAGATAGTTAAGTACTGCCTGTGTTGTTCTATAAAAAACCCGTTTTCCTAATGGTTAAGAGTTATGAAAAGAACTAAATTATTGAAGGAGGTGTCTAGCAGTAGACGTTTCATGGCTGAAATGATGAAGTTGATTGATATTATTATAATATGTTGACTATTAAAAAATAATTGACAACTCCATCACTAGAATTAATTTGTGTATCGCGGGGGACTTTACAAACATTCAAATAACGGACACAAAGAACACCCAGACTCAGTTTCTTTTTTATGGATTAGACAAATTGTTGTGCCGTGTGGGGATCGACCCACTTACACCACTACGTCATTCGTGCATTCTTGATTGATTGTTGATATTTAATATCTGGTTGTAGATTGATACGATTAATTTATATATACCATATGTATAAATAGCTGTTGTCCAAATCTTCGTTCGCCTAAAAGTATTTTTTTACTTTCTTCAAACTCCCACGGGTCATCACCTAATATCGCAGGGGACCTGGGATACTCTAACAAGGAAGACATTGGGAAACCCGCGCACTTTCATCTGCGTTTATGTTTACTGCTTCGCTCCCTTGTGTAATAGCATGATGATAAATAGCTATTATATTATTTTTTTAAATACAACTCCCGTACTAGGATTAATTCCTGTATCGCGGGGGACTTTACAAACATTCAAACAACGGACACAAATTACAACCAGATTTAAAACAACAATTTGAGGATTATTCAAAGTGTTGTTCCGTGCCGGGATCGAACACACAACACTAGACGCGGCAGAATGGTGGCGAGGTGACCACTTAAACCGCGACGCTATTCGTGTAGTCATATTAGCCTCTCTCAATAAACAGGTTATCTAATGCAAAAAGATTATTTAAGATCCGTTTAGTAATTCTTGAGATTAGCGCTTACGAATAAAACATCTCTAAATCCTTGCATTATTTCAACAATCAAATTAGCACGTTATCGAATAACTTGTTTTATACAACGTAGTTTATTTTTATATAATTATATGTGGGCTGATTGGCATCACGTATTTTGTCAAGATAACTCGTGCCGAAATCATAATGCTAAAAATGCGGTGCCACTAATTGAAAAACAGGTTTATTGCTGCCATTTGTAAAAGATATGCCTGTCTCGATTTTTAAGATGAAATTCGTTCAGCGATAATGTGCAGTGGGATGGCACCATGATGAGCCACGACCCAGGCAGACCATCACGGAATATAAAACTCTCCTGCATTATTGCACTGTTTATTTTCTCTAACGTTACCTTTCTTTCTCTCTTATACCCTACGAGTACTTCTCTACCATTACTAAATCCATTGACCTGACTTTAATCAACGTCATTACAAACAAAACATCGTACATACATATATACAAGTACATATATTCGAAAAACATAACCACTCTTCTTGCATAGTCCTATAAAAACAAATGTCTGGCCACTTGTACAGTTTGCTTTTTTGCTGACTTCTGCTAGTGAGCCAACTGAGGAGTATACTCGGCTCTCTTATTTAATGTTTAGCCCCCTGGCATCATGTTGCCTCTCCACTGTTGAGTACGTTGTACGAATAGAATTGCCAATACAAAGGTAACATAGCATGTGTTGGAAGAGTTAATAGTTTTTGAAAATCAGTTTCCATTAGAAAGACTATGTTTGCTAGTTCGTTGGACGACGAATCTGGGAAACGAGTGCATCCAAAATGTAGCAATGAATGTAACAGCAACGGCTTTAATCCTCTGTAATCTCTGTCTGCGAATACGAAATAACCATTTCGCGTGCGACGGGTAAAATTGTTGATTACAATAATGGCACTATATAATCCTGAATTTATGTGAAATAATTAGTGTTGATTGGCAATAATTAAAATTGCTGTTGAAAGCTTCGCAGTAATTAAATGATACTTTGCTACGTTACGATTTAATATTTGAATAAATGATTTTATGAGAATGTTCCAAGTGTAGAGTGATTAACCAATAAAATGAAAACAGTAAAATGGTATTCAGTATTCAGTACTCCGTTCAGTTCTGAGGAGAACCAATGAACAGTATGTACTTTTTGGTTATGTATTGTTTTCCTTAATTATCTACATCCTCTGAGAAATACGGGCACTATAACTAACCACACCACATGCATGGAGTGTTTATTTTATTTTTAAATTTAAAGTGTTGCTTAAAAGCATGTGTTATGAGTATATATCAGATTGTATATTATGCGTGTCTATGGTTATGAGGACCGCGCACTTGTGTTAAGAAAAAATAAATGTGTAAGTATAATTTTAAAATACCGGTGGTTTAAAGTTATTTTTAGTTAGAAGGGGTAGTTAAAAGTGAGCCATTGTTATTAATAGATAGATATATAAAAGGAGTATAGGGCAATAAGTAAACCAGAAAGTAAAATAAAAGTTAGGCCCAATTACAGATATGTATGTATCAGAAGAGATAGTGATTTTGATAAATATTTTTGATGGATTGATTTAATTACTTTGATTATTCGTTGATTTTGATGTTTGAGTACTACTGCGATAAAGAAAGTTGAATTTATATCACCATTGATCGGTAATAATATTCAACTTATGCTCTAAATATCTGTAAAATATTCTTTTACAAATGTAAATTTTCTGAAAGACATTTGAGTAAACGAATTTCGTTTATATATTCAAATATACCAGATAAGTTGGATTTCATTTCAATGTAGCTATATATACACAACAAAAGTTTAGTGAATAAAGAACAACAAGCTGTCTGCTTAATAAGTTTTTTAGACCCGTCGCGACATGTTTGAAATAAGTTGAACATGGTGACGAGACCTTTCAGAAAAACTCGTTGAATGTTTATGTATTTCGACAACATCAACATCTGAGTCCGCCTTATAGACTATTAGAATACAGCAGAATTAAAGATTTCATTTAAACTTTGAGCAGTATTAAAAGAAACTGTCGGAAAGTTATGGGGTGGCTCTATTTCGGGCTTGGTGGTGTAGTGGTTAGAGACCCTGACTGCTGAACCGGAGGTCGTGGGTTCAATTCTCACACAGAAAAAAAAAATGTGATCCACAAACAATCGTCCCAGGTCTAGGTGTTCTTTGTTTGTCCGTTCATTTAATGTTTGTTAAGTCCACCGCGATACAGGAATTATTCCTAATGTGGGCGTTGTCTTTAAAAAAAAAGGCTGTTTTGATCCGATGGGAACCACGTGGCAGGTTAAGTATCCGAAACCGAAGCGAGCGAAAAGGCATTCGCTTTCGGTGAGTGAAAATAGAGAAAGCTTTTTTAGTATGTAAGGATAAAAGTCATGGGTGTGCTGAGGCTTTAATATTAATTTATTATTGGAACTGCATTATGGGCTCTGACATATTTTTTAAATGATTACTCAAAACATTTTAGCTTTGTAATAATAAAACCGGAATATCTCTGTTCTAGCATTTATCAGGCGTCCTTAATCTCGATCTAGAACAAAGAAATGTGCAAACTTGTCTAATATAAAAGTAATTTGTCAGCTGAACTGAAAAGGGGATTCTGTTTCTTCGAATAATATAAAATCTCTCTGAAATAATTCCTAGTAACTGTATGAAATATACGGGAAAACAATGTATCCGACCCAACTATCGCTTTTACAACATGTACGCTTTCAATCTGTTGCAGTCAATGTTGGTTTCGTTCTTATTTGTATTTAAAAAGTGTTTAATTATCTACATGCAATACTGCAGGAGTTGCATGGATACATATAACTGTTATATATTATTTTTCCATACGAGTAAATTTTGACATATATTCTTCTCTTCTTCTAATCTTGGCCAGGAGAACTATTTAAAAGTGGGTCACAAATTGTTACAGATCTAGTTATTAAACAAGAGTTAGGCTCAGGGCAGGAGGCTTCGAGAGGCTTGGATTGTAGTCCGACCGATGGTAGGTGACACTCTTAATCTCGCAGCTGCAGCCGTAAAGAAAGAGCTCTGTGCGAGGTCCTTCATCCTTTATATAAGGCTGTGTGACGAAGAGCAGGGGCGTAGATGAGTGCACGGTATCGCACGACAACGTTTTATGAAGATAAAGTTACCATCAAGTTCGTAATTTAGATTATGTACAAAGAATCAGGAACTCCCTTAGATATCGAATATACTAAAAATATGTTCCCAGATATACATTTGAGATTTTAAATAATTTTACCAAACAACTGTAATACATTTTGGAGAATGAATGCTTAAGAAATTGAATACTAATTGGTAGTTAAAAGCTACTAGTTTATTTTATTTTATTCCTAATCTTCTAGTTGAGCAAATGATTGTGCTGAATAATTAAGAATTAATTACATTGTAAGGCTAAATGTTCAGCGTAATAAATTTTTGTATGTCAACCTCTATCGCTGTAGAAACTTGACAAATTCATTGGATTATGGCGCGAACAAGTTGGCTGACATCAAACTGTGTTTAGAGCAAAATGGAATGGAGGCAGGTGGAATTACAAGCCTACAACTTTACACCGGATTGAAAATGTTCCTCAAATCACTTCGTATGGGTGCCACTCATGTGAACAGGTTTTAGAATTAATTTTACACATGTTTTGGAAGCCTGTAAGTTACAACAAATGTGTGTCTGAGAAGTTAGTTGTTGTTTAATTTCTATAATTAATTTATGTACGAGTACTGTTTAATTCCAGATGCCTAGAGCCTAAATACTAGTATCAGACAAGGGCAATAGGTTTGCCCCCCATTAAAGAAATAGGACTAATTTATGGTTGGCAAAAAGTGAGCGTGTAATGCGCCTCTGCGTATCCGTTGGCATGTATAGGTGTAAGTGTTTGTACATATCTATTCATACATATGAACATGTATGAATTGCAAAGTCATCTAGTCTTTCTCGGGGTCGTCATTTTATCTGAAGACTAACTGAGAAGATTGGCAAAATTCTCCAAAAACCTTATGACTATTTTATTGAAACAGTACATTCTATGTCAGAGTTAGGGCATTAAAATTAGTAATAAGCATAACACTGGCCTTCTGGAGATCATCCATTTCTTGCAAGTTTATAAGTACCAGACTTATTTCTCTTGTATCCTTACTAATCTAGACTGTTTATTTTGTTTGTTTGTTTGTAGTAGGAGTCAGTCAATCCGCCGTGAGTTAGCCGGTGATCCTTTGTAGGAGAAATGGCAAGCAGGTCTAAGGACACTTCTTTTTAAGATATCTTTATTATGAGATCTGATAACTTTGCTTTTAGGCAAAAGTTTGATATGATTTGAAGAGTATAAAAATCCCTTAATAAGTACTTCTGCTTAAGGTGCGATAATTGAATTACAAAAGTGTCCGGATGACGGCAATAGGCTACGAAATGAGACTCAAGGGGGGGTCAGCAAGAATACTAGTGACCCACGTTGCTAAATACTGCTTAGTTCCGTGCATGGTAGCCAAGGCACCGATAACTTTATCTTCTACTTGATTATACTTTTTTTATTTTATTACTATAACTATATTTAATTAATTGGCAATAGCATTCAAGCTGATTTCTTATATTATCTTGACATTGTTACCTTCCCTTTTGCATAACGTGTCCCACAAGATTTATAAAGGATCTGTTTAGTAATTTGCTCATGTATACTATTCCTCTTTGTGAAAGTAACGGACAACAGAAACAGATATCGTATGAAACATTACAGTTAAAGGGACGGCTGCAATGCATCATGTGAAAGCCACGGCTGGAGCTAACAAATAGCTTAAGACTTTAGAGGGACAGACCACACCACACGCTCATATAGAACATTAGTCAAGAATGAAAACACATCCTTCTTGGGTTGTATTTTGGTAGTGGAAATGCTTTTTAAAATGGATTACTATACTTAGAAGTTAAGGAGATATTGACAAACGGGCAGCTGTTTTTTTTTTTAATTTCCGTTTAATTTTTGTTTTTCGCCAGACAGAGGGTGATGTTCTTCAAGTGTATGTATGTATGATTGTGATTAGTTTCTTTAACACGCCTTACAGCTCTATCAGTTTGACAGATTGACATCTAAAATGTCATTTGAATCGCCTTAATAGTAAAGTGATATAGGGCATAGAATTTCGAGATAACGTCGGCGTAAAAGTGAAAGTTATGATACAGTGGGGTCATATGTTTTGTTAATAATCAACATCTTTTTTGAGTATACATATGTCTGGATTAATATTGAGTATTAATATAAACGACTATGTGAAAGTAAGCACACATAATAATGCTGTGCAGAAACTCACTACCATGAAAAATAAAGCGAGCAAATAAATTAGATATGTTCGCTTCCTGTTCAACGTGACGTAATCAAAATAGTTGGTTTAAGATTTCAAACGAATGCTCGGATTCTATCGCTTTCAGATGTAATGAGTTCGGTTTACATAAGAAGCTCGACTGTTTGTTACGTGAAAATAATATTTGTTTTGCAGTTCTTATACAAAACCACTAACATTTTTTATTAATTCAAAGCTAAATTGCGTGTGGAAAATCTATTTTAAACCGCATCTTAAAGACAAGTATTTATATAGAGGATAGTTTATGAGGAAAATAGATCACGATAAACTACGTAGATGCAGTGCTTTTATTTTTTTTAGTAGCAGGCAATGTTATCTTATGGAGATCCCAATTAGACAACAAACTACACAATGCATCCTACATATAATTGAAGGTGAATACCCTATTACTAAAACATAGTTTCAAAACCTGGTACGGATGTTCTGTAAATAGTGTTATTTAAAGCATAGCGAATACTTCGACAGCTATTCATACGACCTTGCTTACGATATACATATGTTTCGTTTTATAATAATTTTATGTGTAGGTTCAGTGGAGACCATGGTTATTGCTATGGTCCAGAGCGAGAGTACATGGTATTCTGCCGCTTCGTACTGCGAGGCAGTGATGTTTGCAAAAGAAGGGAGAGAGTTAGTACTCTTCCGTCCCGCAGAAGACGCACAAGGCGCTGGAGAGTGCAAAATGAAAAATTAAAAAATAGTAGAAACAGGCCCGAGATGGCGGCACGACGCGTTCCGCGCGTGCCTGTCTAAATATGAGGGGGGTGGAACAATTGATTTTCACTCAACGATCCAGTTCAGTGTACTAGCGCGTTCTTAAATAATTTTTCATTAAATTAACATAAATACATTAAAATTTACTTCATCGTCATTATCATAAAACTATCTCCCTCCACTGCTGGACGAAGAAAAATACTTACCCGGAAGCAAAATTAACTTTTTTTTTTACTAAATCAACAATTTACAAACATATAAATAACTACTAACTTTTTTTTTTTTTTTTTTTAGGTAAGTGACAATCACCGTCAATGGACACTGTAGAGTCGTAAGTGCACTGCACGCCTTATAACCATACATAGGTACCTCATACACGACCGTCTGATCTCAAACTAAGCAGATCCTGTACTATGGCACCCAGTTATATATACATATACTAGCGGACCCGACAGACGTTGTCCTGCATGATATTTCAAGCGATTAGGATCAATATAGATAAATAACCTAAATACCGACTGCAGCGCCATCTGCCGGGCTGATTTGTGAATCTAAACCATTCCCAGATCCCCTTGAACACACACAAAAAATTTTATGAAAATCTGTCCAGTCGTTTGAGAGTAGTTCAGTGACATACACACTCACAGAAGAATTATATATATAAAGATTACTAAATTCATAATACTAAATACGTAAATATTATAGACAAAACTACACACAGACTAAGAAGAAATAATCATGCTCATTACACACAACTTTAAAGAACATATAACAAGTGTACTTAAATTTAATAATAAAAATGTTGCTAAAATTAACGATCCAGGTCGTTACAACAGCGCGTTCTAAAAAAATTCTAACTAAATGAACATACATTAAAACTTACGCGGAAACAAAATCAACTTTTTGTATTAACCCGAGAACACTAACTGTTATTACTTTTACAGTTTTCTTATAAGGTTTAACTTTGTTCATTGTTTTTTTTTTTTTTTTTGATGCAAGCTCCGACAAGTGAAGACAAGGTTTGTGGTGAAAAGCTTAACATAATAACCTTCTATTATTGTTAAAGGTGTTTGTCTAGGGAGTTTCAAAAGGTGAGGCAATATTGTCATAGCCTCGTGTCATTTGAACAAAACTAGAATAGTGTTATACATAAACAAAAAATATTTAATTGGTTGAGAAGGTGTGAATACTTTTTAACATATGTAGATAATACTTTAGAGAAATGAAAATTTTGTAAACCTAACCTTTAAATGTACATATAGGACTATAAATATGACACGGATTAAATTGAAAATAATAAGGTTTTGACGTCTCATATTGACTGTAAACGGAAATATGTACATATAGATCAAAGGATTTGCAGTCATTTGATAAAATGAAGCAAGACAATCTCGGAAAATGTTGTTGATATTTTTTCTCCCAATTTTTTATATAAACAAACACCTAAAACTATTTTTTAAATCAATAATGTAAAAATATGTTTACTGGCTCGAAGGGCCGTTTATCTCACATACCTACTAACACATCTCTTAAAATCGTTTGAGTTAAAAAATATTACATTTTCATTTTCATAAATTAAATTTATTCCTTGAATTATAACTAAAAAAGTGTACTTTTAATATAACAAAAACTCTTCAATTACTACTTAGCAAAGCAAAAAGACAATTGGTTGAAGAACTTGATAAAAAATGGTTCTTAACTATTTTGTCTACGCCTACTTATTACTAAGTCAAATGTATGAAGTGAAGCCTGCCCCCTTCCAGGTGTAATGCAATATGTATGTATTAGAATAAAGACTTATAAGATGTTTTTATATTTATTAAAAATACACATTAACAGTGTATTTGTATAACAACTTACACTGCAGCATTAGGATATACCTCACTCTACATAATTCGCTCCACTCTTTCAAATAACCTTCAGATTCGATAATACTAAAACATGAACAATGAACTAACAGCGGTGAATATAATGTGCTTCGGAGAACTGTTACTTTTGTTATGGTCCCATAAAGGTTACAGGTTTTGTCTGGACCGCCAATCTATGTGATATAAAATCAGAACCGATATTTTCAAATGATACCCGAAATGCGATAAATTTGATCACTAACTGGTAATATTTCTTGTTGAATATTGTTGAGTGGGATGGTGGAGCGACGGTGTGTTCCCCTTGTTTGTGATAGTTTGTTTACTTCTAATATTTATGGTATGTGAGATGTAGATTGGCAATTCCTATTTGCGTCGGTTGAGGAACATTCTTGCTTTTATTTTTGGCACTTTATTTACTGTTGGAATTTTTTATCTTTTTACTCTTATATTGTCTGTGAATTTTTGTTAGTTAGTTATGACATTTATTTAAATTGAAAACATCTGTAAAGGATGCTGGATGGATATGGTAATAGCAAATTCTTCCTTGCAATAAAAAAAGCTTTTTGGATATGTTTTTCTATTAAATAAAAGGATGAAGAAAGCTATTCTTGAGAAGAAAATATAAAATAACCTTTTTTATGGAAAAAAATTAAAAGAATGGGTCTTCTATTACATTCATATTTTCCTAACTTAAGTTTTAGTTTTTTGTTTCGGCACGTCAACAATTGATTACTCTGACAATTTTATATCATACATCGAAGGGGTCGGACTTGCGATCTAGTGTTTGCTGGTTCGAACCAGTGCACAACTGTCCTGAATTCACCCCCCTTTTTTTACGTGTGGAAACCCCCTCTAGCCGTCATTTGGTGGAACGGTGTGTCGTAATCGGACCGACGCAAACTACACAGTGTGCCATACTGCGCTTAAAATAGGAGGACTCCGGGAACAGCTTTAGTAAGACATCCGGACTAACAAGCATTTAGCTTAGCTGGAGGGGTTAACAACAATACTAGTAATGTTTGAACCACGTTGCTAATATGCTTTTTAATAATAAAAAAAGGAATAGACCTACCCACTACTACCTAAGTACCGAAAAAGATCAGCCCCATGTAGATCTTTAAGGCCAACAGTGTAATATAAACAAACAAATGGGTCAACTGATGGTAAGTGACAACCTTCGTCCATGGAAACCTGCAACTCAAGAACGTACCCCATCTTTGAGGGTAGTGAGGGATGGGGGATGCAGGGAGGGAAAGAAGAGAGGGGGGATAAGGAGAAAGGAAAGAGGAGAGGGGAAGTTGAGTCTCAGGAAAGCCTTCTTTGGTATCGCTTGGTATCGCACAGGTCGAGCCGGCTTTATCGCACCCAAGCATGGCTCTACCACTTTTCATGTACAGACGTTGTAAACACACAAAAGAGTATGAAATTAACAGACATTACAACATAGAGATTGTCAATTAAAGTTTGTGACTCGTCACTGCACGATTAAGCTGTAATTGCACGTAGTTTGGTTGAAGATAGTTTCACTTTAGATAAAGTTGTAACTTTAACAATTACTGTTCAACTTTAGTTCGTTGTTGAATTTCCCGTGGTTATTACTGCGTCGAGTAGAGACTATTCTGAGCTTACAAGTAATGCAGCTGTATAGATTCAGCCAATAAACAGCGGCTTTATGTGAATTCTATTTTATTACTATAGTATTATATATATAATATAATAATATAGATACACATGCTCATGAAGAGGAAGGCAGAAGTGTAAAAACATCCTCATTTAGCGAATTAGAATTTGGTCCCACTACTGCCATCAACCGGGCACTCTCGGAATTAGAATGAGAAAAATTCTAAAAAAAGGGAATGAATGAAAAAATTCTAAAAAATGGGAAAAATTGGGAGTATTTTGAAAGGGAAAGGTTAGAACAAGGGAAGGCAATGAGAGGAAAGGAATATTGTTTATCCAGAATGTGGTGTATAATGTTCAACATTAGAATAAAAACCTTCGTGAATTAGTTTCCTATTTAACGTATAAAACCTTGAAAAAGGCCTCCTGTCGATACCGAAACTAGGGCATCCCCGCAACACACACGTGAGTAAAACCGTATTTTTGAATAAATATTAAACATGTTTCACATTTTCTCTTCATGCAACATTTTTTGATTATAAAATGTTGTTATTAAAAAATATCGATTTCAAAATACACATTATAATTCGAGTATTGGAAATAAGTTACTAAAAATTAATAAAATAAAACAAACAACAAAAAAATAAGATCTAAATAAGAATATCAAATGCTAAATTTTAAATAGTCGACGATAGGAACACATGCAAGAACAAAACTGTATTTAACCGATAAAACCATAAAAATATATTCTATATATGTTTCACAATATCACGCACCCCTATTAATATTACTAAGTATTTGTTATGTCCAATCAATATTTAATTATCATAACAGTATCTACTATTTATTACTACTTATTAATACTAGCTATTTATCTTCAAGACATTCTTTGACACTATAATAACATTTCTCAATGAGCCATTTTGTTAGTTCGTTTCTAAATTTGTTTGTTTTTAACTCTCTAATCGGCTTCGGTATATGGTTATAGATTTTTGTTGACATATAACGGGAGTCACTGTGATAAAGAGTGCTAGTACATCTAGACAGCAAAGGTTTCGTTTTATCTCTAGACGCGTAAGTTTTATTATCGCAGGCTTTATTAAACAACTCCAGACATTTCTGAATAGTAGCTTAAAGACAACGGGGTCGCATACCCGTAACTAAATCAGGCTGTAGTTATGGGATTCGAGCCCTATACCCATCGCGTATGTACATAAAAAAACAATAATTGATATTAATATCGAATATAAACAATACGTAGTTTGGAACTTATAGGCCAATAAGAACAATGTTTACTTATATTGTGATTTGAGCTATAGACATACTGTTCACAGTTTTAATAAATACATTTGTTGAATGGTCTATAAATCTAATATTTTCGTTTGACGTAAGTATATATTACCAACTGCATCAATCTTTAGTGATTGTGGAAATATATGTACACATATAAACATGCGTCACACGATCACGCACACATCTACATTCATTCATTTATACATGCACCTACACATACACTGTAATTTACAAATTATAGGAATTACAGAGGATTACAGAGAATATAAATAACAGTTGCCAATTGATTCTAATGCGTTTCACTGGTGCATCCCAGTAAGCAACCAATAGTGATGATTCCGACGTGATCATAGCCTGTTAATTTATTTATTTAATAGATTCACCAACTAAAATATATAAAAATTCATAATAAAATATATAATTTAGTTTTATAAGACTCATTTGACGGCTAATTAATAGGCGAATACAAAATGCATCAAATATACTCAAGTAGTATTATAATACAAAATAAGAAAATATAAAACAATATAAACAAGCTAAATTGTATACTGCCATATCAAAATGACAATCATAAATCAATACTATTCTAATAGAATACTAAATAATAATATCAAATAATAGAAATGACTTGTCAGTATTTGAAACTATTTATATTTTTCACTATTTTAAACCTTATTCAAATTTCATTAAAGTCCCAAATAAAACTCAACAGTCAGGTCAGTAATGGTAATGTCCATGATTATAAATGGCCGACTGTTTCTACTATCGGAGGTCTAAGCCAGAAATTGTCTCGAAACTTGAATTTCCGCATCGAAATCTGTTCTTAATCGAGTGTCAGCCATCGCAGTGAACGTTTTTTACTCCATGTAAATAGGTCTCGTATGACATTATATATTTTATGGCTATGTTTTTTTAAATACTGAAGAGATAAAAAATTCCGACAATTACAAACAATGATCGATATTTGGCATATTTTTTTTTAATAAACGGTTTTGTTTAAAGACTTTGTTGATTTTATTTATCCTTAATGGCTGCTTTTAACATAACTTCCATCAAATGTGGTCAAAATTTTCCGACTACTGAAAATTGAAAGAAATACAAGGTGGGCGGTTAATTGTGCCTGCGAGTGTATATACATATATAATACCTATTTTGTCTGTCCCTCGGGAATATTCATTTTTACTGGATGACAACATATGCAATGATATTTAAAGATAAGTTACTGTAAAGAAGAAGAAAGATAGGTTACTTTCGTACTGAACGATACAATTGAGAATGCGACAAATAATGCAGAATGCGTGGGTGAGAAAGAGATAGCTAACTATTGTGAGTTGCACTTGAAGTACACAGTATATTATAGAACAGTTAGAATTGTTACAGAGAAGACATTGAATATCGCAATCTGTATGTTTATTAATAGCTTCGGATTGGTAATGAGTGTTCCGATAAAAATGTATGTATTAAAAGAAAATAAACTACTACTAAGAAAATTACTATCGATTTGTTTTCAATCAAAATATGTATGTTTCCCATAAACACAGTATGTATTATAAATCTATATACTGTAATAAATATGCACGGATAAAGAAGGCTATACACGAGGGTGAATCAAAAAGTTCTTAAAAGCGCTTATATAAATAATGATTTTTGTGGTAGTAGTTCAGTATTCAAAATAAAATTACTTACTTAGAAAACGTTTATTTTATTCCAAGCAAGTGATAATTTCACTAGATATGAAACTTTTATGACTGAAAGTGTAATTTAATTAATAATAATCTTTGAAGTCATCAGTGTGTCAGAGACAATCAATAGTTTAATCTCAAACCAAAAAGTCTATTTTACTGTAAAGTTAAGACTAAAATTAATTCGTGACTAGATTAAAGAAGTGAAAACTGCTTCTGTTTAAACATTATTTCAATTTGATTTCTGATAACTAAATGTTTAAATCAACATCTAAATTCAATCTTTCATTTTATACAAATACACAATTTGATGTTTAATCTTGGTCTACTTAAAATAGCTTTTCAAAAATCTAGATAATCCAAGATTACTTTAATATATCGAATCGAATATTTTCATCAAACGCTATTATTTTTACTGTTTATTAGTTTAAGTAAAAGTTATTTCAAATTCGGCTATTTTTCTGTTATATGTTGCGATGAGGCGTGTCAAAACAGTTGATATATAGATTTAAATCTTGTATGAATTATGGCGTGCAGCTCAAAACAAACGCATATTTTTTAATAAAATGGTTTTCAACAATATTTGCATGAGAAATGCTGAAAAATTGTTAAAAAAATGTTTATTGTAGGTTTTATTTCCAAAAAGGATACGCCTCTTAGGCTAATCCCAATATATCTCGTTCGGATTAGCATGTTTTTATGTGTTATAATACAATACAAACTTAAATGTTTTTCCAGAATTAGTGTAGTGTAGTGGTATTGAGTTAATTTCGCTACTCTGAGACTTAGTCCCGTTTGGCCGTAGCCACCAACACACTACTAACTTGATCTCGATCTTTTATAATAATAAATGTATGTGTGTAGTAAATCATATGTTATCGTGGTATGGATCGATAGGCCGGCACGGCCTCAGAGAAAATCGGTTGTGAAGTAACGATTGTGTTGCATTTCCCCAAAATTTGTGGGGTTTCCGGAGGCTCAGCTCTTCTTTTCCTTTCCCCTCTACCTCCCTCTCTTCTTTCCCCTCCCCGTATTCTCCCTTCGGTCATCCGCCTCAACGCCGAACGGCGGTTATCACTTACCATTAGGTGACTTAAAAATAAAATTCTGTTACCTAATTATTTTAAATCCTTGCCCGTTATATTTCTCTGAACAACTGCGTGTTGAATTTTACAAGCTTTTGTTTGTCTAGGAATATATTTTTTTGGGGTGAAATCTAGCACGACAAATATGACCCTCTTCCCTGTGTCTGATTGAACAGAAGTTTGCGTTCAACTGTAGTTACGTTGACAATGTACCTTTACGGTAAGCATGACCTGAGCTTATTTCTAAAAGTTCGTGTAAAAAAATTGTTTTTAAATTAATATATTTAAACAGAATCTCTTAAAGACTGCAGTGTAATGACAGTTACTATAAAATGTTGTAATGTGTGAGTCTTAATATACATTACAACATTTCATTGTGTTAATATTTGACTCGAAGGATGGTGGAACGTAGCGTGCAGTATTCTGGGTCCGATTCTTATACGAGAAAAGAAATTGTCAACAATTAATAATTATATCATAGTAGTAGGAAGGTCTTTAAAAAAAATGTAGCACGTAATATTTTTTTTAAACCGGGAAGGACCAGGCCAGATGATGTTTGATTTAGATATACATATATACAAGGCCAATGGGCTTTATTTAAAATGAATACTAAGCTGAATATTGAATTGCTGACTTTTCTATCGCATACAGTAACAGTAATTTTCTTTTATACACTCAGGCACTTCGCCAACTCTCCGTTTCACATATAATACAAAAATTGAACTTCTAGCTTGTAACACGAAAATATAGATATGGTTTGAGAGCCAAAACGAATTTGATGGTGATTGGTCACAAAGTAACGACCGTGTCCTTTGAAAATAATGCTTGTATGACCAGTTATATTTTCTTTAATGTTAGATATTCAATTTAGATTAAAATCAAAAGATAGCTTATATAGCTTCATATAAAAACTACTTAGGAATATTAAAGTGTCATAAAGCGAACTGTCATCGTCTTTGTCTCTATCTGCATTTTTTTAGCTTATTAAATTAAGACAGTAAAAAAAATAACCATTGTGTTTTACTGTAACAAGTAAAAATTCAATCATCCTTTTTTGCATTTTGTCGCGATAAAATGAACAAAGTACCTATTAAAGTACCGTAGTGAAAATTTATTGTGTGCGTGTGTGAGGTCTGTCTAAAAAAAAGGAAATTAAATCATTGATAGTCTATGCAGTACTTATTTATTGTATATTATTATATTATTTGTTATATCCTTAACATTCTTTGTATTTTTTTTTAGAAACAACTCCAGCACAAGGATAAATTCCTGTGTCGCGGGGGACTTTACAAACATTCAAACAACGGACACAAAGAACACCCAGACTCAGAACAACAATTTGAGGATTACACAAAGCGTGCAGTCAAGGAGAGTCGTGGACAGTCGTGGAAAGTTATTCGAACTTTGGATATTAATACTAAAGAACGTCTGTGATATTGTTAATGCACCTTAATGCTTAGAAAGTGTGGATACAGCAAAAAATATTATCTCGTAAGAAAAGACGCCCCATACTTATCATGTCAGTATGCCAGTGGGTTAGAAAGAGACGGAATATATCAGAACTTTCACTTCCATTTATTTGTAAGAAGAAAGAGGAATTATGATTGTGTTTTTTCTCTTTCTTTACGCGGATGTGGTTATATCATATGTATGTATATTTAGGTTTTAAAGTGAGTGACTAATGTGTATTACGTTACATACTGATAAGCTGATGACATCCATTTTTTATTGGATAGTTACAGCTAAGGTATATGTGCTAGGGAATCAGACTTTTATCTATCAGACAGTAAGTATACAGTCATACAGTGCCCGGTTGACGGTAATAGGCTTCCCCTATAGTGAGACCATACTCTACTTGGCAAAATGAGTATAAAAGTTAAATACAACTTTTCCTAGCCCTTAGGAAATAAAGACGTATGTATATATATATATATATATATATATATATATATATATATATACTGATTCTTATAAACATAATTGAATAATTGTAAAAGAAGCTTGCTATAAACGTATAGAGCAAATGTCGTTTCGACTTTTACCAAGCAGGATTCTCTACCGGGAAAAACAAAGCTAAGATTTGTAATACATATGTATATACATATATATATATATATATATATATTTATATTCTTCTAAGATCAATTAAATGTCTTTGAAATTATTTGATTAAGCTACCCTAAGTAAAGGGTTGAGGTTGAGAATCGTAAGTTTACATATTACATATATACATACACGTGTATGTGATTTTGTTTATGTATTATTTGTTTGTGTATGACTCGTTGCCTTCTAGACAGAAGACAACGACGTAGGTAGAGACAGAAACAGATGAATATCAGAGGGTGCAAGGTCAGGAGTATAAGAAGAATGCATTATCGTTTCTCCAAACAATGAGTGGTCAAAGATGTGTGTCGTCTGGCGTTATCACTCCTTTTCTGGTCATCATTTTTTTTTTCAATATCTTGCTTGAGTCTCTTTAGCTGTTGCCAGTAGAGATTCCAAGCAATGGTTTTGCCAGGCTGTAAAATCTCAACGATGAACGATTCAAATGATTCAAAACAGTGTAACCCATTTTTATAACTTAAATTTAACCCTTAACTACAGCCCGTAACTCAATTAAACCCTCTCAAATGACTCTAAACTAATATTTGAGTTTGTTAACTTCTAGCCGCCCAAACACCAGTAACTACAATATTATTCTTTCACACTTAGAATAACAGATTACAATGATTAAGCTGTTAACAATCCTAAATCCTGAAATCACTGTTATTACAAGGCATTAAGAGCTATTACTGATGAGCATAAGCGTACTCACCCGATGTAAGTTTTACTAGAAGTTAGACAGGAACCCAAAGTGGAAATCGTTTTTCATTTTAACAAATGGAGCGTTTTTTATTAGAAAAGTTTTCGTCGCCTTTCAATATTTTAATGTCCGCTTGCCACTTATTGGATTCGCAGTGCTGTGTGTGAGCAGTTTTTATCTAGATTTCTTTGATAGTCTGAATCGCATCTTGAAATAAGATCAATCTGCATGATAATCTAAGAATAACAGTGATTATTAGCAATTCCAATTAATTTTGACATTTGTATGTCAGGAATATTTAGTGGAGTTTTTAAGCAGCATCCACAATATTATACCTATATATAATTATAATATCTTGTAACGTGTGTTTTATATGTTCTTTATCTTATAAAGTATGTACATTATAATTTATTTTTATATTTTATAGTTACTTTATTATCCTTTTTTTTTTTTTTTATGCGTTAGGGGGCAAACGAGCAGACGGGTCACCTGATGGTAAGTGACTACTGCCGCCCATGCACACTCGCAACTCAAGAGTCACAAGTGCGTTGCCGGCCTTTTAGGTAGAGGTACGCTCTCTTCTTGAAGGTTTGAAGGTCGTATCGGTTCGGAAATACGGCAGGCGACAATTTGTTCCATAAGCTGGTTGTGCGAGGCAAAAAGCTTCTGGAGAAGCGCACAGTGGTGGAGTGCCAATCGTCCAGGTGATGGGGATGGATATTTTGTCGCGTAGGACGATGGCGGAAACCAGCAGCCGGTATAAGTCCGAACAATTCCTCTGAACACTCCCCATGATACAAGCGATAGAGGATGCAGAGTGAAGCTACATCTCTACGCAACGCCAAGGTGTCAAGTCGATCAGAAATATCTTGGCAGTCGATGATGCGAGTCGCTCTCCGTTGAATGCGGTCAAGAGGCAGAAGTTGGTACTGGGGTGCACCTGCATAGAGATGAGAACAGTATTCCATGTGCGGCCTAACCTGCGCCTTATAAAGTTGCAGGCGGTGGGCCGGAGTAAAATACTGTCTCGATCTGTTTAGCACACCAAGCTTCTTCGAGGCTAATATGGCCTTGCTCTCTAAGTGACCGCGAAACTGGACTTCGCTTGATATATCGACGCCAAGGATTCCGATACTGGCTGATGCAGTTAGGGAAGTGCTCTCAAATTGAGGTGATACGACCAATGGAATCTTTTTAGCGGTGAACGCGCAAACCTGTGTCTTCGTGGGGTTAAATTGGACTAGGTTAAGTCGACCCCAATCTGAAACTTTTGATAAAGAAGTTTCGATTTCAGACACAATTTTGGATCGGCTTTCGATGACGTTTACCCGAGAAATGTTAGCGCGGCCGGTGTAAAGGGCATCACTCGTGCTATCGTCTGCATAGCAATGGATGCTGCTAATCTGCAGCATGTCGTTGATATGCAGAAGAAACAGCGTGGGTGATAGCACAAAGCCTTGTGGGACACCAGAATTAACAGACTTGGAGTCGGAGCATGCACCGTCAACAACGACCTTGATGCTTCTGTCTGTAAGAAAACTGGTGAGCCAATTGCACAGTTTCTCGGGAAGCCCATAGGAAGGAAGCTTCGCAAGGAGCGCTTTGTGCCAGACCCGATCGAAGGCCTTCGCCACGTCCAAACTAACGGCCAACGCTTCCCCCTTGGTCTCGATCGCCTGTGCCCACCGGTGAGTCAAGTTAACGAGAAGATCACCAGCTGAACGACCCTGACGGAAGCCGTATTGTCGATCATTGAGGAGCTGGTGGTCTTCTAAGTACCGGAGGAGCTGGCAGTTAACAATGGATTCCATTATCTTGGAGAACAAGGAGGTGATGGCTATGGGTCTGTAGTTGGACGGATCCGAGCGATCTCCTTTTTTAGGGATTGGGTGCACTAGAGCTGTCTTCCATGAGTTCGGGACTACGCCAAGAGAGTAGGAAAGCCGATAAAGGCGCGTTAAAACCGGTGCTAACTCTGGAGCACACGTCTTCAGCACGATAGGAGAGATTCTATCGGGCCCACTCGACTTATGAACGTCGAGGGAAAGAAGCGCTTTACGCACTGCCCTTTGTGTAAACCGGACTTCCGGCATGCGGCTCTCGCACTGCGGTATGGTCGGCGGTGCGTTTCCCCCGTCGTCCAGGGTCGAGTTGGACGCAAAGAGTTTGCCCAGAAGATCGGCTTTTTCTTTAGCGTCGTGGGCCAACGAATTATCTCCTATGCGCAGAGGTGGAAGGGATGGCTTACAAAAGTTCCCCTGGACAGCTTTGGCAAGAGACCAGAATGCACGAGTTCCGGAGGGGAGACTAACAAGTCTCTCGGCAATTCTGCCGATGTGAGCCGACTTCGCCCCAGCAATTACTCTTTTGAGGGACCTGGAGGCAAAGTTAAATTGCTTCTTTAATGTGCTGGTCTTTACATCCCGTGCTGTCGCTGCATTAGCCCATGCTTGGTAACATTCCTGCTTTCGGCGGGACGCCGCTTTGCAGGTTCGACCAAACCAAGGCTGGGACTTGCCACCTGTGGGAATCAGGGAGAATGGAATGAAAAGTTCCATACCCTGAAGCACAACATCCGCGACAGAGTCAGCAACGACATTGGGATCATCCGGCGAGAAGCAAACCTGCCTCCATGGGTAGGATGCAAAGAATGTTCTCATTCCATCCCAGTCTGCTGACCTATAGTGCCATACGCGGCGACTGCCTGTAACACGCGGCCGCAGCGAGTGAACGAGTGGCACCATACTCCTAATCAGGCAAAGGTCCGAAGAGCCAAGAGGGGCCTCAACGGATACTTTGTAGCCGTCAGGATGTGAGGTCAGCAGAAGATCCAACAGTGAAGGCACGTGGCTTTCTGCATCTGGGATTCGCTTAGGCGTTGCTACCAGCTGCGTCAAGCCATATGCCAAGGCGAAATCGTGAACAGATCTTCCCGCATGATCGGTTTTGCGCGAACCAAGCCATTCGGCGTGATGGGCGTTAAAGTCGCCAAGAATCACGATCTCTGCGGATGGGACCTGCTGGAGCACTGAGTCTGTAGCCATTTGGACGTGGTCGATGAGTCGGTCCGTTTCGGCATCACCGCTATGGGACCTGTATAGGCATAGGTAGATGCGGGGATGGTCGTCGCAGTCTACACGTAGCCATAAGATGGAGAGGTCCCTACCTTCAAGATTGCCGAGGCGGCAAGAAGTGATATCATCTCTAACGTACACGCATACACCAGCCTTAGGAACAAAGGAGTGTTCCAGTCCGTACCCAGGGTAGCAGAGGTAGGATGTGTCCGCTGGAGATGATATCTGCGTCTCGGTTAAAAAGAGCAAGGCCGGCTTTGCTGTCTCAAGGTGGTGGTGGACAGTGTCGAGGTTCGAATGTAAGCCCCTGATGTTGCAAAAATCCACGGTAAACGTGACAGGGGGTGCCATGGTATGCCTTCTCTTGCCCCGAGCAGATTTTGAGAGCGCAGTTGAGCCCCCCCCAGAGTACGAGGGGCAGCCTGGGCGTCCACGCTCAGGCATAATCCGAACTGAGGGTGGACGTCCAGGGGGGGATTCTCCAACGCTAGCGCTGGTACCCCCCTGGGGTATCCTTTTCGTTAACAGCGCTATCATTAGGGGGGGTGGGGGATTTTGGGCCTCCGGAGACCTCACTCATTTCGGGGAAATGCAACGCAAGCGTTACTTCACAACCGGTTTTCTGTGAGGCCGTGGTATCGCACCGGTCGAGCCGACCCATTCGAAAATCCTGAAGCGTTTGGTACCATATGCACGTATTTGGCTTTACCGGAGTAATAAAGAAAGAAAACTAGTTGTAAAGCAATGATTACGAAATACAATTTTGCCGAGTGAGTGAGGTTACCGGAGGCTCAAAGGCCAGACACGCACTTGCGACTCTTTAACAGCGGCGGTGGTCACCTACTATCAAGTCATACGTCTGCTAGGTTTATAACAGGCTTGAATGTTCATGGCTCATGTATCCAGGAACAACTCAAATTTTGTTTAATATATCTTAATCATATACTTATATGGCTGTAATAGTATTATATGTACAATTGCATATGGATATCAAATAACATGATAAAATAATAAAGAGCTATACCAAATTTAGAAATTGAACTTCCACGTTGGTATCATAAAAAATGACGTTAGTGCGTTCTTTATATCTTCCTATTTATTTCTTATTATTTATATTTATTTTTTATTATATTTGTTTTATTATATACATATTATATATATTTCATTATGTATTAATATCTTCCGAAATCACAAGTCAATTTGAATAAAACATTATTTTGCATCAAAAGATAGTTTCGTTCGTTAGTCAACTGTTCGTGCTTCAAAAGTCAAAGTAAAAAACCGGTCCTTTAAAATTTGTTAAATCGAAATAAAATATTAAAATAAACATATTTAAGTAAGTGGGATTTAAAAACATATCTTAGTTAAATTAAAGTTGAACTACAAAGGTTTTCTATTTAACAAAGCGTCTCGTGAACAAAAGCATTTTATATAAATATAATTTATATGTATTTTTACTGATTCGCCTTTGAGATATTAACATTACCTAAATGGAAACTTCTATCACATCAAAGACTATATTTTTTAAGGTAGAAGTCAATATTAATTGAAGAAATTCATTTTTTTAGATAGAAAACGACTAGTTTCTATTTCACAACTTTTACCATTTCTGTAACGTTATGTCGATGGGTTAAATTCCCACGTGGAACACATAACTGAGAGAAGATCAAGATCGTTGGTTCTTTAGTTAGAAGCATATAACTATGTTTATCAACAGTTCCAGCAGTCACTTTAGTTATGATACCATAGTGCAGGCTTATTAGTTTGAGATCATAAACAATTTGAATGAAGCTATAATGAGGATATAAAATCTAGAATGAGGCTTTATTGTTGTAGGAATTCATTTTATGTATGTTTAATAACCTCATATTTTGGTTGAATCCCTTCAGCACAAGTCAAAAGCTTTCAAGCAGCACTTAGAAGAAATCAGCTAAATTTACAACTTCGCCAGTCAATAAATCACTTGACTAATAAAATAATTCATCGCACCGAAACCATCATGGTTAACCGCAGAAACTTTGCTAATGAGTTTACTTCTTATTGGCATTCACCGGTTAAAGTAGAGAACTCCCATTTCAATTTGACTTGAGTTTCAAGTCTTCATGCCCCGTTTGATACCTGCTCCAGTTATAACAGAAAAGAGGAATGGATATTGCTAAAGTCGTAATAGACACGCATTCTGAATTCGCTTAGTAGGTTTCTAATAAAAATAGTATTCAGTCGTGGGTAAATTAAATAAACAGATATACATATACATATACTCACGCCTGTATCTTTGAAGGGGTAGGCAGAAGCATCTTAACCTTCCACATTTTGCCAACCATAATTTAGTTTCACTTATGTAATAGAGAACAGGCTGGCAACTGGGCATTGTATATGTATACTCTCTGATAGATCTAACCGTGGAAGAGCCATGCTTTGGCACAAATGATTCAACGTGACCGGAGTAATAACCTTACAGAAAACCGGTAGACAAACAATGCTTACATTGTATTGCCGAATGAGTGATTTATAATACTTATGAAAACTTTGATCAATAAAACAATAAAAGATGAAAGAATAAAATGAATGAAAAAAAAAAGAAAAAAAAAAGATGAAAGTCACGTGCACATCACGCGGTCGTCTCAGGCCTGCTTATGGCAATATGAGTTATCCCACCAATCCCTGACCTAGACTTTTCGAACTCATCATCATAATTTTTTTAATCTTACTTACCCTAGATAATCTCTTTACAAAACAAATCAGTGAAATTTTAATCATACGTGAAGATAACTGCTTACTAGTTAAAATAAAGATCATCTGGTGATAAGAGTCTACTGGTATCAATAAATATTTGAAAAAATTTAACCACAATACATGCTACTAAATGCAAAGAATAAGATTTGAACTCCCCTTTCTCTGGCTTCAAGCGCGTTCCTAATTAGAAAATACGTCGTAACTCCCTGACACTGAATTGAGAGATTCAAGTTCATGCCTAATGTGGGAAAAAGGTTCACTATGCCATCGCAAGGAATATTACATGTCTTTAGTTATTCAAATACGTACTGAAATATGCAGTGAGGTTTTAAACAAGGTGGTGACGAATGCTAATGATGAACTAGACACCGACTATTTGCATATTTAAGGAAAATGAAAATGAGTCTGTCTTTATTATATTTTGTCTTCATAAATTTTACTGTAGCAGATGCCTTTTGTAGATTTTGTTTTAAATATTGTTTGAAAGATTAATAATCACCTGTTTGGTAATGGATGCTGATCTCATTGATAAATACATAGGTATGCATCTAGTTAATTTAGTTAGTAACAGAGACGGATTGTTATTTACGAGTTGTATATACAGTTGTATATACAATTTTTTTTTCATTCTAGACTAGAGGATAATCCAAAGATAGCGAACCTTTACAGGTCGATGTGAAATTATTTATGAAAGCAATGTATGCTGCTTTAACGTGCCTTTAAATAACTTTGGCTAAATTGGATAATCTAATTAGGATAATTAAAAAAATCACTATTTCTTAAGTAATTTTTAAATCATCTTTGTAGTCTTTAGTTTCGTTACTTGGCATCTATATTATTATATAGAGACGGAAGGTTATGTACTGGTTGTATTTTTTTTTAATTCTTACAATTTTAGGCATTGCGCACCGCGAGTTAGACATGTGATAATATTATTATCAAACAATTACTAAACTACATTATGAAAACTATCAAACCCATGTAATTGAAACAAGTATTAAGTATTAAAATAAAACAGCTTAGTACGTGTCGGACTTACGCACGAAGGGTTCCGTACCATTATCTATAAAAACGGCTTAAATATCACGTGTATGGGAGCCCCCCTTAAAAATTATTGCTGTTATGAATATCGAGCTAAATGAGCAAAAAAATCACGTTTGCCCCATTAAATATTTATTTTATTCTGTTTTTTAGTATTTGTTGTGAAAATCGAAACATAAATACATCATATGTAAAAATCTCAACTGTCTAACTATCACGGTTAATCAGATACAGACGGACAGCAAACTCTCAGTAATAGGGTTCCGTGTTACCCTTTGGGTACGGAACCCTAAAAACGGTCATTTTTATCCCATAATTCCTTATATTTTATTACCTTAAATATGTAATTCTCCGAATTGAGGATTTAAACAAAAGTGTACTTGAATGTTGTTCATTGAAATATAGTCAATAGGTCTGTATTATAAAAAAATGGCTGCTATTGAATGTGTATGTAATTGTAGTCCAGACTAAGTAACATAGTAATAGTGAAGTAGTTAAATATATGTACCTACTATATATATTAGTATTAATGCATTACGATATTGCATTTGGTATTAGTTACCTTTAAATAGATGATTACTAGTCACCCTGTGAAGCTCCTCATTATGGAATTCGATGTTTGTTTGAAGGTCGAGACACCCTGGTGCGCAACGGGCTACTGTCATCTGCTATTTAAGTCAGATAAATCATTAACTAGTGTGACTACTGACATGAATATCATGTGTTTTGGTACTGACTGGACGCATGCAATCTGCATTTCAATTTCTTCAATTTACCAACCAATTAAATTTAAATAATTAAAATTCATTAATGAAAGTCACAGTCAGAAGATACCTTCCTGCAAATTCTTTAATAAATCATAAAGTACTGAACTGACTTTAGTTTTTCTTTTTAGAAAGGCTTGTACTGTTTCCTAACAATATATTTACATTAACCCTGTATTTTAGAGTCGGAAGCAGGAATGAGATCTGTCATAACAATAGTTTTTGTTCCATACCTGATATAGTCTATCAACGGTTGTCTGTCAGAGATAGCAGATTGTGATCTTCCGTTTTACAGTACTTTTTATGGCTGCTTAATAAAGAGTCCCTATCAATATACCTTTCTATACAGGTTCTTGTCCATTCAATCTCTCTATATTTCAATATTTTAGAAGTTATAGAGCCACGCTTAGGCCGGCTTGACTGGTGCGATACCACGGACTCACAGAAAACCGGTTGTGAAGCAACGCTTGATGTTAGTAAGGTTTCCGGAGGCCCAACTCCCCCTCTCCTCTTTCCTCTCCCCTCAACCCCCCTCTCCTTTTTCATATCTTCTCATTACCCTCTCTTCTTTCCTCTCCCTGCATGCCCTATCCTTAGTCCCCCTTTAAAAGTAGGCAGTGCACTTACGATTATTGAGTTGCAGGTGTCCATGTACGGCGGTTGTCATTTACCATCAGGTGATAGAAGACGTGACTAATTTGATTGTTGTAGCTTTTGTGGTTCTTTTTAGTTTTTTGTTATTGCCCTTAGTGCACTAACTTGAATCATACGTAATCTATTCTGTGTAACTCTAATAAAAGGAATGAAGGAAATGAAATTATAAAAAAAGTATTTATTCTTTATTCCACTTACTTTACCAACAGTTAACTATAGCATTTATAAATCGAGGCAAGAAATTACTGTAGACAAGTACTTTCTTGCCTCGATTTATCCATGACAATGTTGGAAATAGACAGAAGGAAAAACCAAACAGGATACTGTTTGGTTTTTCAAAAACCAAACAGTATCAACAAAAACTCAGATTATCAAGTACTACCCACCAGATGTGCTTATGTCCATTGCTCCGCTCCTAACGGTTATAGCGTGATATATATATATATATATATATAGCTTTTAGTCTTTTTCAATAAACAGACTGTATAATTAAAAAGAATTTTCCAAATCGAATTATTAGTTCCTGAGATTAAGGCGCTTAAACAAAGCTCTGCCTCTTTATTATATTGTAAATATTTAGATTATGAGGACACATCCTCAGGATATTATTATTCAAACACAACTTAAAAGACTACCACCAATAACACTTTTCAACATTGTTTTTGACAATCAATTAGTTTTAGACTTAACTCAAAACATGTACAGTAATCAATCTTCATTAACACAAAATTATTTCATAGAACATTTTAAATAATTTAGGGAAGACGGAATCCACTTTCTCTTGATTAAAACCACTCGACCATAACCTAAGTGGCAGAGAACTTGAATAAAATTACTTACTTTGTAATTGAAAAGTTCACGCAATTACCCTAGGCCTAGAATTATTACCAACCGAGGTAAGAAGCCAGTCAGGGGCAACGACAATGCGGGCTTTCGATTACACACTTAAGTCTACCCGAATGGGAGTGCTATTCTATAACGTTTACTATTAAGAACTTTTTGCTATAATATACGAAATGATCAACCTGCGGTTGAAGGGTATTCACTATTTTATTAGTTTATATTTACAAGTAGAGTAGAATGATCTAATTATTTCTGTATCTCTTTGTATTAAAATTTATTTTTTTTAGATTAAAAGTAATAATCAATAATTAACAAGATTTTCATTGTGTGTATATTCGCTTATATATCATGTATATCATGTATGTGTATTTGTAAGTCAATGTGTAGGTATGTATTAAGTTTTGCCAATTTGCGCGAATCTAGGCAATAGTGGTAGTAGTTTCGCGCGATATCGGCACATGTTATTAGTATTATAATGACGATATCTCTAAAGTTTTGTATGGGGGCTGTATGTAAAACTTATGTGTGTAAAAGAACTTAAACTAATGTATGGTTGGAATCGTAAGTAACAAGCCTAAATGAATTAAAATAACAAATGTGCAAATTATTACGATATGAAAGTAATAACAGTCAGGAGATGAGCAGCCCTAACAAACAGTCTGTGATCACTAATACTTGCTTTAATTAACTACTGGTCTTTTTTCTTAATTAACTACTGGTCACCATTTAGGTTTTTTTCTCTTAATATCAATATAATAAGCGCTTATATAATAGTAACAAAGGCAGAGTTTTTTTTATTTTTCCCTGTTAGTTATGCTCTGTCAGCAGCGGATAATATATTTAATTAATGAGACTGGTCGTTATCTTTCTTTTAATATAGTGCGAAAGGTTAGCGGGTCCAGGCGACAGACAGTCGTTAGCTCGTGATACAAGACCTTTGTGACACTAACTGGTTTATATTACTTGCTTATTTTTATTTGTATTACAGTACAATTTATTAAAGTTAGTGTTTTGATTTTATATGTATTTTTTATAAGCTAGGGCCCCAAACGAGCAGACGGATCATTTTTTTTCTTTTTTTTTTATGCGATAGGGGGCAAACGAGCAGACGGGTCACCTGATGGTAAGTGACTACCGCCGCCCATGGACACCCGCAACTCAAGAGTCACAAGTGCGTTGCCGGCCTTTTAGGTAGAGGTACGCTCTCTTCTTGAAGGTTTGAAGTATCGTATCGGTTCGGAAATACGGCAGGCGACAATTTGTTCCATAAGCTGGTTGTGCGAGGCAAAAAGCTTCTGGAGAAGCGCACAGTGGTGGAGTGCCAATCGTCCAGGTGATGGGGATGGATATTTTGTCGCGTAGGACGATGGCGGAAACCAGCAGCCGGTATAAGTCCGAACAATTCCTCTGAACACTCCCCATGATACAAGCGATAGAGGATGCAGAGTGAAGCTACATCTCTACGCAACGCCAAGGTGTCAAGTCGATCAGAAATATCTTGGCAGTCGATGATGCGAGTCGCTCTCCGTTGAATGCGGTCAAGAGGCAGAAGTTAGTATTGGGGTGCACCTGCATAGAGATGAGAACAGTATTCCATGTGCGGCCGAACCTGCGCCTTATAAAGTTGCAGGCGGTGGGCCGGAGTAAAATACTGTCTCGATCTGTTTAGCACACCAAGCTTCTTCGAGGCTAATATGGCCTTACTCTCTAAGTGACCGCGAAACTGGACTTCGCTTAATATATCGACGCCAAGGATTCCGATACTGGCTGATGCAGTTAGGGAAGTGCTCTCAAATTGAGGTGATACGACCAATGGCATCTTTTTAGCGGTGAACGCGCAAACCTGTGTCTTCGTGGGGTTAAATTGGACTAGGTTAAGTCGACCCCAATCTGAAACTTTTGATAAAGATGTTTCGATTTCAGACACAAGTTTGGATCGGCTTTCGATGACGTTTACCCGAGAAATGTCAGCGCGGCCGGTGTAAAGGGCATCACTCGTGCTATCGTCTGCATAGCAATGGATGCTGCTAATCTGCAGCACTGCTAATCTGATAGCACACAGCCTTGTGGGACACCAGAATTAACAGACTTGGAGTCGGAGCATGCACCGTCAACAACGACCTTGATGCTTCTGTCTGTAAGAAAACTGGTGAGCCAATTGCACAGTTTCTCAGGAAGCCCATAGGAAGGAAGCTTCGCAAGGAGCGCTTTGTGCCAGACCCGATCGAAGGCCTTCGCCACGTCCAAACTAACGGCCAACGCTTCCCCCTTGGTCTCGATCGCCTGTGCCCACCGGTGAGTCAAGTTAACGAGAAGATCACCAGCTGAACGACCCTGACGGAAGCCGTATTGTCGATCATTGAGGAGCTGGTGGTCTTCTAAGTACCGGAGGAGCTGGCAGTTAACAATGGATTCCATTATCTTGGAGAACAAGGAGGTGATGGCTATGGGTCTGTAGTTGGACGGATCCGAGCGATCTCCTTTTTTAGGGATTGGGTGCACTAGAGCTGTCTTCCATGAGTTCGGGACTACGCCAAGAGAGTAGGAAAGCCGATAAAGGCGGCGTCGTGGGCCAACGAATTATATCCTATGCGCAGAGGTGGAAGGGATGGCTTACAAAAGTTCCCCTGGACAGCTTTGGCAAGAGACCAGAATGCACGAGTTCCGGAGGGGAGACTAACAAGTCTCTCGGCAATTCTGCCGATGTGAGCCGACTTCGCCCCAGCAATTACTCTTTTGAGGGACCTGGAGGCAGTGTTAAATTGCTTCTTTAATGTGCTGGTCTTTACATCCCGTGCTGTCGCTGCATTAGCCCATGCTTGGTAACATTCCTGCTTTCGGCGGGACGCCGCTTTGCAGGTTCGACCAAACCAAGGCTGGGACTTGCCACCTGTGGGAATCAGGGAGAATGGAATGAAAAGTTCCATACCCTGAAGCACAACATCCGCGACAGAGTTAGCAACGACATTGGGATCATCCGGCGAGAAGCAAACCTGCCTCTATAGGTAGGATGCAAAGATTCCATCCCAGTCTGCTGACCTATAGTGCCATACGCGGCGACTGCCTATAACACGCGGCCGCAGCGAGTGAACGAGTGGCACCATACTCCTAATCAGGCAATGGTCCGAAGAGCCAAGAGGGGCCTCAACGGATACTTTGTAGCCGTCAGGATGTGAGGTCAGCAGAAGATCCAACAGTGAAGGCACGTGGCTTTCTGCATCTGGGATTCGCGTAGGCGTTGCTACGAGCTGCGTCAAGCCATATGCCAAGGCGAAATCGTGAACAGATCTTCCCGCATGATCGGTTTTGCGCGAACCAAGCCATTCGGCTTGGCGGCTTCGGATGGGCGTTAAAGTCGCCAAGAATCACGATCTCTGCGGATGGGACCTGCTGGAGCACTGAGTCTGTAGCCATTTGGATGTGGTCGATGAGTCGGTCCGTTTCGGCATCACCGCTATGGGACCTGTAGAGGCATAGGTAGATGCGGGGATGGTCGTCGCAGTCTACACGTAGCCATAAGATGGAGAGGTCCCTACCTTCAAGATTGCCGAGGCGGCGAGAAGTGATATCATCTCTAACGTACACGCATACACCAGCCTTAGGAACAAAGGAGTGTTCCAGTCCGTACCCAGGGTAGCAGAGGTAGGATGTGTCCGCTGGAGATGATATCTGCGTCTCGGTTAAAAAGAGCAAGGCCGGCTTTGCTGTCTCAAGGTGGTGGTGGACAGTGTCGAGGTTCGAATGTAAGCCCCTAATGTTGCAAAAATCCACGGTAAACGTGACAGGGGGTGCCATGGTATGCCTTATCTTGCCCCGAGCAGATTTTGAGAGCGCAGTTGAGCCCCCCCCAGAGTACGAGGAGCAGCCTGGGCGTCCACGCTCAGGCATAATCCGTACTGAGGGTGGACGTCAAGGGGGGGATTCTCCAACGCTAGCGCTGGTACCCCCCTGGGGTATCCTTTTCGTTAACAGCGCTATCATTAGGGGGGTGGGGGATTTTGGGCCTCCGGAGACCTCACTCATTTCGGGGAAATGCAACGCAAGCGTTACTTCACAACCGGTTTTCTGTGAGGCCGTGGTATCGCACCGGTCGAGCCGGCCCATTCGTGCTTAAGCAAGCATGGCTCTACCACTACAAAATGCTGATGGTATGAAAACCGCTACCCATGCACACTTCTAACAATAGATTTAAAAGTACGGACGGGAGGGGAAGGAGGAGAGGGGGATTTTGTTCCTTCAGTACCCTTACTCACTCTGTAAATACAAGCAAGCATTGCTTTACAACCAGTTTCTTATGATTACTCTAATGGAACCGGCTCAATTTTGCTGGCCCATTTGTGCCTAAGCATGTGGATGGTAAATATGAATACCAAACGTTACTGACAGCTGTCACAAGTTAAAACCAAAGAGAATAAACCAGTGGCGCTTATTACAATGATCACTGTTCATGTGCTATACAAAGTGTTTAAGGTTTGCCTCAAATAATTCCAGGTACAGAAAAAAGGAACACTTCAATGATGATATAATGATATTATTTTTTTATATCTATCTTGTAGCTATTTTTATATGTCTACCCAAAAGAGAAGTGTACCTAATGTTTTCAGGGTAATGGATGAATGTATGTATGTTAGTTCTTTTTTTTTATTTATTCCAAATTCTCGGCTTAGAATGTAATCTATGAGACAGTAACTACAAATCTTTATATCATGTCTTGTCATATATGTATATTGCATAAAACATTTATTACTGTAATGTGTGTTAGTTTTTACATTAAGATAATAGCATTTCAAATATATGAAGCTCATTAAAAATAATCAATCAATCTCCATTGGAGCTTTAAAAGTTGAGGCCAATTATCAATATCATGGGAAAATTATTCACTGTGATCTTACAGATTGATTTAAGGGACTCCAAATTATTATGGCGTTTAGAACATTCCCTAAAAATGTCCGTAGATCATAATCTAGCAGATTAAGATCTTGACTAGATAACTGCCAAACAGTGGAGATTTCATCCTACTTATCAGTCGGGTGTATTGTATCACAAACATGCGACTAATATCAAGCGGATCAAAATTTTCAAAAAGTGCATTTGGCACTACACCTACTTTTTGTAATGCTATCATACCAATTCGGTTCTCTTTATCACCCCACTCGATTTTAATATCACAAAAAATATCTTTCCATCATCACCACATTTCTATTAAATTAAAATGATTTCTAAAATAAATTTACTGTACATTGAATAATCTAACATATTGCTGTTACAAAATTGTACCAGTGCAGTGACATAATTTATAGAGTTGAGACATTTTGAACGTTCAGTAAGTGTCGACAAGAAATCAAAAGATTCTATTATAAATGTTTTTTGTTTTTTATATTTGACAGATATTGTAGCGAAAATCCTCTAACTTCTATTAAAGTTGCACTGCACCTTTACCTGATGCTGTAACTATTGCGTAACGAAATCCACGAGTTAGCCGAATCTAGGTCAAGAAAAATCAAAGGAATGCGTCAGCGGCGACGGCGTCATAACATTATAGCGATAACATAATTGTTGACGCCCACTCCAAGAAGATGTCACCGGGCTAATTACTGTTCTTCGATCATATTGAATACAATATCACTAAACAAAAGGGCAAAGTGTTTTTTGTATAATTATATTATAATTATTATTATTTAGATTTTCATCAAGTTCACAGATTTCTAATCGATTAATCGCAAAAATCGCCTATTTTGGTAAAATAATTATTTTATCACCGTCTAATGATAGTGTAATCTCATGCGTTAAAACGGACGCCTAGCTAGATTGTGAAGAATATGATAGAAAATCGGATTGATACCTCGAAAAGGTAATTGATAACTGGTATAAATATGTGTTAAGATTTTAGGTCTTTATACATTATATTATACTAGCGCAGACCGGGCGTGTACTACAAGTAGCAGTAGTATTTTGTTTAGTCAAACAAAATGTGCCCAATGCATTGTTTTAGTGGTCTAAAACAATCTTCACATTATTCCCTTTCTAATGGAACCTATTTGAGACAAATCGGTTGGACGGTTTTAAAGTCTATAATGGATACGGGTAAAAAAAAAAGTGTTTTATATATGTATATAGATAGGAAGAAGATAGATTGAGCCGAATTTTATTTTATAAATGTACATATATGGTTAAAGTAATCTAACACTATTTTATAGTACAGGGGGTAAACGAGCAGATGGGTCACACGATGGTAAGTGACTCCTGCCGTCCATGTACACCTGCATCTTAAGACTCGGCCTGCGCTGCCTGTTTTTGAAACATAACATTGATTCATAGTCGGTTTTCTGTGAGACCGTATTATTATTCCATTTGAGCTGGACCAAAATTTTACGGAAACAGTGGGGTTGGGCCTCTGGTAATCTCATTTATTCGATTAAAGCGGTTTCTGTTAGGCCGTGGTATAATGTTGGTCGATCAAGATTCGTACCTAAGCAAGGCTCTCCCACGTCAATAGCCTATATCTTCTATTCCATCTGTATTTCAATCTGATTTTTTATTCCATTTTTAACAAACTTGAAACCTAACATGTTGCAACATGTTCAGAGTATCAAATAAAAAACATCACAACGAGTCCTTTGTGAGTGAACCGATGTACAGTGTAGCAGTGGAATATAGGTTGCAATGTGCAATATATATGCCACTCATGTACGCTCACCGGACATTTAAAGCCGGAGGGGTAGCTCATATCTGACTTAAAATGTAGCAGTGATTTTAGTTGTTAATATATTGCTCATCAAAGGGCACGTCCCTGTTCAAATATACAGAAAGTATAATATGCTTATTTGTTTATATCTTTTAAATTTAGAATTTGACATACTTATATACGCTCACGCATGTATCTCCGAACGGTTAAGCAGAGGTGTGTAGAACAACTGCATTTTGCCAATTACAATTTGGTCCAACTAACGTAACAGGGGCAAGTCTATTGCCGTCAACCAGGCAATATATTACGGTATATATAGTGTCGAATAGATAGATAGAACCACACGGCAAAACCAGAATTTGACAACGAGTGGGGTACTGGGAACGGTTGAAACATTTTAGCTTTTATCGTCCATGCCATCGAAATTAGTAAAGTGAGCGATGACTTAAAGGTATTAAATACAAGACCGTATTTCTGTCTACTAATGAGATATGTTAATTGAGACTCCTGTTTGTATTTTATGTGTAACTACAATTGAAAAAAAAAAAAAATAAACCCTTCCCCATAACAGGGTCAGTTGAAACTGTCTGGGGTCAATTAAAACACATGCAAATAATACAAAATATGGTAATTAAATATGTTTTATTAATCCTCTAATAACATTTTACAGCTAACCATGGCACATTTGAACATTATAAATATTTTTTATTAATATTGACACCTTAGACTATAATACTTATAATCGAACATTATTTTTAATCAGCCTTTAAAGGTTTAAATCAAGTACAACTTAAACTATATAATAATCTGATGTTTGTGACAATACTTTTTATGTAATATTTTCACACGACATGTTCATAAACTTCTTAAAGATCTACTTCATTAATTATAAGCTAAGTTTAAGCACTCTAGCTAACAAAGTACTTTGGGTAAACTTTCAAAACATTACTTATTTGTTTAAGGAAACAAAATTCAGCAGCTTTAGAAAATACAAAACTTTGAACACTTCAGCAACTGAAATAGTTAAAAAAAAAAACTAAAACCTTATTATTTCTGTAACAATTGTTACTGTAACAAAATACTTACATAAGTGGTTACGAGATCATGCGGAATCACAATTGTGGCAAACATAACTTCGACTGCCTTCTGTGCAGTCTTCATGAGCCAAGATTAACATTCTGTGCATTGTATCCATTTTCCCTCGGTCTGCATTCTGCATATGCTGACATACAAACAAGGCAGTAGCACTCCTCTTCTTCTGGAGATCTTCGTCTTTCCTCCATCGAATCTTTTCTTAACTTGCTTAGCTTTAGTTCGTTTCAATCTGTTTTCGTGTTTTCTCTTGTTATCTCATCTTTCTCAGGTATATCTGTATAAATTGTAGATATCCTGGTTTTTCGACCCCTATGTGTTAGTTTCTTTAGAGGAGCTTTTGGTAGTGGTCGTACTGCTTCTGGCGAAAAAAGTGCCGTGCAGTGGTTCACTCCATTCTTTTCTGTCACTGTTCTTACCTATGATCCCGCTTTTACATCGTGATAGCATTTATTATATGTTGAAAAGTTGGCCTGACATCTTGTAGTCTTTCTTTGGAGTACCCTTGGCATTTAAAAAGTATGGAAATTATATAAATAAATTGTTTCATCCGTCCCATAAAAATGTTTTGATTGTACCCAACCCCCTTTCTATGTATATAAAGATTCACAGTAATAACGATGATAAATTTGAATAAAAACTAATCATGCTTACATTTAAATATGTTCAAACGATAAGTTACACTAAATACTCTAACTTTAATCAGAAGCATAATAATTGCAAAAAATTTCAAGCAAAAATACTTACTTTTGTTTAAAAAAACACAATGGCGCCTCCTGTACACAACCACAACACGCCTAGAATGATGGAACACTAAAATTTGTGACGACTTGTCACCCGCTCCGTTCTCCCTTTGTACCCCTCACCTCATCACGCACGATATTCAGTTTGTTTCAACCGTCCGCTATTTTAACCGTACCCAGTCTACTCTAATAATCTTTATTAAGTGGAAGAAGAGTGTGGTTTGTTCGTTTGCATGCGCTGTGCTAACTTTTATTGAGTTATTCATCCTACTTCATAAACGAGAAGCTTCTCAATTCAGCTGTATGTTATGGCGTAACTCCGTCATTCATTAACCGATTTGTTTTTTTTTTATTTGTAAGATTTAGTTATAAACTTTGAAAAATATAGCAAGGGATCAAGAATATTTGTAAGGGACGTGATATCGCCATTTGTGAACCAATTACACGAAATCTTTTTTTTTTATTGAATTTGCTGTACTCATAGATGGTCTAGTTTAACATACAAACAATATTCATCCTCTATGTTAGAAAATTAAATGGTTAGAAATGCAGCTTTTATTGTAAATTATGATATATGAAAGTTTGCGCTTCAGTCCGTTATACACTTTTTTAAAGTTGATTATTGCATACACGTTTCGATTTTTTTTTATAATTTGAATTAGACAAGAGTAAATTACCTTTGAGAAAAAAGATAGGTGTTAATAAATTTTAATTGACAATTAAAAAAAGTTGATGACCGCTGTGAGAGTTCCTTTCCGCATTACTTTCAATAGTAAAAATGTGCAACTTAGTTTTTTTACTGATGATATATGTACACTTAAAACAAAAAAAAAAAAAAAAGAAAACAAAATCGCAACATCGAAATCACTGTACGTAAATAAAAAATATATACAGTCTAACATAGAACCTCCTCCTCTTTGAAGTTGGTTAAAACTATATAACTGCCATTTAATTATTTTGAAAGATTTGTACTAAAATAAAATAATTGTAGGTACTTAAATAATTAATTTCACGATAGCTCCAAAGACTGGTGCAAAGAAAACCTGGTCTGGAACAGAACCTTTTCTATCAATTTCTATGAAACATAAGCGACGTATTTGTAGTTATTTTTTTTTCATTACATCCATTCTATCTTTTTCTGCTAGTCTTAGAAGCAACCGAATCACTTGATGGTAAGCTGCCCACAATACACCTTCAACTCAAGAAGGTGCCAACTAGTTTATGATTGGAAAAAGGTACATAAAGTTACAGGAATAAAGTATATAAAGTTGGGGCTCCGAGAATTTCAGTCACTCGGTGAAACACAACTTTTTTCTGTCCGGCTGTGGTATTATTATGGTAGAGCAGGACCTGTTTTAGGATGACTCTGCTACAGCAGTTGATGTATGTTGAGGGATTTTTCCGCTAATTGTCGACAGATTTTCAAATTCTTTTTTTGTGGCTCTATTGTAACGAAACGGTTTGAGTATGGAATATCACGGAAATTACGTATGTGTTTTTAAAGGCAATTACTTGTGTATATATATGTATATTTCATTAACTCTGAGTAAAAAATTAAATTCTCTGACCGATTTCATCATTGACAAAGTTCTCATTCTTTCATAGCACAAAAATACCAAGGCACAGCGGTCAGTTAGTCAATTTATAAATCAATTGCTATTCTAGACGTCGATGGCCCTCAGGGGCTACTAGCCAATGATGAGGGTTGAGGACCGGCCGTTTTGGCATCTACGGACCCATTACTGTGACCAAATTGAATGGTTACGCAATCGAATAAAATCTATTTTTGTTGTATTTGTTTATGGTTGTATAGTAGTGATTATTGCTATAAAGTTGGCAGTTTAGAGTTTGGAAAGACTGATTCGTTATTTTTTACAATTTAGATTTTTTCGTTTATGGCACATCAACAAAAACCGCTAAAACACCAACAGCAGGCATTTTATTATGATAGCTTTTAATGATGAGAGCACAAACAAGCCCTTTGTGAATCAAAAGTGCCAAAGGTCTTTACTGTGCCTTAGACTACGTGAGTATAAATTTATATGATGATCGTGCATTAGTCAAAAACACTACAAAATAATTGTTAGGATATATCTACTTAAATACATATATAAATAGGCCTTTGACGTGATTTAATAAAATCAATCCAAATAGAATCAACAAAGTCAGTTCTCTGCTCTTCCCATCAGGGATGAAGGCATGTGTATATATGGATACAGAATGTATTAATACTACCTTTCTGTAGGTTATTAAGTATTAGTGTGGGTTCTGAGTGACGGCGCACCGCGTATGGCAGATTGCGTAGCGATTTAACGTCAGTACCTGCTCTTAAGGCAGTACCGACGTCAAATCAAAGTTGAGTCGGACGCGCATGTTTAGTTTTGGGTTAATATTACTTTAGGTAATTTTTTTTTTTATTAAAACACTTTTCCTATATTTAGAACGAAGCATGTTTTCTCGGCGATATGTTTTTTTTTGTGTGTAAACTAAAAAGTAAGCACGAAATTCTATCTACACAAAAAGATTCTACGAAAACGTTAGAGTAAGTGAAGAATTAAGGTGATAGCTGGAGAATTTCTTATTCCATATTCCAATAACACCCAGACTCAGAACTACAATTTGAGGTTTTTAAATTACACAAGTGTTGTCCCGTATGGGGATGGAACCCACAACACCCCACATGACAACTTAAATCGCTACACCATCCACCATCTGTGCAGCTGCAAGTCATTTTAAAAGATATTAAACAAGATCTTTCGAGAGCTGAAAATAATTTTCACATAGAATTAATAAGTCAGTTTTAATTAAGGTATTTTGAATCTGGTAAAAACCTAATGTACTGTTATGATTTAAGGCATTTAAAAAAAAAATCTTAGGTAATCCAATCAAGAAAAAAAAAAGAAATTTTACATTTTACTTCAATACCCGTGACTAAAATCAAAATACAATAGAATGCGCCGTGAAATATGCGCACCCGCTTGCACTCCCCACTAAAAAAAAAAACGCCAGTACTAAATAAAATTCCAAATAAAAGCCATTTATTTCAATTAAATCATAGCTATTTTTGAATTGTCAAGAGAAGAACTCACTAAGACTAGCCCTGATCAACGGCACTCATTCACGAGCAGGATGCACGCACCAGCCGCCAGATCTGACACATATCAGAGCATGTTCTGAACTGCTAGGAGACATAGAAACTAAATCTAAATGAGAAATTACACAGTTTTCACAAGTACAACTCGAAACCCGCACTGCACTTGCCGTCAACCGTGGACTGTGTGATTGTATACCTACATACAGTCTGATCTCATAGTCACCTTTTACGACACCACGGGAAACAGATGTGGTGGCCCTGTTCTACTTCACCGTGAACCACATGGCATACCTTATTGTAATATAAGGTACTACCACTCGTAATACCTTATATATTACAAAAATAATTATTCATATTTGAATGATATCAAAAAAGGTCTCTGTTAATAAACAAAACAATTAATGAAACAAAAAACTTTTCATATTTATTATAATACTATATTATTTTATTATGCTATACAGTGTTCGTTATTCCACGTGGTTATAAAAAAAAAGATGTGTGGTGTCGTGGGACACCAAATATGAACGAAGTTTCTAGAAGAAAAACAAAAAAAAAAAACTACTTTACAAAATTATCTTAACACCTTTATTTTATTTACAATGATTTATAAAATTATATAATAATAATATACAAGGAAACAGCTATTTACATGAATAATAACAGCAAACTGCAATAATAATAACATTCGTCCCGTAGACTATACATTAGACACTGTATAGTCATCATACATAGAATATACAAAAAATCTCACGCTTTTTTTTTAACGTTACGGACGTTTTTTACCGGCTAGGGTACCCCCCCCCCCCCGCAACGCCTCGTAAGGAAAAATCGTTCCAAAAAATTCATTACTCTTCAATATTTTAGTACAACAAAACATAATATAATAAAATTAAATCCGGAACTGAAGTAGTACAATTTCAGTTCATCGGACAACGGTAAGCGGATCAAGGTGCAAGATTTGACTCAACAAACATTGCAAGTTACATAATTAGTTTTGCACATTACATTGTACTAAAACTAAAGGTGAATGCAAAATGTTCGAAAATGGTTAGTTAAAAGCTTGTAAAAAATAAGCAATAAAACGATAGAACAATGGAAAAGGTGCTACAGATTGCTTCGTGGACATAAGAACATACGTAGATAAGACAAGTAGGCAAGATGTTAAGATTTCAACTTGTTAACTTTGCTTAATACAAATTTTTTTTTCATGCCACTGCTAAAATATGGCTGAGATATATATATATATATTTAAGACCATAATTATTATAACGAAAAATAAGTCTACTCTACTCTATTCTATTCTACCAAATTCAACAACAAAAAGATTAAAGATCTGTTTCTTGACTAATCTGTATATCATTATTAATAAATCGGAAGTTTTATTTTTAGAGATTTTCAGATTTGTATAATTATTTTTGTGTGGCATAGATTATATAATGAGAAATAGTATAGTTTATAAAACATTAAGATACACACCTTAGTGGCGGAGCTATAAGTATAACCGCATATGAAATTGCGGGAATAGACTTATTTTATGTAAACATTAATAAAAATCTACATTCATGTACCAAAAACCTGAGGCATAAATGTTAACAACGCTATCATGAAGATGAAAACAAAAAAACAACAAAGGAAAACATTTTTAATGAGATACTCAAACGTCTTAAAACCGTTCTGATGTTCTCAATTTCGTTTTAACAGTCCGGTAGTAATTACATTTCGAGTAACACCGTGAAGGGTTATCTTTTACTGATTCGTTATTGAATTGTGTTAAAATTTACACTTTCCGCTAATTTTATTAAATCGTTTTACTTTTAAGTAAATATTTTTTATTTATTTAATTTGTGGGTCTTTAAGGCGCTGCAGCTGGGCAATATACATTAGCTAGTTAGCTAACCTTAGTTTGGACGTACTTATAATAGGGGTTTACTAGATTTCTTTGGCTTATAATTTCGTTAAATATGTGTTCAAAGTTGTAGGCAAGAGAATTATCAGACACGTGCTGCTCTGATACACTACGTTTCTGAGCTGATAACACGTTTAACGACTAATCTGCAGCCCTGGCAGCTCGTCTCGTGTCTCAAAGTCCTTCTTCTATCACATGGTTATATCCAACATACATTATAATAATCTATCAATAAATAGCAACTTTTTTCTGAAAAACGCGCGCAGTGGTATTCGGTCTCACGTAGTACTGGCCACTAGGCCAGATAGATGACAGTGGTTAGTGCAGCGAAAGAAAAAACTATAGACATTTTTTTTTGTACAAGGAAGGAACTATAGACATTTTTTTTTGTACAAGGAAGGAAAAAACCCAGGCCTCTGTTTGGATTGTCATGAAGAGTCTGAAGAGGTTAGTAACGCGAACCCACTGTTTAAAGATCTAAACAATTCCGGTTGAGAAAATACTTATTATCACTTCAGCTCGCACTGGTGAGTGATGTAGGAATTAAAGTAAATGTTCTCAATGAAATGACGTACAAAAAAGCGATAAGATACGAGTAGAAGTTATAAATGTAGCTCTCAAAAACCTGTAGCTCATTAAAATTATTTCATTTTATATTATGCTTTGTTTACTCACTACCAAAGACTACAATAGAATATTGAATACTCACTCCTTACTCGAAGATGAAGCACGAAGTATAATTATAATACAGGTAGTTACATCTAAAAAATAACTTTCAAGTTTCTATACAAAGCCTCTACCGTGTAGCATTTTTCTTCATGAAAAATTTATTGAGGACGATTTGCTTTATAAAAAAATAATCGAAGAATAAGGTGCTTGTTTCATAAATATTATATGTGCCATATAATATTTATAAATCCCTAGTGTGTATCTGTGTGTGGGTCTCTGGCAACATAGCTCCTGAAGGAAAGAACTGATTTTGATAAATTTATTACTGTTTGAAATGTGCCTTAATTGACAGTGTTTTTACCTATGTTTTAGGAAAATCTGTTCTTCAGTTTAAAGGTCATTAGTCTTTTCTTACCGTTAGAGATTCTTGAGTCAAGTTAACGTTTTTATTTTTTTAATTTATACTTGTACTAAAACGTTCCCATTTCTAATATTCTGCTAAGAGTAGACTTTTTTCGTCAGTCCCAATAAAGTGATAAATAATTTTCTTATCTTTGCTGTCTTTGACCTTTCTGAAACGTTTAGTTATTAATAATCAAATGACCGATGCCGTTGCCGAGACGTAATTGAATATTGATGCCATCGTTGACGTCTATGTAACAGTACTCACTTTATTGAATTTCCACAAATATTCCTCTGAAATATAAGTGATATTTGGTTAGCAATTTTGGCTGCTGTATAATGAGTTATAATAATGCTTTAGACTAGACGTTTGTAATAGAGAGCACAATTTCAAAGATTTATACATATTAAGCGATGTTGATATATGAAGTAAATTTCAAAGACAAATAACTGACACAGACAAAATTAAATAATAAATGGGAGAGTCATGCTTAGGCAAGAATGGGCTGACTCGACCGGAGTAATACCAGGGCCTCATAGAAAACCGGTAGACAAACAATGCTTCCATTTGCATTTCTAGTGAGTGAGGGTACCGGAGGCCTAATTCTCCCTCTCTTTATGTTGTTGTTATATCTAAATAAACAAACAAAAAGCAGTTTTTTATACACACCTTTTTTCTAATGTCCAATTCTTTGGCAAAGGCCTCTCCCAAATCCTTCCATATAACTTCTCACCCTTAACCATCTTGACGTATTTGTAATTGTACGTTTAAAAACTCAAGTTAGTAAGTAGCTATACAAAAATTTTAAATAGGTATGACAAATGACGAATACAAGTGAAAGATACTTCTACGTTCAAAAGCATCAAAGCTTTTGTACTCATTCTTTATTCTACTTTATTTTAACAAAACTGCAAAAAAAGGGACTGCAACGTATCGGTTCGGCCTGGTCACGACTAGCGGTGCACTGCGCGGCGGGCCGCACCTTTAAGCGGAGCGTTGTACATGCCACGTACCCTCAGTAGCGATTAGTGGCAGTGTCGGAGGTTTATTTAGATATTCAGAACGTGTCCAAAATCAATGCGTTATCTAAAATATCCCTTCTCTATTTAGATAGCAGTTTATTTTTAAAACAAGATATTCTTAATTTGAAAAGAGTGCATGAACTGAATAAAGATCGGTATTCAAATTTCGTTACTTATACAAAGAATTCAGGAAATATCCAGATAAGTTTTGATTATGAGTAGACGAGAATGAGTGTAAAAACTTTTAATTATAGTTGGTATAGTATAGATTTAGTTGGTATAGGTATCATTACCGCGACAAAACCGTCCACTATTTTTTGTACTTTGCTTCGCCGCTGAGTTCGTCACTCATAAATCGCTGTATGTGTCGTGGCGTGGCGTCGAACACATTCGCTTGTACTTTTGTTACCGCCGCTCTCCACACCGCGCACCGCTGCATTTTTTCAAACATTTTATACTTTTGATCTTACCGCCCCACGTTAAACTGCCGCTCAGAGCAAGGAAAGTTCGTGAACAGGCTGTTAGAATTCTTAAATCAGTTCAAACGAAATTTACAATAATAATAATAAAAAAAATCGTTTCCAATGTACTTTTTATTTGCCCGGATAATTGTTGTTTCTGTAAACCTAAACACCATGTTGATTATTATATAACAACTTGGCACTTACTAGTGCAGGTGCCATAAGTAACATATAACAAATAATATCTATATATATTTTTTTATATGATCCCTATCACATAAAAGCAAACGAGCTGTGGGTTACCTGATAGTAAGTGACGACAGCCGCCCATGGACACTTGCAACTCAAGCGTCACAAGGTCGTATCGGTCCGGAGATTTATTCCACAGGCTGGTTGTGCGAGGCAAAACGAGGCAAAAAAAGTTTCGTTATTTAAATTGTAATCTTCATGCTTTAGTTTCCCACCAGGAAAGGTAGAATATTTTCTAAAAATTCAAATAGGGCTGACCTTGAGTACAACCCCTATCCATTTAAAAAATAGAATTGATATCGGTTAACAAACGGTGACGATATAGCTTAACTTACACATTAAAAAAGTCATTCAGTCGAATTGAGAACCTCCTTTCTGAAGTTTGTTGGTAGAACTTTCGGATCTTTAACCTTAAGCATAAATGTAAAAATAAAAAATCTCTATTATTTCACAAAAGTCGTTAATTTGAATTTGAGATAAAAATGTGGCAGGAAAATGAGACGTTGATGATGGTTTCAATTTCTGAAATTAAATTATAATAGGGTGTATTTTGCGTCCTTGGTCCGCAAAAGATGTCTGTTCGACTTTTTTATGACTTTGCTTAAAACCTTGTTTTACATTATGACAATTTATTATCGACATTATTAATGATACAAAAGAAAAAAAAAATAGTTTATAAATGAATACAATTCACTAGTATTCAATTGTTTTATTTTCGATCTAGCGCCTGGCCACACGTAGAAAAGAATCATATTTAAGGGCCACATTTTGCCAACCATAATTTTATTCCCAGTTACGTTTTAGGGGACAAGTCTATTGTTACTCCTAAGTCAAATATGCACAAAGCTAACCTCGCACTAGGATTTAGAGAAATTTGGTTTTAGAAAAGACAACTCTCGCACTAGGATTAATTCCTGTATCGCGGGAGACTACAAACATTCAAGCAACGGACACAATGAACGCCCAGACTCAGAACAACAATTTGAGGATTACACAAAGTGTTTTTCAGTACGGGGATCAAACCCACAACACGGCGCGGCAGCGTGGTGGCGAGGTGACTACTAAAACAGCTACGCCATTCGTGCAATCTATGTTTAAATACTTTTAACTTTCGAATACCTTTCACTAATTATGAACTTTGAAACATATTAAGCTCTAATGCTTGGGTTAACAGTAGTTTATAATATAAAATGTATAATATGGCACGAGCCAGTTCGGGTTATATGTATGCGAAACTGACTTGCTTGAGGTCTTACTTTCACTCCGTGAAATATTATACATACATACACATCTGCATTCAAGCTAGAAGACATAACACTCCTTCAAGCAATACAGCACCACAACAATTCCTTCTATTTATGTATATTTACTTTTATAACTCTTCTGAGATGATAAACATTCCTTCGTAAGTAAACAGAGTGCACCCTATTTGTTATTGTTGATTAATGGGTTGTTTATCTTAGCACTTGATTGTCATACTTCAAGAAAACTCTGGAAGAACTTATTTTTCTTGACAGATGCAATATATTTCCATTCTTTTATGCAAATATCGGTTTAGCAAAGTCTTTTGAAAAATGTAGTGATTGCCAATGAGTGTGTATCTGTAGATATTTAATATGAAAAGGAATACGTTTTTTCATTTTTATTTATTTTAAATTCTTCTAACCTGAATACAAAGTTACATTTGTATTTTTACGGATTATCGATTGTTTTTTTTTTATTTGTAAGCCTACCATAATGACTCCACTTTGCCTGATGGTAAGCAATAAATGGAGTCCAAAAGTGGTGGTCACTATCCTAATTGCATGTCTAGTCAATGTAGTATGGTGACCCACACTATGGCGATCTGGTGAGATGCTTTTTCACGCCCCGCTTAAACGACCCAGGATCAAAATGGGAAGGAAAAACGTGTGCTGGTAGTGAATTCCAGTCTTTCACCGATCGGCACAGGAAAGAAGAGCCAAACCGTTTCGTTCGGGATCGCATACCTTCGACTCGCAAACAGTGACTCCTCAGGCCAGCACGTGTAGTCCTGTAGAGGAAGGGAGAAGGTGGGACCAATTGGAAGAGCTCGTCAGAACACTCCCCGTGATGTAGGCGATATAGAACTGCCATAGAGGAGACATCTCTTCGCAACTGCAGGGGCTCAAGAGACTGGGTGACCTCAGGACAGTCTATAATACGGACTGCGCGTCGCTGCAACCGATCGAGAGCATCAAGCAGATACTACGCATAGCCATCCCAAAGATGAGAGCAGTACTCCACGCAGGAGCGAACCTGGGTCGTGTATAAAAGACACAGATGCTCAGGAGAACTTACTACTACTAACTGAGAAGAACCGTCTGACCTTGTTCAATACACCGAGCTTCCGCGAGGACGCCTTAGTGACGCTCTCGATGTAATCACGCGGATTGAGATCCCGACAGATGTCCATACCCAGTATATTAAGCCTATCCTGTAGTGGCAGTTGAGTGTTCTGAAGAGTAGGAAGGGATACTTTTTGTTTGCAAACGCGCACGCCTGTGTTTTCTTGGCGCTGAACTCGACCAGATTCTCACAATCCCATTGAAAGATGCGGCTCAAGACCCGGTCGAGCTCAGCGACAAGCCTGTCGTTTTCCCTCAACGTCTGCTAGCTTGGCAGCAGGATGCCCAAAATATCGCCCGTGTACTGTGCTGTCGTCTGCATAACAATGTATGTTGCCAAGAGCCATCATATCATTGATACAGAAGGAACAGCGTGGGCGATAGGACGGAGCCCTGAGGTACACCAGCGCTAAGTTTCTGGAAGTCAGAGGCCGCGCCGTCACAGAGCCCTAATGCGGCGCTTGTGGAGGAAGGCAGCAACCCAGTTGCATAGCTTGGATGGCAGACCAAATGCAGGAAGTTTGCCTGATGGCCAAGGACTCCCCATGCCTATCCATTGCCTCACCCCAAAGGTGTGTGACGTACGCTAGAAGATCACCCGTGGATCGGTTCGGCCTAAAACCATATTGCCGATCATTTAACAAGGAGTGATCCTCTAGGTGGCGGATTAATTAGGTGTTGATTATCCGCTCGAGCACCTTACAGAGTATGGAGGTGACGGCTATAAGACAGTAATTACCTGGATCGGAGCGGTCGCCTTTTTGGGAATGGGTTGGACGTTCGCCTCTCTCCAGGCCTCCGGAACAATTCCCGAGGAATAGGACAGGCGATACAAGCGCGTCAGTATAGGAGAAAATTCTGGTGCACAGTTTTTAAGAACCACCGCCGGAATACCGTCGGATCCACTGGCTTTCCGAACATCGAGTGACCGAAGCTCCGCACGGACATCCCTCTGCCGGATGCGAATATCTCGCATTGCGGAGTCGCAAAGATGCAATGCGCACTTTGCGACAGATCCCTGTCTTTAAAGCAGCGTTGAGCCCACGGGATGGATGGAAAATAATCCCGCATTACATCCCAGTCTGCTGACGAGTAGTGCCAGAACCGTCGCCTTGTTACCACAGGCCGTGGTGGGGCAATAAGAGGCACCGAGGTGGACACCAGGCAGTGGTCGGAGGATCCCAGAGGGGCGTGAACCGTTACACTGTACTGCGCTGGGTGACTCGTCAGCAGAAGGTCTAGCAAAGAGGGCGCTTGACTCGATATGTCTGGTATCCTGGTGGGCTGGAGTACCAGTTGGGTAAGGTCATGCGTGAGAGCGAATGCGTGGGTAGTTCGACCAGCGTGGTCCGTTCTGGGAGATCCCAGCCAGAAGTCATGGTGGGCGTTAAAGTCTCCCAAAAACACCAGTTTGGCGGTCGGGAACTGCTCCTGCACTTTGTCCGTTGCGTGACTCATGTAGTCAAAGAGTCGAGTTGTCTCGGAGTCTCCGGAATGGGACCGATAAAGGCAAACGTAGATCCGGTTCATAGAGCCAAAATTCACGTGAAGACAAAGGATGGAGAAGGATGCGTCGGATGCAGTGCAGACGGCGACAACAAACATCCGCCCTGACGAAAAGACATACCCCAGCCCTCGCGAGGAAGCACTCCTCTAGCACGTAGCCGGGATAGTAGAGACATGCCGTGTCGGCAGGGCGGCGTATTTGTGTCTACATAAGAAAAAGCATGGCCGGTGCTGAGGTTCGCATGGAGTCCACGTATGTTAGTGAACTCCACCTCAAAAAGCGGGTTGGTGGGAGAGGAGGATGCCGCTGTTGGACCATTTTTCTTTTTTTGTACTGCCATGATAAGAGTTGGGAAAGGGGGCGTAAAAGGCATGACAGCCATCGTTACAGTGTAAACTGAGACTGAAAATACTGTGTCATCATGTAACGGTGAGGCATGGCGGAGACCGAACCGCCGGACGGAAGGGCCCCCGTACCCTCCCGGAAATGGACGCCGGGTCCCACCATCCGGTCACCAACCGGCACGACGAGCCACTCCGTGGATTATGCGCGACCTGACGGGGCAGCCTCCCAGGGTGGTTAGCCGTGGTTGGGCCCCTCTCTATGCCGCGGGTGGCCAGCGGCACCACCGTTTCTACGGGTCTCCCTGGCCGACGGTTCGATCCACGCCACCCTCACAATGATTCTACGAGCACTCCACTGCTCACACATACATACCACGATAATTGTCACCCCTGCATCATTGGGCCTCCGGCGCACTCACTCACCAGTGAAAGACGACAGCACGAATGTTGTCGCTTTAGGCTGGTTTTCTGTGAGAGGGTAGTACTACCCCGGTCGAGCCGGCCCATTCCTGCTGAAATCAGCGTGGCTCTACTACCTATAAAATTGTAATGTAATGTGTACTATTTGTTACTAGCAAAACAAGCACGAGTTTTGCGTGACATTAGGCGATTACAGAGGTAAGAGGCAAGACCTGTATGTACGATACTAGTACCATCACTAAAATCAAACATTTACACACTCACTCATACTAGGCAGACTTTTTAAAGCACAAAGACTTTGCAATCTATAATTAAGTCTACTCATGCAGAATAGACACTTCACATGTATTGCTGTACATTAAAAGTTCAGGAATCAGAAATTTGGAAAATTGGGAGTCTATTGTATCAATGTATGCAAAACTTTATTAGTTAGTAAGCTACCTGTCGATAATGACCCATACTTTTAAAGAACTTTGACTAATATGTCTCCGATAGGCCACTCTTTTAAAGCCTATCACTAGAACAGGGCGCGGTTTTTGCCATGTACATTTAGGCAGATACGGGTATCGTAGCGAAGAAAACCGAGGAATTACGATTCGATTAGATATGATATTCCTTAAATATAAAAACATGTTATACAATTACATGACACAAGTATAGCTGTGCGGATGGCTGCCGTAACTCGTATTGAGGGTGCCACCAGGCCAGCAACATAAGTGCATAATATTATTCACTAGTTGTTGCACGCAACTTCGTTCGAATGTAAATTTTAAAGAGTATAATTTTCCGGGCACCACAGAGATACCATCGCATCCTTTCTGGTCGTCATTACAGTCTATGAGAAACTGTTCTGAGAGTAATGCTTTTTTATCCGTGTATATTTTTGAACTACTTATATTTTAAAGTTTAATCGTCAGCTTTTATAACAGTTACAATCCTTTATATATATATATATATATATATTATAAGTAATTTATATATAACGGTTATAAGTCTTAGAAAGTACTTACCGTTATCTCTTCACTAAGGCTCTGTAAAACAAACACTTGACAATCCATCAATCGAAGTAATATATATACATATTTCTGCGATTAGATAGTATCACCACGCAGCAAAAGACTGCATTAAAACAGCAATTGAGAACTGATTGGAACATTTTTTTTTTTCTGACTTTCCAGTTGAAGTTTAATGGCGAGCCTACATTTGTCAATGTTTTATAAGACGGTTTCCTTAAATCGATTTCTGAGGATGAATTTTTCCATAAAACAAATTCTAAGCGATGTTTAAAAATAAATAACAATTTTACATTGATAAGCATTTAAAACCTTGATACCTAGCTAAACTGTATTTTAAAATGTTCATTTCAAACCTTTTCAAAGGAATTTACGGAATGCCATGTTTTACTGTTATTTGTACGGCACTTTGAATGATACTAATTTACGCAATTCACATTGCACGAATTTGTTTCGGTATTTTTAAATATCACTTTAAAAGGCCTTTAGGATTTTTTTTAATATATTTTTTTTTTAAATTGTTTCGGAAATTTTAACCAATAACCTTGCAATATAAATTATTTATCTTTTTATTGTGTGCTTCTATGCAATTTCTTCCACAACACACTGTAGTAGTGATAAGTCGCAATTTATTTCAATAAGTCATGAAGTCATAAAGTCCCTTAAAAGCTTTTTCTAAACTGAGGAAAGACAAATGATATTGTACTCATCCAAAATATTTACTTATTATGTTCAATGATAATGATTAGGGTCTGATATAAAGATCAATCATGAGAGAATCTCTTTTCAAGAATACATATGAGCACAGTAATCATTAATTCACAGTAGTATAGTGAAGCTAATATGATTTATACTACATTACAGTGATTATTGTACAGAGTACCACTTTTAAGGAGTGATAGAAAAAAACCTCCTTATGGTGTCTACAATAGCTATTAAAAATTTCGGGGCTAGATGCACGTGAGACGTGCATTGTGGTCAGTAATTCCTACATTGAAAAAATTTACATAAACCTAATAATGATAGTTTAAGACGTTTGAGACGAAATTGATATTGTTTAATAATAAAATTATTACTTAAAGGAGACTCACCTCACATTCTCACATTACATTACATCACATTAGCGGTTTTGTGTTTAGTACTCGTAGTATAATATTTTTAATTTTAGCTTTATCATTATTTTATATCGTTCATATCATAAGTGAAATAGATTGTTTTCTTTAGACAGCTGATTAACGGCCGTCTGATCTCCAACACTATAATTTTTTAACGGATAAGTATAATTTTACCGGGCTTGGTAAAAATTATGCGTCTGTGTGTACTTACAGCATTTCTGGGTAAACTTAATTTATTGCACGTTCCTATAGTTAGGACTACGTATGGGCAACACTTTTTTCAACTGAGCTGAGCTAACCGCACGTGTAACAAGCTGGGAAGTTAATATGGATCTCTTCTACCCTAGCGTGCCCATACTGAAGTGTGTTATGCGACTACTACTTACTGGACAAACTATTACATATATACGAAATTTTGCGTTAAATGTAGCAAACAGATTATATTTTCGAAATATGTCCCATTCCCAATATAGTCACAAAATTTGTTATGTTAAATGCGAAAACTCTTAATTGCCCTTCATCATGCTAATTACATATTTATCGTATAAATCTTAACTGTAAGTTTTCCAAACATTGTAAAATGAAGTAGAATAAAAATGAAATTCATGATCTTTCCTCATTACACACTTATTTTTCCTGAGAGGGACTCAATTATTTCATATCATTCTAATGCACTGGGCTTAAATCAAAACAGACGAAAAACATATATTGGGGTTGCAATCTTCTAGGAGATGATACGGACTGTTGAATGTTAGAGGAATAATTTGTCATGTTTGTGTTAAATAATTTTTTTTTTTTTTTTTTTTTTTATATTAGCCTACCATAGTGACTCCACTTTGCCTGATGGAAAGCAATAGGTGGAGTCAAAGAGTGGTGGTCACCATCCTCATTGCATGTCTAGTCAATGCAGCATGGTGACCCACACTATGGCGGCCTGGTGAGATGCTTTTTCACGCCCCGCTTAAAAGACCCGGGATCATAGTGGGAAGGAAACACGTGCGCTGGTAGAGAATTCCAGGCTTTTACCGATCGGCACAAGAAAGAAGAGCCAAACCGTTTAGTTCGGGTACGTATATTTTCGACGCACAAACGGTGACTCCTCAGGCCAGCACGTGTAGTCCTGTAGAGGAAGGGAGAAGGTGGGACCAATTGGAAGAGCTCATCAGAACACTCCCCGTGATGTAGGCGATAGAGGACTGCCATAGAGGCGACATCTCTTCGCAACTGCAGAGGCTCAAGAGACTGGGTGATCTCAGGACAGTCGATAATGCGGACTGCGCGCCGCTGCAACCGATCGAGAGCGTCAAGCAAATACTGCGCATAGCCGTCCCAGAGATGAGAGCAGTACTCCACGCAGGAGCGAACCTGGGTCTTGTACAAAAGACACAGTTGCTCGGGCGAGAAGAACCGTCTCACCTTGTTCAAAACGCCGAGCTTACGCGAGGCCGCCTTAGTGACACTCTCGATGTAATCGCGCGGATTGAGATCCCGGCAAATATCCATACCCAGAATACTAAGCCTATCCTGCAGTGGCAGTTGAGTGCTCTGAAGAGTAGGAAGGGGAAGGAATGGAGACTTTTTGTTAGAGAACACACACGCTTGTGTTTTCTTGGCGCTGAACTCGACCAGATTCTCACAGCCCCATTGGGAAATGCGGCTCAAGACCCGGTCGAGCTCAGCGACAAGCTCCTGTCGTTTTTCCTCAACGTCTGCCAGCTTGGCAGTAGGATGCCCGAAATATCGCCCGTGCACTGTACTGTCGTCTGCATAACAATGTATATTGCCAAGGGCCAACATGTCATTGATATGCAGAAGAAACAGCGTAGGCGATAGGACGGAGCCCTGAGGTACACCAGCGCTTACCTCGTGGAAGTCTGAGGCCGCGCCGTCGCAGAGAACCCTAATGCGGCGCTTTTCGAGGAAGGCAGCAACCCAGTTGCAGAGTTTAGGTGGCAGACCAAATGCAGGAAGTTTGGAGAGAAGCGAGCGGTGCCACACCCTATCGAAGGCCTTGGCAATGTCGAGGCTGATGGCCAAGGACTCCCCATGCCTATCCATAGCCTCACCCCAAAGGTGTGTGACGTACGCTAGAAGATCACCCGTGGATCGGTTCGGCCGAAAACCATATTGCCAATCATTTAACAAGGAGTGATCCTCTAGGTGGCGGATTAGTTGGGTGTTGATGATCCGCTCGAACACCTTACAGAGTATGGAAGTGACGGCTATAGGTCGGTAATTGGCTGGATCGGAGCGGTCGCCTTATTTGGGAATGGGTTGAACATTCGCTTCTCTCCAGGCCTCCGGAACAATTCCTGAGGAATAGGACAGGCGATACAAGCGCGTTAGTACGGAAGACAACTCAGGTGCACAGTTCTTAAGAACCACCGCCGGAATACCATCGGGTCCACTGGCTTTCCGGACATCGAGTGACCGAAGCTCCGCACGGACATCCCTCTGCCGGATGCGAATATCCCGCATTGCGGAGTCGCAGGACGCAATGGTGGGCGTGTGCGCGCAACGGTCATCGATTCGGGAGTTAGCCGCAAAGAGGTCAGCTAGTAGATTCGCTTTCTCTTGCGGCTCGTGGGCCAGTGATCCGTCAGGGTAGTTCAACGGCGGCAGCGAAGGTTGGCAATAGTTGGACTGCACGGCTTTGGCCAATCGCCAAAACTTACGGCTACCCGTAGGGTACGCGACGAGTTCTTGACCAAACCGTGCAATGCGCTGGGCATCTGCTCTGATGTAAGCCCTCTTGCATTCCCTAGTGGCTCTGTTTAGTGCTGCTTTTAGGCGATCAATGTCTGGGTCACAATGTGCGCGGGCCCTGATCCATGCGCGGTAGGCCGACTGCTTTTGAGCAACGGCCCGGATGCACTCGCGATTGAACCAGGGACGGGTCTTCGTGCTGGCGACTTCACTGTAGGGGATATAATACTCCATACCGACAGTGATTTCGTCAGTCACGGCGGACACACTTTGCGACAGATCCCTATCTTTAAAGCAGCGTTGAGCCCACGGGATGGATGCAAAATATTCCCGCATTCCATCCCAGTCTGCTGACGAGTAGTGCCATAACCGCCGCCTTGTTACCACAGGTCGTGGAGGCGTAACTAGAGGCACTGAGGTCGACACCAGGCAGTGGTCGGAGGATCCCAGAGGGGCGAGAACCGATACGCTGTACTGCGCTGGGTGATTCGTCAGCAGTAGGTCCAGCAAAGAGGGCGCTTGACCCGTTATGTCTGGTATCCTGGTGGGCTGGAGTACCAGTTGGGTAAGGTCATGCGTGAGAGCAAATGCGTGGGCAGTTCGACCAGCGTGGTCAGTTTTGGAAGATCCCAGCCAGGACTCATGGTGGGCGTTAAAATCTCCCAAAAACACCAGTTCGGCGGTCGGAAACTGCTCCTGCGCTTTATCCGCTGCTTGACTCAGGTGGTCAAAGAGTCGAGTTGTCTCGGAGTCTCCGGAATGGGAGCGATAGAGGCACACGTAAATCCGGCTCGTAAAGCCAAAATCCACGTGGAGCCAAAGGATGGAGAAGGATGTGTCTTCTAGGCAGTGCAGACGGCGACAACAAACATCCGCCCTGATGAAAAGGCACACTCCAGCCCTTGCGAGGAAGCACTCCTCAAGCACGTAGCCGGGATAGTGGAGATATGCCGTGTCGGCAGGGCGGCGTATTTGTGTCTCCGTGAGAAAGAGCATGGCCGGCCGAGCCGTCTCGAGGTGTTGGTGTACGGCGCTGAGGTTTGCATGGAGTCCACGTATGTTAGTGAACTCCACCTCAAAAAGCGGGTTGGTGGGAGAGGAGGATGCCGCTGTAGGACCACTTTTCTTTTTTTGTGCTGCCATGATAGAAGAGGAAGGGGGCGTAAAAGGCATGACAGTCATCGTGGCAATGTAAACTGAGACTAAAAATGCTGTGTCATCATGTATCGGTGAAGCATGACGGTGACCGAACCGCCGGACGGAAGGGCCCCCGTACCCTCCCGGAAGTGGTCGCCGGGTCCCACCATCCGGTCACCAACCGGCACGACGAGCCACTCCGTGGATTATGCGCGACCTGACGGGGCAGCCTCCCAGGGTGGTTAGCCGTGGTTGGGCCCCTCTCTATGCCGCGGGCGGCCAGCGGCACCACCGTTTCTACGGGTCTCCCTGGCCGACGGTTCGATCCACGCCACCCTCACAATGACTCTACAGCACTCCACTGCTCACACACATACCACGATAACTGTCACCCCTGCATCGATGGGCCTCCGGTCTCTCACTCACCAGCGAAAGGCGACACCACGAATGTTGTCACTTTAGGCTGGTATTCTGTGAGAGGGTAGTACTGCCCCGGTCGAGCCGGCCCATTCCTGCTGAATAAATCAGCGTGGCTCTACTACCTGTTAAATAATATAATATATATGTATAAATAATTTCTACGTGTTTTCTTTCAAGTCTAGTATATAATAGCACCTCGTTATTTTATTTCAACTTGTAAAGGATATGTTATAACTGCATACGCGTTTCACAAATTGGACTGGGTCGTGTTCTTACAAAGTGCATAAATAATAAATTTTTATTTTGATACTTATTTCATTATAACGGTTGTATTTAGCTAATTAAACCAAGAACACTGTATTCATTTCCTACTAGAACTTAACCTTCTTAGTACTATTGTTGCGGAAGATATAGGCTCGAGACGTACTCATTTTATTTCAAATATCAAAATTTGGTTCATATTTGAACTTTGCTTTCTTGAAGCTTCGTTTAAACCTAACTACATATTAATACTTAATATACATAATAGTTCTGTGAACTTTTAATGAGGGATTCTTTTAAGTCTTTGATAAACCAAAGTTATTTTAAAGTTGAAAGAATTCTTTCTACTTGTTAGTATCTTATATTGATAACAACATTCGTTTAAAGCAAGAGATTACAAAGAGAAATTCATTTAATTTCAAATCCCAAAATGGAATTGATGACACCAAAAAAGAAAAAAAAGAATAAGTCAAGAGGTTTCATTCTTTAAACAAAATCATTATACAAACATAATCATTTATATTTATGCCATTCTATTACTTTTTTAAGTAACTGTAGAAAAGGACACATCCGAGGCGATGCCGCATGCATTACGTCCCCGCACCAAATAGTAATATCCTTTGTCACCCCAGTCCATGCCCCAGGAGTTCTTTATTATCCAGTATGGAGTTTCTTGGCCTTTGTTATCAACTGTAATAAACATATTTGTAGTATATGTATCTTAATCAATTGGTTGTGAAATAAGTCATAGTTGAATTTTGCTCCAATTATTTTTGACTGCATGAGACTGAATAATGTGAGGAATTAAGTATTGAATGGAACGAAAGATTCAATCATTGTTATTTATTAGTGCCGATGTGCACTCTCTCAAACACGATGCCGATGCGTAAACAAGTAGCATAAGCATGTAGATTAAGTCGAAGGGTTAAGGAGACCACGTCTCGCGCATAATTAAAATAAAGGCTGACAGGCCTGTTGGTCTAGTAGTAACTGATCCTAATTGATGAGCCAAGAGCAGGAATCGATCCAGCGATTTCCGGTTCAGCAGTCAGGGTCACTGACCTCTAGACCAACAAGCCCATCAGAAATAGCATGCAATAGCATGGAATCGTTAGGGACCGGATTAGAATATTAATTAACTAGTTAATTTCATAAAATAAGAAGAAGAGGAAATCGTAAAGGGCACACTAAATGTAGGTACTTTATAAAGCTAGTACGTACTATACACATTGTAGCCGACTATCAAAACGGCGTGGTCCAGATCATTGGGATCACAGTCTTCAACTGATGGCTCATCTATATCATTCGGTTTGTAACGCTTCATTGAAGCTGAATTAATAGCTGAAAGTAAATATATCATAAAATAATTTGATTCTTAACATACGTACTTTAAAATTCATTAACATCTGGAATGTGAAGAGATATATATGAAAGGAATATCGAGACTAGATATATTTTGGTATAATTGAAAAATATTATCTAAAATAATAAACAAAAGATATTGTATTTCCAAACATTTTAAATTAAGCATACGTTCCGTAACATCTGCTTGGCTTTTGCACCTCAAAGGACTAAACTTACACTTTCTTATACTTAATTTAAATACTTTAAATACGTAGTCTAACTTTTCAAATTTTAAAATTGTACATTTATACATTTCATGAAAGAATTAAATACATTTCAGACTTTCTTATTATAATAAGAACAGTAATATTAGACAATCTATTATTAAAACCATAAACTTGATACTACTATCAATTGTATTACATTAAAGCTGTGAACGAAATATTTATTATTTTTACTATATTCACCACTGCACCGTTCTAGGCTTCAGGAACTTCAATCTATGGAAAACTTGTTGAACTAATAATCACGATGCTGTAGGAACTTTTACGCACACTCAGCATTATGGATGCTGATAAAGAGCTTTGGCCTTATGCGTATTGAGGCGTAAAAATTGACCATACACATCAGAGCATATTTATTACTGTAGCTATCTGTCTACTGTAGCTTCAATAGCATTTTTATTTTTTGGTAAATGGGTAACTATTAAAACGAAGTAGTCGTGAGACTTAATATGAATTAAGCTTTGAAACTTTGTCCATTTATTTGCTTCTGCTGTGTTACAGTTGACCTTATTTCTTTCAAGATCAACTCTAAAGTTGTGAAGCAAAGCGTCTGTTATACTTGTAGGATCAGTATTACCTGCTGATAACGGTCCAAAATGATAAAGAGCTTTAGCCATTTCTTCTTCATCACTGTCTACTGTTTTAAATCCGGTGACCTTGACTAGATATGGAGGGGGCTGAGGTGCTGTGCATTTTCGCTGACCATTCTGATATGGATAATCTTTTTCGAGTAGTACACCACCGAATCGAGTCACAATGTTTCTAAAAGTAAAAAAAGAGATCACGTATGGAGTCTAAGTGTTATTCTATAAAAATTAGTTTATTACAGGCCCTGTTTTATTACGAGAAGTAAAGCCACAACCTATTATTGTTAATAGCCAATCATCCACCTACATTCAAGTTATAAGACGTTTTTAACACTTCAAAATCAATTATAAAGGTAATATGCATTGTCCTAAACTGAAACTGTGAATTTTTCAAACATAACACATATATCACACAAAAACAAAGATTATCTTTAAAAAGGTAATATTCATTTCCACGAAACATTTTCAATTTTGTGCAAAACTGTATCAACTTCTAACATACATAATATACATATATTACTGAAACGTGGCATTTCTGTACTAAAATAATATTTCAAAAGCCCTTGTTTAACATTGTATTGCTGAAAGATGACGATGGTTATGATAGAACATATGTACATACTTACATACGCTCATGCCTGTATCTGTATCCTTGCCAATTAAAATTTGGTGACACCAATATATTAGGAGGCAAGACTATTGCCGACAACCTGGCACTTTAGGAATCACAGATGGGAAAATTAGGAGAATGAAAGAATTATATTGAAATTCAGGATAGGAGAAAAAGAAGAGATATTGGAATTCTGAGTGACAGCTAATCTCTTGATAGATGACGGGGTCGTATACCCGTAACTCAAACACGGAGCGTACATTCTGTTACCAAAAAATCAATTGATAATATGTTACCTATGTAACCGTAACATTAGTTCTGGTTTTAATTGGTGAGTGAATTTATGTCAGTAATTTTAACTTACGCAAAAGAGCGTGTAATAGATCCTTTTAAACATCCTTCCTGGTCCTCATCACAATCGATGAGGAATTGCTCCGACATCATCTTCTCATCGTTCTTGTAAATCTTTAGGTGGCTTTCGATGTTGGCTTTGTAAGAAGAGAGGCCTTTTCATTAACCCACATTTTATTCCTGCCAACTAATTCCTACTATTTTTTACTCCTTTTTCATTTTATTTCATTTTAGACATTTGCATTAAAAAGTTACTGGTATTTGGTAAGCAGTATAAAGAGAAAGTACAAAGTGTCAACGAATTTTATTACAGTACTGTTATTGAGAAATTCACTTCAATTGTTGAACCTTACTAGCAAGAGCTGTGGTCTAAGACCCGTTCGTAGATGTTTAGAGAAGTCTGGTTTCATTGTAGTGATATCTATATCGCTCTTGCACTTCACCGTAATTTCTATATTTATCAACCATAAAAAAGGAATTAAAATCTTAATACTACTATAAATACTTCATTTTAATATACATTCAGTCATTAACCATGTCTAAAATATCAAATTACCTATAACAGAAAATGCCCAGCAAGCATTGCACTTCATCTGGTCTTTAACAGGTGACACCGCTTTCTTACTTCTCCAGTCAAAGTATGTAGGAATGGGCCCATCTTCAAAGGACTCATTTCTTGGTATCAAAAAGCCACAACATTGTCTTAGAGCGAACAAAAATATTAACACTTTCAGCATTGCCAGATATTATAATAGAAATTTATTTTGGTCGCCGTTCATGTTCAATTTAAATACAAGTTATTTCAGTGGCATGTAGACAATGACATATTTTACCCGTGTTTAACTTCTGTTAGTGTTGCTTAAGCATTTGGTATTCTACGAATTTATCAATTTTTTTTTTAATATTTTTAAGTAAAATTTATTTGTCTGTTAGATTTTGTATTTTTGAGATTTCTTTCCTTGCTGATATTTTTATGTAAAACTAAAGAAAATGTTAGGATAAAGGCCAAGTTTATAAATATTGACTAAATTACATTGAAAATAACTAATAACATCACAAAAACGATAGCAGTTTACTTGGTTCAAACTGTTGCAAGTTTACTAAACAACGTGAGCGACCGTGTTGGTATTACTTTCTTTAAAAATTCGAATTTATTAAGTTACATTCTCAAAACAAATATAGGATTGATAAAAGACTACATCCACAGACTAAGACAAAAGCATCAAATCCTCAATATTTCAAGATTCCGAGGTTACACAATGTGCATAGTATACAGGCAAAGTAATATAAGATTAAATGATTTATCAGTTACCTAACAGTCGGCTGAAGATTCTAATACTAATTTCCATTTGTAACAGAGTTTGAAAGAGTTCATTATTTATCCAACCATTACAGACGTTTAGGCCAAGAACATTTTTGGCATATTATTTGTAAGCCCGACGTAAATTATTTGAAATGCATTGTTCATTGTAGCTTATATATAATACAAAAGAGTGCTTTCTTTTGTACATATACTTAACAATAATGATGGTTTCGTTTACTTTTATATTTGGCGCAATTAAAGAGAACGACTTTTTAGGGTCAGGTATTAAAGTTCATTTTTTTTATATAATATAGGAGGACAGACCTACAGACGGGTCACCTGATGGTAAGCGACAACCTCCGTCCATGGACACCTACAACTGAAGAGTCGCAAGTGCGCTGACCACCTTTGAGGGTCAATTGGGCCTCTGAAACCTCACTAATTTCGTGGAAGTGCAACACAAGCGTTGCTTCAAAACCGTTTTTGTGAGGCCGTGGTGTCGCATCGGTCGAGCCGGCCCATTCGTGCCTAGGCATGGCTCTACCACGATAAAATACCGATGAACTAAATGCACAGACGGGAGTGAAATTATAGCTTCTCTATATTAATATCTATTGTATATCTATTGTTGTAGTATCTCAATGTGATTCGGTTTTTTAATAAGATATTTTAATACAATTAATAATCTGTATTCAAATTCTTATGATTAGACTACTTCTAGGGTAGATAAGAATACAAAGTTATATAATGGCCTAGCCCTAAGACATTCAAAGAGTTACTACTATGCCTATCAAAATATCTATTTGAATGTTTATACATATGAACATTCAAATGGGTATTTTGGGCATTTCTAGTGTCAAGTATAACAAGACTACTGAAGAAAATACCATATATATATACTTGTCTTCTTAAAAATGATTTCCGTTACTCCTTTTGTGATGCATTAGAATCCAACAATTTGCATTCGGGTCTGCAACTTCAAGAAATTAGTAGGAAATTGTTTGCCTCTGCAGGATCAGGACCGATTAAGACCAAAATTGCGCTTGCAGAATCCCTTCTTCTTCCAATCCTCGATTATGCAGATACCAGCAATCCTGATCTCACCGAGGACCAATTTAATAAGGTTGAACGGCTTCAGAACTTATATTATATATAAGGTTCATTTTTGGATTACGCAAATTTAACCATATTTCTGAATATCGGAATAAGCTCAACTGGTTACCCACTCGTCTTCGCCGGAATATCCATATCCTTTGTCTATTATACAATATACTCTAATCCCAACACTCCTCATTATTTAAAAGAACGCTTCAAATTCCTACACGATACGCATTCAAGGTCCTTAAGATAGTTGGAGAACTTGACTTTAAAAATTCCGAAGCATTCTACGACTTTTATGGACAAGTCATTTATAGTGCAAGCTATACGTTTGTGGAATGCATTGCCACTGCTTGCTAGTTTTAAAAAAATACTGAAGGAGCATTTCCTAAATTGCAGAACCGATAAGGACTTTGATGCCCGGAATCTTGTGTTTGCCTATCTCTCATATTATTATATTTTATATAATGTGTATACGTGTAATAATTTAGTAAATATGTGTTTAGTATGTTTGTATCTAACAATAGTCCCAATTACTTCAAACTCAGGGAACTTCGATGTGCTAATTGCATATTCTCTGATCTCATTATTATTCTCCCTTCCCATCCAGTGGTTGCCTGAAAGAGATCGCTAATCGCGATAAGGACGCCAATTGTACAACTTTTATATTTTATTTATATCACCTTTCTAAATTTAGGTCATTGGACTTATAGCACTGTGTACAAACTGTTCTATTATTATGTATTTTTTTTGGTTTTGTAGATATATAGATAACATTGTACAAAATTTTACAAAACCACAAAAAATACAATAAACAGTTATAAGACGGTTCAATTTTCCAAGAAACAGGCTATGATTGATTGCACTGAGATGAATTGGTTATGTTGGTTTTGTCAGTTGTGTTGTAGACAAGTATTATTAAATATACACAAAAGGTTACTAAACACAATGTTGTAACTAATAATTTACATAAATTAATTATTTAATGTTTATGATATTTTAATTGTTTATTAACTTCATACAGGGTATAATTCACCGAGATATACAGTTGAGCTATCATTACAGTACATATGGTTAAGCACTCCGTGCTCTTTGTTCTTTATCTAAAAACGGTTGAGTGTGTTAGAATGGAAACACGTGTATTTGACTATATTGTGTTAAGAATTTAATAAGTATTGTATAACCTAAATGTAAGAACACCATGTTTTTCAAATTGATAAACAGCGGCACCTGCTATTTATCGGTTGGAAACAGAGTGGGGGGAGCTATATAAAAGCGGCCCGACCAATCAGAGCGTCACTTTAGAGTGTTTCGGACTGTCGTGGCGAACGGACGTGCTTGCGCTCCGACTGCCATCGTACGGGCGCCCCTAACACTTCTTATTTTAATATTTAATATTTGTTAAATATTATTATTTGCACCCGAAGTGTAAACCTTCGCCGCGGGGTGGGGTCTCCGACCCTAACCTCAACGGTGATGGCAAACATGCCAAGGCGCCACGAGGACGGATCCACCAACATCAAGAACACCAGCAGCTAAGAGAAAGGCTCGACCGACGCAGCGCTGCAGGACCAGCGACAAAAATACCAGGGCGACCTGAGTATTTTCAACTCCCTTCGAGAGAAGGGAGAAATGTCGCAGGGTCTGCAGCGCTGGTTGGAGGCCTACTTCCGAGTGATGGAAGTTCACATCGGAGAGAAGAGGAAGGAGGACCTCACTGCGCAGGATGTTCACATCCTGACAGCGGTGTGATCATCACTGCCGCCTACCCCTTTGCCTATACCAGGTAAACGGAGGCGGGAAGAAGACCCGGAGCCACAAGCGGCGAAGCGGACGACCATAGCGGCTGCCCTAACCTCGGACTCCGAGGAAGGGGACAGCGAGGAGATGGACGTCCAAATCCTTTCCACCTCGCCCGAACCGACTCCAGTAATACTGGAAGTCGAACGGGCCCCTACGCCTACACCCAGGCCAAGGACAGCAGCAGCTGTACTTGCCGCACCACCACCCCAGAAAACCATAATAACAACAACTCAGAGGCCCATAACAACGAAAACGAGGCCCATAACAATACCAGGCCCTTCCAAGGCGCCCACTACCCAGACGGTCGTCCCAAATGAAGGAGTTGACCGCCAAAATCGGTCACCTACCCAGCGTGAGGCAATTTGGGAAGGGATTTAAATTCACTCCCAAAGAAGACGCTGAATTCCGAGTCATTCAGGCTCACCTGGATGACCTCGGACAGGACAAGGCGCCGTATTACGCCATCCCCCCACCGCACCAGAAGCCCTTGAAAATGGCTATTCGGGGCTTACCTGCGGACACTCCCACAGAAGAATTTGTTGAGGACTTGACTAGCAAGGGAGTGCCAGTCATGTTTGCGAAGCATATACATGCTCGCACCAGCAAACCCGGATGCATCTTCTTCGCAGAAGTGGAGAAGAGCCCGACCGCAGCCAAGGCCTACAACATTGATGAGGTCTTGCTCATGCCAGGCGTCGTCATAGAGGCCTGGAGGGGCAAGAAAGGACCCTCTCAATGCCACCGCTGCCAAGGCTTTCGCCACCCAGAACTGTCACAGGCGCCTAGCCTGTGTGCGATGCGGTGGCGAGCACCAGGCGCACAACTGCCCTCGACCAAAGGAGGAGCCACACACGTGCGCCAACTGCTAAGGCCCGCATCCAGCCTGCAGTGTGGCGTGCCTAGTCTACAAGCGGGAAGCACGCAACAGGAAGGCGGGACTCACGCCGAGGACTGGCCCGCCCAAGGTCATCGACCAACCAAACGTGGTCGTCGACTCGGCACCCACCACGCTGATGGCCGAAGCAAACCCGGGGTCAAGCTCCACAAAAAAGAGGAGAAGGCACCGAAGAAAGAAGGCGGCCCAGGAAAAGCCAACCACACCTGCGGCGGCACCCAAAAACTGCAGCCCCGCAGGCAAGGACCCGGAGAGGGACCAACTCGCTGCCTTGCTCATGCTGTTCGCACAGCGTGTTAAGCCAGGCGAGATTAACACAACAGGACTGCTGCAAAACCTCACTACTAATGATAAGCCACTCTGGGTGGTTCATTGGAACGCGGAGACGCTGAAATCCAAGATAGGCCTACTACGCCTATTTCTCAAGGAACAGCGGGTCGATATCATGCTGATAAGCGAGACCCACCTGAAGGGCAACAGGCCACTCAAGATCCCAGGGTACATTGTGTACCGCCAAGATGAGGTCTCGCCAAGAGGCGAAGCATATCGTGGACTCGCTGTCCTAGTGAAGAGGACAGTAGTGCATCAACCCGTCGAATCGAAGAGACTCGATACCATGTATGCGCTTGGTATCGATGTCCAAATCGGCAGGCGGGAGATGCGCCTCTACGCGGCCTATCGAGCTCCGAATCAGAGAGCCCGCGTCGATGAACTTCGGAGCCTTCTCCAACATACAACGCCGACCATAATCGCAGGTGACCTGAACGCAAAGCACCAAGCATGGCACAACACCACCAACAACGCAATGGGAAATCTCCTTATGCAAGACTCCGATATGCATAATTATGAAATCGCTGGCCCCAGAGAACCCACTAGATTGGACCCAGCGGGCTATAGTGATAGCGTACTGGACATCATAGTGTTCAAAGGACTAAGAGCACCTCCAGTACAGGAAGTGCTTGAGGACCTACCATCGGACCACAGGCCGGTGCTACTGGTGTTCAGGGAGCCCGCGGCATCGCGCCAACGTTTGCAGGCTGTAGAGAACAGCTGCCTTCGCATGGTGGTCGACGCCCCCAGGTACCTCAGGAATGCAACAATCCACCGAGACCTCAAGTGGGAACCTATAAAGGAGTTTGTGAGCAGACTCGCCACGGGGATGTTTGAGCGGGCTGACCGCTCGAAACTTCCCCACCTGGTAGGTATTGCTTCGCTCCCACATCCAGACGATACAACACTCATCCGGAGGCGACTCAAACGCCCCGCTCGGGAGCTCATATCAGTTCCTTCGAGCGGGGCACTGGCTTCGCCATCGGATGCAGATAGCCAACCACCGACCTCTCGCAGGCGGCTCGTTGGACCCCTCTTCAGAGGAGCGATCGGCGAGCAAACCTCGAGGCCGGTGAGCTAACTCCAATGACCGGCTCACAGTGGTGAGCTGCGAGGAAAATCACTATAAGGAGCCCAGAGCTCCAAATAGTCTCCCCACCCCCCTCAACAGGGGTGAGATGATACCAGATGATGAGAGCGTCACTTTGGTTCGAGTCCTTGAGAGTGGCGGATCGCTTTTCATAAAGTTAAGTGTACGATTACTTAATAATAATTGTTATTATGAAGCTACATATTTAATTTATTAAGTTTAGTATAATCTATTTAATACAATATGGACTTGCTGATATTATAAATATTCAATACATAGTTGTTTAAACAATGTTTGATATCTACATGTGTAACATACAAAACTATATACTTTTTTATTATAATGATATGGCTATTCTAAGGGAAAATATACAACTTTATTAAAAGATATATTTATTTATACCCATATATATATTTTTATTTCATATTTCCTTTTATCTTTTCCAAATGTATTATAAAAATTAAAGAGCATAATTTTTTTTTTTTTTTATTTAAAACATTTTTCATGCACTTGTTAGTTCTTGCTAACAGTTTAAATAATACTGTTAGCAAGAACTAACAAGTGCATGAAAAATGTTTTAAATAAAAAAAAAAAAAAATTATGCTCTTTAATTTTTATAATACATTTGAACGTTATGGGATCTATGGCATATATACATTCACGTCTGTATCCCCGAATGGGTTAACAGGGGCGTAACGCCCACATTTTTTGATATGAACATCTTTGGGTCTATAGGAAGAATTCTACAGAAGATCTATGGATCTATAGAAAGACATATTGACCTAGAATAAGTAACAATGCAGAAGCGTGTTTTTACAAGGCTTTTGTACATAATGTGTATGACAAATGTTTGTTTACTAATTCTACTGTAAGAATTATATACAAGTAGATTTGTTATTAACCTACCTAATATTTAATAAATAATACAATAGATTTTTGCCACAACGTCGCCAGTAACGCTGACTGGGTGTCAGCGATTACTTTCGCTATTGTAGTCTATCAATATTGTGGTTAGGCAGGCATCATAATGTTTAAAGATAAAACACATTCAATACGAATAGTTTCTAAATATTTAATGCAAATCGCTATCGGTGGCGGAGTGCCAAATTACTATAATCTAATAGCTTTATGGCTTTTGCTAGCTAGACTATTGAGAAAAATAAATTTAGGTGTTTCTAACAATGTTCTAAAACTACTATAAAATAAGAAAGGTTTGTTTATCACCGAACGTTTATAAAACCAAAAAAAAAACTATAATAGCTAGCTCGGCTACTTGAAGCGTCTTCAAAGCCATCTTTGAGACGTTTCACACAAGTTTTAATTGATCAATTTAACTTCAACTACTACCATCTGACCTGAGATTAGGGTTGAACGGTTTCATAATATATTATTTGATATCTTTGACACTTAAGTTAAATAATTAATTAATATATTGGCGTTCGTTGAGAGCCATATGTATAGCATAATGTAAGGTTGATGATGATGATAATTGAAGAAAAATAAAGTAGGTAGTTTTCAACCTTAATAAAAAAAAAACAACTTATTTTTTTATTAAAGTTGAAAACTCACGAGTATTTATGGCCGGTACTTACTTTATTTTACTTCATAGTTTTTCTGTGTTGGAACTGAAAAAGATGCCAATCGACTGTTCAAAAAAGTATAAACAATCGAATTATTTATATAGTTTTTGAAAAAGCTTAAAAAAATGGAAACACTGGTAAAAGTTATTATACGTATAAAAATATAAAACAAATGTATTTCGTGTATTGTGTTGTTTGTAATCCTCAAGTTAATAACAAGTTTTTATAAAAGAATTTAAATAAAATTACTTTTATGCAGATATATTTTATTAGCCTGCATTGGTTTAGTCTATGCTGCTAAATTGTAAAAAGTTGTGTTCTTGAACTTTTTATTTTCCACCCCTAAAGGATAAATTATTTATATCAATTTAAGATGGAACAACCTTCAGTATATACATTGAAAAAAAAACACGCTATGTTTTATGATACAAACAAACAGACGGGCACTTGCAGCTCAAGAGTCGCAAGTATACTCGTATGTGCGGTTCTGAGATTACTTGTCAATCGGGGACACACGTCTCAAGAATAAGTATTAGTAGCACGTGTATGTAATTTAATAATTACCCTAAAAACAATACTCTTTATTTTAGTGCAGCGAGACTTTAATACGAATTAAACTTAGCGAGTACATGGTTTACGTAATAATATATTTTGAGATCATACTCAACCCTACGGCTGCTATCGCTACAGTTCAATCGGCATTCTCCTGCGAGACTACCTGTTATTGCTAATCTTTGCGCTAAGCGACTGAAACTTTGTATCGCTCTATGTAATCGACAATTATGGTCCGATTCCCTTGACACCGAAACAAGATTTTGAGTCTTGATTTAAATTGTATTTAGTTAGTTGGAAGTTGCTGTGATTTCAAGTTCTCAATTAGCTTTCTGGTTATAAAGCCTAGTATTATACTTTGGTATCTATCGTTCAATTTTTAAAAAAAATAACTCAACTAGTATTTTTTATGGTATGGCAAACAAGCAGACCCGTAATATGATGGGTAAGTAAATAACAGACATCTGCAACTCAAGAGTCAACTAGAATGCACCATTTATATTTTCATATAGCTCCATCGTCGTTACTAAAACTTTATTTATCTAAACCGTGGCCTTCTGATCCTAAACTTGACACTTACAACACAACACTAACTAACTGAACTTAAAGTATTGTAACCAGACTGCTAATAAACATAATTATACATTTTTAAATACACACAGTAATTTTATAGATAAATTACATCCAGACACAGAACAAACACTCGTGCTCATCACACAAATTTGTCCTCGGTGGGAATCCATCAAGCGACCTCTGTCTTAGCATTCAAGGTCACTAACTACAAGACTAACACGCCAGACAATATTGGTCGTATTATCAAACCAAAATACTTTGACATTTTTAATAATATATAGTTTTATATGTAGAGACTATACGGTAAGGATTTTAAAAGTTTTCAACCTTGTCTGCGAGATATTGAGCTCATTAATGGCCGTAAACATTATAATAAGAGCAAGACCGTGAATGCAGCCAGGTCGTGATAATTCATAACTCTTTTTTATGACTTTTTTTATACCCAGCTTACATTTTTTTAACATAGGTTGTAATTTATTAAAAAAAATCAGTTATTATATTATTATGTTGTTTCTCATCTTCCTAGGGATAACACCATAAGTATTGCATATTAATGTTATATTTTGATGATTATGATGTGTAAATAGTAATCCATTTAAGTAATATATTCTTATATCAACGTCACATGTGTCATTAACTCATCAATCAATGCAAAATATTTAAAACCTATTTTTTTTATTGCAATTGGAATTTGAAAGCAGAATTACATATATTAAAATGTGTGTTTATATATTGCAATTTGAGCGATTGAATGAATTTAACATTTTAATAGTTGAAATTTTTTGAAGAGCTTAAACAAAACGAAAGAGGATTTTATAAAAATAATAAGAATAAGCTGTTTTCTTTAATATTGTTTAGTCATTTGACTTAAATATGCATGGAAAATTTCAGCTCAATCGGTAACCGGGAAGATGTTCAAATTTAACACCCAATATTTGATTACAGCCAAACACACAATCAGACATCGTGATAGGTAAACCTTCAAGAAAGAGCGTTCTTCTACCTAATAGGCCGGCAACGCACTTGTGACTTTTAGGTGTCCATTAGGGGCAGCGGTAGTCACCTACCATCAGATGTACCGTCTACTCGTTTGTCCGTTTGCTCGTATCAAATAAAACAAAATATTGTTAAACTAATACTATGTATTAGCTTATAATAACTCCATTATAATGAATTTTGGTTCACTGTTACTATGAGCTGACTTTTCTTATTACAACATATACTGAGCCATTACTGCTTGCATGCATAAATAGTTAAATTAATATGCTTTCGTGAGAGAGAATTATTAAATATTTCAACGAGTTAAAGAAAATGTTTAATTCTATACATTAAGCAATTCTACAGATATTTACTAAACAAATACTAAATTACCTCATAGGTATAATTAGATTGAGCAGACTGACTAGTGAGCCTCCACGAGCACTAGCCTGAGGGTAGCGGGTCGGGCTGATCGCTACCCTAACAGAAGCAGGCCCGAGACGGTGGCGTGACATGTTCCGCGGTATGGCCCTAAAGGGAGGGTATGGCCCTCAAAGTCCACGGCGTGGTCACCTACCAATCAGGTGGCCAAGGTCTGCGGGGTCTCCCGAAGGCTTCCTTCGCAGGGTATCCCTGGTTCCCTGCAATAGACCCAGTTGGACGGAAAACCGGGTGGTTTTAGTCGGTTCGAGTCGGACATACCACCTCAACCTCACTCCGGTGAGGTGATGACCCGTGGTGGTGATGGTGATGTCCGTGTTGATGTCCACACGAAAAAAAAAACTGGCTAGTGAACATTTATGTAAAGGCTAAATTAGTACATTTTCGCTAGAAACTACTCATTCACTCGCATCTTAATTGTAGGTGTATTAAATACAAATTGTCTGATGTGGAGTAATAAATTATACAGAGGGAAAGTTTTTATGCGAAGAATAATATTATTTATCGCATAAAGACTGTGTAATATTAGATGTTATCAGAAAAAGGATTTCAGATATCAGAGTCATTTCGGGAGTTACGAAACTTACAATAAAATATATTTTCAAAATTTGAATATAAATAAAAAAAATAAAAAAATAAAATTGTTTTGAATTTCTATTGAACAAACAGATCAACTATATATAAAGTAAAAAAAAAAACAATAATTTTATACAATGTTATTACCTACAGTGTTATTACAAAATTCACTTAAACTATAATCCACATACTTATCATGATAAATACTTTTGTTAAAGTTAGAGGTTAAATCTCTCTCCTGGCAAGATACTCCATTTTTTTTTATTTAATGCCTAATTGTTAAATTGCTAAATTCCTGAACATATTGCCATTCAAAAACAATGAGTCACGTGGTTCTCGGTGGAGAAGAATAGGGTAACTCCATTTCTTCCCGTGGATGATGAAAATGCTGATGCTGATGATGATGAATAAAATTTAAAAAATGCGACAATTAGTATGTAGAACATAGTTCGCAAAATATGATAATACCTGATGGACCCGTTTGTTAGTCGGTCCAACTTTATCATAAACAAAAATAAGGGCTTTTCGTACCATCGGGGATAGACGTAGTGGATGTTTGTATGTATGGACTGCATAGATAGCGTATGGTTTCAGTAGTCACCTCGCTACCACGCTGCCGCACCTAGTGTTGTGGGTTCTATCCTCACACGGGACAACACTTTGTGCAATCCTCAACTTTTTGTTCTAAGTCTGGGTGTTTTTGTGTCCGTTATTCGAATGTTTGTTTTTGTCTTACAAAAGAAATCTGATAGACAATTTACGCATTTAAACAAACCAACATTTATTACCAGCTTATACTGTTGTTCCATGAAGTTGATACTTCAACAGTTATAAGTTATTTTAAAGCTAAGCTTTCATTTTCTTTTCTTAAACGAGTTATGCTTGGAGTTTCTTTCAAGTAAAATTACCGACATAGGTTGCAGAAAAAGCATATTGAAGTGGCAATGGGCTGGCTACATGACTGATGGCCGTTGGGGCAAATATGTTTACGTGTTTCCCTCCCACTTTGATCCCGGGTCATTTAACCCTCAGGTTACGGACTATAAAAAAGTTAGTTCAGTACGGACATGGGTTAGCCTAACCCGGCGACTTTGATTGGGTGTATATCGAGCTGTACTTTGTCAATTTGAATATTTTTTTTTATTTTGTGTGAAATTGTCTCAAAAATATGATAGAATTGTCAGATTAATCATTTAACTGATTGAAAAAAAAATATAATGAAAAATGTGAACGGGTCTTGAAATTTTTTTGTAAAAAAACTTTTTTTTTTCAAAGTGCTGTAACTTTTTGAAAAAAAAAGATATTAACATTGTATAACTCGCGTTTGAAAGGTAAAAAGTAGTTCTTTCAAATGTCCATAACGGTTTTTTGATTTATTCCAAAAACTATATTTTTTTTGAAAAATGAAAATACGCGTTTTTTCGAGTTAGCGAAAAAACGTTGTTTCGTTGATTTATGATGATAAAGGTTAAAAATAATTACTTTGAGCGTGAAAAAATTGTAATTTAATGAGTTATAATTCACTACGAGCAGCAAAGATTTCGATATAAGACGTACGTTCAAGTGATTGAGATCTACTACAATGTTTCGCTTACACCATGTACGCGTTATTTTGAGGTTAGAATCTAGAAAATTAAGTAAAGAGTACGTATTATTACTTAGCTTTTTATTCCTCAGCGGCAAACAGACGAAAATTAAAACTTTATATTTTTGAAAATTTTGGATTTTGTAATGTTGGATACGGACTGGGTGTACCACACCCGAGCACAATGTTCATATGTGTCTAGCTCGGACACAAAGCGGAGACTGTCTCTGACGCTTGGGTCTCTAATAGTGTGTACCTATAAGTTTTTTCCCCCCCTGGTCCGGACCCCCATCGCCGACTTCTCTTCGTATGGCGCTTCTTTCAAATTTCGCTCGGGTTACGGTAACCCAGTCCGTACCCTGAGGGTTAAAGGCCCCCAACTAGTTAAGTTCGGGATGGTATATTTTCCACTACAGACATCATATCAATGGACAGCTATAGGCTGAATAATGAAGATGATGAAGCTTCTTTTATATCCAGGGGTTCACGATGAAGTAGAATAGGGTCACTTCCAGTGGGTGTCGTGAAAGCCAACTAAGGAATCAGACTGTTATCTATCAGACAGTATACAGAAATCACAATAAACAACAAGACAATATAAAGTCATATAGTGTCCGGGTGACGGCAATAGGTTGTTGCGTTAGTGGGACCAAATACTAAAAGGCAAAATGTAGGTGCTTACTACACCTCTGTCAACCCCTCGGTGAATACATATGATTGTATATTATTATTATTTATATAAGCCAGTTTATATGCATATATGTTCCTACCGTCCAAGTTGATTAGTGAAGATCAAACAAACTGCTCTAAAACAAAACGAAGTATTTTTCTTTTTTTCCAGTGTAACCTATAAAACTCAATCTAATTCAGTCCGATAGTACGTACGTGCTGTGAATACAAATAGTGCGATAGTTCTGTTGGCGTCAGGCTTAAAAAAAGTTAATTAAGTGACTTATGCTGCTTTTCCATCAAGAAATGAGAAGATGTGATGTAAATACTAATAAGATAATGTAAAAGCTTCTTTAATGGTTTGGTTTGTTTGTTTTATAAAAAAAAAAAAAACTAAGGAGATTTTAGCCACTAGCCACAGCTATATCCGATGACGCTGTTCACATAAGAGAAAGAAGAGAAGAGAAGTAGCTTATTCAGAAGAGATAGCTCCTTTTAGGGGTTATCGGTGACCTAATATCGCTACTGTAAATATTTAGTTATTTTCTCACTTGAAAGTCCGACTGTCAACATTAATGTTCATTGTTTGTAAGGCAACGAACATTAATGTTGGCAGTTTAGCTATTTGGAGATGGGTAGCATATTGTTGGAGGTATCCCAGTACCAGCTTCTCCCTCACTCAACGGAGAGCGACTCGCATCATCGATTGCCAGGATATTTTTGATCAACTTGAAACCTTTTTTTTAAAGGAACTGCCCCTTTGGGCTGGTATAGACACAATTATAACTGTGTCATGTTAAATTATAGTCGATTTTTGTTACTACCAATTCCTTAGTGTTAACTTATTAAAGATGTTTGTTTAATGGTAACATTAGACAAATATCTTTAATAGGTTTGGGTTCTAAAAGTCCAATAAATATTTGTACAAACCTAGGGAAAGACGATGGGTTTCCCTTCTCATTGACAACTTAATAATGATTAACCACCACGTCATATCCAATTCAATAAATGTACAAAGAGTTATTGAATTCAAACACAATAAATGTAGCACCTGCTGTAAGGTTCTTTTTTTATTCAAAGTCTAGAGAAACATGAAGAAACCAAGATACACAAGTTATACAGCAGTAGGCAAAAACTACAAAGGACATTGTGTTAAAGTGTTAACAATCTGTTTCGCTCGAAGAAACTTCTTAATTAATTTTAAAATATTTAGTGTAAGCTGTGTATCAAAACTAGGTGATCCATATTTACTTGCAGGAAAAGGTACATTCTTTATGTAATTTTTTTGTCCAGAAGTTTCTTTAACACTTTTTAAGGTTCATATGTTTCCGTCTTCTATCATTCGTAATTGCACTTACATGCTATCCATTACCTCTTGCGTGCAGTCAAAGTTATTTTTTCTTGATCGTATTCTACGCTTGTAACAACCATGTACAAAAACCTCTTTTTTATCATATAAGCAAAAATGCAGACAGGTCACCTAATGGTAAATGATCACAACCTCCTTGGACAGTTGACAACACAACACACATACACACTACACTGTCAAAAGTGCTCTGCCCGTTTTTGCACTAAGTGAAAGAAAAGAGGGGTGGTTGGGCCTGTTTGTGTGTAACCTCTATGAAATAACGCGCAAGTATTGCATTGCAACCGGTCTTTTCTTCACGACACATATCATTTCATTTCATATAGCAGCAGCACGATGGTCTATTGCTTGCAAACTTTATATCTATTTGCAATTCCTTTAAGAAATCTGATAAATGCTTTGACCAGTAACAGAAAAGACTACAGATCAAAACAAATGTTACAATTGAACGTAACATATTGAAACATATACATTCATATTTGGTTAGATGTTAATATTTTCATATCATAATAATTTCAGTAAATAGATTACTATACCAAGTACCAATAACAAAACTTTTCATTTATGCGTTTAATATAGAGGATTTTATCGCTTTCATTCGCAAGAAATATTTTATTTATTTGTAAAAAAAAAAAATGAGTTCGCGCATACAATGCGACTAAGTTATTAAACCTTAAACTATTCTACTCGTACTAGCTACTAGTTGACCATCGTAACGCCTTTATCTGTTAACCCCATTTTTGAGATGCTACCTAATAATAAGTAAAATTAAATAGTACATTTAGTTCAGACATTGATAAAAATTATCATTAAAACATAAGCTTCAGTACTTTAAAATAAAGTACCATGATAAATTTTGCCAGTTGAGAAACGTCAACCCTTTCAGTCTAATATCCCAATCCTAAGCCACCCACACATATGCGTATATGTGCACAATTCTTGTCACAAGTGCTATACGGCTAAGCTTTATGACTTACCCTACACTAAATCCCAAAAAGCATTAATTTTCCAGCACGGTTGCACATTTCATACATCATGGTCATCCTAATCCGGTTTCAAATGAACTACAGGCGGGTCGCAAAATAAAATAGGTCGTCTATTGTCTCACTTAATATACAAAGTGTTTACACCCTGAATAGTGCGGGGCAAACTGTAGCGGAAAGATTACCGGTTTTGTTTGTAAAACTACCGCCAAATTTATAAACATTTCTATTTTTGGTACTTTGTAGTATTTGTATTTAAAGGAGGTTAAAGGAGATTTTATCGTGGTAGAGCCATGCTTAGGCACGAATGTGCTGGCTCCACCGGTGTGATACTACGGCCTTGTCATCCCCGTCTTTCCCCTCCCCTCATTTTCCGCATCTCCCGATCTCTCATCACCCTGATCTCATCATCACTCGACTCTTAAGTTTGTACTCTTACGAGTTGTAGGTGTCACTTACTATTAGATGACCCGTCTATTCGTCTGTGCCCCTATATTATAAAAAAAATACATAAATATATGTATATTTAGAGTGGTTGCACTAACGTTCTCATGCTAAGATAACTGATTACCATAAGATGGTCAGTGTACTTGTTTCAAAGAATATTTACGTATAAAGATGGGGTGTTTTACCTTCTTAACCAAATTACCGACAAGAAATACCTACAAGTATGTCTTCATTATTAAGTGCCTGATGATGTAGTGATAAAAAACATACCATTAAACAACCTACAATAAAGAGGGTTTAAGTATATTTCTATTCTCTATTCACAAAATAGAGAAAGCATTTCCATGTAACAGTAGACCACTCTTAACATGAGTTAGGTACCATAGTATCATATTGGTGTATTTTATTACATTGTAAAAAATGTAACTAATAATCGTTTCGACACGTATACCTAATTCACCGGAGTATTAACAAGGCCTCTCAGAAAACCGTCTGTTAAACAATAGCCGGCTTCAAAATTAAATTGTTCCCTTCCCCTTCTTCCCCTCCCCATTTTCCCATTACCTTTTTCCCTCCTCCCTTTCCCCTACTATTAGGTCTACTTGTTTGTTAGCTTATTCAATAAATAAAAAACAAAGTCAAGTTTTCCAAATTATGTCGTTCGACGATGTCTTTAAGGGCTTTTTGGGGAGAGAGAAGAGTGGGATTTACAATACGTAAGCAATAGTCATCCATAATCACTTCCTTTATGATGGGAAGTATGGATATTTAATATTTTACCCATTTGTTCGACTATATGTATTTGTATTTTTTTACGTATGTGTTTTGCCACCAACTGTAGACTTATTTTCAAATTTATTTTTTGGTATTCAAAAGAGTGTACTTTTGAGCGAGACTAAGTTTAGAACACCGTAAGATCTCATTGTAACCAAATCAGGATTAGATCAATAACTTTAAATTGCACATTTTACAATTTGTACAACAGTAGGAATGGGAAAAGTGGTATGAAGGCAGTCATCTACTTATTTAAAGTCGATTATTAATTATTGACTAATTAATCTGGTAAATTAAACTGGTCGTCTAAGTTATCCTGACTACAGAGGTTATGGAATCGATTCCCACAACCGATTAAAATTCGTGTAGCCCATAATAGTTATCTCGAGTCTCTTATTTCTAGTACTTTGTGTATTAGGTGTGTTTGTCGAGTCCTGCCGTCTTTCTGACTCTTGATAAATTAGTGGAATGCACTACTAGTAGAAATGGGACAAGCTCAATTCATAAGCACCTTTAAATCAGTCGTGGTAGAGCATATAACACTTATAACGTTAACTAAACATTATAAGTGTTATATACAACTCTCTTAAGTACATTGTGTAGGGATCTACGTTTATCCGCTCATTTTCCTTTTCTTACGATATGCATGTGTATGTACGTTTATTTATTAGTGCTACTACTAATTATGTACATATATGTATGAGTATTTATAAAGTAGTATAAAATAGATTTCTATGTCTTCTTTTTAAATATTTACAGCATTGCTTAAAAACATGCTTTTGTATTTGTCACCAGCACCTAATCATACCTATGTATTGTTAGATAATTACTTGGACAAACTTTGCAGTGTAAAAAAATAATGAACAATAAAGGGGAAAAAAACAATTCAAGGAACTGGTGCATAATAAAAATAAAAAGAATTATACTTTTCTTTCATCAACACCGTTTCGTTCATTTTTGCTAAAGAATGCAACTTTTAAATAATTGAAGGAGTAAAGATCTCGAAGATAGAATAATTAGCAGACCCGGGGGTAACTTGAAATGAAAAAGAAACTTTAAAGCAACGGAAACCACTAAGTTTAAAGAGCTGTTGTGGTTTATTTTTAATAAAAACTGAAAGTTTTTAGCAATATTGTTGTGAAGTTTTATATTGAAATTCGAAGGAATTGATCAGTTCAAATATAATTTCTACCTCCTCCAGTGTTGTAAAAATAGGGCAGGGAACAAGTTTATTGGGAGTATATTGACAGGGAAAGGGAGGATAGAAGGGAAGAAAGGATATTATAAGGATGGGTTGGGAATGTAAGCAATAACTCTAACAGGTCAGGGTCGCATACTATGTAACCAGAACTGGCTGATACTGGAAAGTTCAAGCTCTCTAATCTCTTAAAATAATTGCATTTAGAAATTGGAATATCTAGATACTTTTATTGGCAACACAATACAACATACATATTAAACTGCATTTAAAAGCGTTTTATAGTCCATGACTTTATCGTTAAACAGTTTCCTGCCGTCCCTGTGTTTTTTAAAAGTAGCAACCCAGATCAATTTCCTTGTTGTGCTACTTTCTAGTTGACTTCTATTTATAAGAACTCAAGCAATTTGTATATTAAACATATAATGTAATAAATCTAACCATCGCTTTATAGTTAGTAGTTCTCAGTAGAGGAGACTAGAGTCAAGCCATCTCTTGTAAAACAAAACTAAGGAATCACACTGTTATCTATCAGAGAGTAAATAATACTGTACGATGCCCGGATGACGGTCATCCGCTTGCTGTCTATTATGTAGGGAATCTATAAATGGGACTAATTTATGGCTGTTATAACGTGGTCTTCTGGGATATAAAAGTGAACATATGTATTTAATGATACATTATGATAATTGTAGTGGATGGAATATGTTATATTTCACTAATTAATTTTAGTATTGCATAAGCCTTAATAATAATTTCAATACCTAATTAATGATAAATGTGACATAATTAATAATAACAATTTAATGTATATTTCAATGAAACGATGTTTATTATATGAATTGTATTTGCATGTCTTAATGGCAAAACATAGTGGACTATTGATTTATTTAAGACCTTCAATAATTGTAGTTACCTATGTTTAACAAATAAATAAATGATTATGATTATGATTATGATTATGTAAACATCGCATTAGCTCTTTGTAAGAAATACGTAACACAACATAAAACGGATAAACATAATTCAGTTCAAAAAGATGTTAATCCAAATAAAGCCAGCACAGATTTTGAACGTGTCAACAAATAAATGTTTATTAAAAAAAATCCTGAAAAAGTATCGGCTCATCGGTCCAGTATACAAGCCGGTCCTTTCAGAATGTTCACTCACGGACAACAAGGTATTAAGCCAAAATCCCTTTATCTAGCCGTCCAGTCGCGGCGGTCATGCGTGGCATTGCTGCCTAGCGTGTGGCTTTAAGATGAGCGTCCACTGAGATTTGGGAGTCCTAAGTTAAGTTGCCATTCATGTAAGTAATATGTGTTAGTTTTCTCGTGATCTAAGATATATTATGAGAATGAAATGGTTTTGGTAAAAGATAGTAATTGATTTTATTATAAGTTTTATAATGTTTTCAACTGTTATAGATCACGACTGGAAAGTACTAAAATTTAACAAAGAATTAAGTAGGTAAATATCTAGATTCTTCATCTACGTTGGTTGACAGACAATTGACTGATGGTTAGACTGGCCTATTTATTTTGTGGCTTTTGGTCCTGACTACTGATCCAGAGACAGTGGGTTCGATTACTAAACGGGACGAATATTTGTCCTCAAATAGAGTCTGGTTTTTCTTTGTGTTCGTTGTTTGTTTGTAAAATCGCGTAACAACTTTAATCGTATAAATTGTGTAATATAGTTCACTTTTCTATTTTTATTTTAAGCATTTCAATAAAAGCTTGTTTTAAAAAATATTTTTTTTATTTTTAATTTATTTTTATTTAGCTATCGCTGTGGTATTTATTGTATCTAAACGTTTCTTAACCTTGGTATGGTGGCCATTTTGAATTTTATTTCTCAAAAGACAGGTTTTCCTCAGGATTGTACTTTTTTGGTCTATCAACTCTATCAAATAATAACGTGATATCATCGACGTATGGAAGGCATCGCTTATTTGGGATGGTGAATTCAGGTTTTGGAGTGTTATTTTGAACCTGGTTGTGAGGCAATATCTGTTGCGTAAACAAAAGTAACTTATCTACAGGTGGAGTAGCTGGTAAATCTCTCATACAGATCCTCCTATTGCAGATACCAGTTACAACCTAACACAGTTTTACCTCATTGAACTCATAACACCTTGTTTAAGATTGAATAATTGTTACTATTCTGTGTGAAAGAGAACAATAAACAATTATATAATTCTGATTATCTTTATTTAACTGAAAATACTAACAAATTAAATTTTTAAATATAAAATAAAAAACAAAATATGTTTAAAAATTAAAAAATTGATTCCCTCTGTTATCGGCTACAGGGACTAAACAACCGGTGGTAAGGGCTCCAGAGACAGGAACCTCCTCACAATAGGTTGTACTTATCAAGAGGGAAAGTAATCCCTAAGATTACATACCTCGCGACTATGGAGGTTGCTGGCATTTAAATAACTACGACCATAACAGCTACAGGATATACAATCTCATCACTGATGAGAATGGTGTATTCGATTCGGTTAGCAGGGCCTCCGTCTCAGTCTGAGTCTCTCTAAGTACGAAAAAGGTGTAGGTTGGTACTGGAATAACCCTTATTACAGCCCGACAAAAGACTTTTAATACTTTCTTTAAACGGCCAAAGAAATTTTCCTTTAGCGATTATCATAGTCAGTGCATTTATACTCAATGCCAGTAACATACCTAAATACTTGCACGTTTCATTTGCGGATAGACTTCTTAGGTCTGTAGAATCCGAAAGAAGGGATGACAGGGCTAATCTGCAAGTCCAAGCGTAGCCTCTTAAGTACAGAACTATCCAACAGATGACATCGCTGAATGGCCCGTACTTGATCCGACAGTCTTGAGTCGAAACATTGATAGCTGGTACAGGTTCCTGAGATAAAAGCAGAATACGATCACGGTATGCAATGAGGTTAGTTAATTAATAGCTAAAAAATAAATTAACGTATTAAGTTAATTATTATTATTTAATGATAATACCATATGTAATGACAAAAAGTCATTTGTAAGTTAATAATCATTTACCTTTATAACATTGAAAGTTTTAGAGTGTCTTTTTTTTATTTTATTAAAATAATAGAATAAATCTTCAGCTTTTCTTTTCATGAGGATAAGATCGTTAGTAGACCTAACATCTACAATTCTGACAACTGACTCTCGTTCTTATTGCTAGTTACCTCTAGACTATCGATCGACTGTACTCAAAATTTTGATAACTTGCACTACCTTTCGAAATTAAAGTTGATTCCGATGCTGTTACTGTTTCTGTTGCCATTACAGTAAGGTATGGTAAAGAGATAATACAATGCTGATTAAGGCAGCGGTCTGGCATACGAGTAGTTACGTGTTTAAATCTATCCCAGTACACTGTTTGAAAGCTACTCAACCCAAGTAAAAACTTAGGTGAAAGACTTATGAATAATCAAGTATCTGCAGTACTAAAAGTATTTTTAGAAAAATAACAAATTTATTCTTCATGCCAAAGTAAGGAGTTAAAATCATAACAGGCAAGCCTTATTAAAAATCTCAAATTCGAGTTCCTGTAAATTTGCCCATTAGTTTGAACGACGTACGATCTCAGACGGAAAAAAATCAATACTTTTTAGTTAAAAGTATCTACTCTATTTATTCAAGTTAAAGTTACAGTTAAGCTATCCCTTCTAATAGGATAATGGTGTTTTGGTTAAGTTTGGCAGAAATTTAGATCTATTTTACACATAAAGCTGAATAAAAATTTCTTTGAGTATGATACATCGATACATCTATTTGAAAGCCTAACCTTCGATAGGGAATTTAAGCATTTGACTATTTTTAGACTTACTAATAAATATAGTGATATAATCAAATATTAGTTAGAAGGCTGGGACTTTCCGACACCAGCCAGTTCGAGGTATATGTATGCGACCCTGACTTGCTTGAGTTATTGCTTATACTCCCTAATTCATCTGTATAGGCAATATCTTACTTTTTATTATTTATATTTAATATTTAAATTGACTTTGTCACGATTCGGCCATTTTATAAAATGTCCTATTTTATGAAATAGTGGACACCATTAAGGAATAATTATCATCAGTAAGAGGCGATAATACCGTTTTTGCGATGCACTATAAAGTTCGGAGGATAACTATTTCATTTTCAAAATTAATGATAAAGTCGCACTTTATCATTAATTTCTTATATTTCATATACAATAAAAGAGCAGTGAAATCAAGTTAATGTAACTTAAAAAAAAATATCTTAGTTGATTCTTATTTAGAATTAGTATTTTATATCATTTTTTTTAATATTACGAATACTCACTCATACAGTAATAATTAGGCAAGACGTAGATTGACATACAATCAAACGTTGACATTTCACCGACACGCTCAGTTTGAGCTGACGATTTCATTGAAGGGTTGGCTACATCTGGAAGTGGTAATTTCTATGATCTGTCCACAACCAATCCAAAAATATCGTTAGATGTATTTCAGTACTTACACAATACTGGAACTAAATGTACAAGTCGGAAAATGTACGAATATACAAGTTTGTCGATAGTTGCCAACGAGTTTCTTTTCTGTGATATATTTATTGCAGTGCAGTGTGCATTTCGACTGAAGCGGACAGGAGCGAGCATTGTGCACCGAATTACAGTACTCAACTATGTCTTGCCTTGAACTGGTAATCTACCTCGGCTCGCTACACTGCACTCAACTACGCGCAACATTCTCTCTTCTTAATTAGGCAATCTCGTCTCCCTACTCTTCACTGAAGCAGAAACAGAATTGAAGTTCAAATTGTTTCAACGGATCTGATTAGTTAATTTTGACTGTTTTGTATTCCTTCGTCTAAAATGGAGCATCTTACTACTGTTGTACTGTACTGTAATTTCGAAACTTGGGAAGAATGTTTATTAGTCAGTAACGATATGACTGCTGAATCTGCAGTAAATTATCGGTACCTAAATAGATTATAGTCTGGAACTAGTAATGTAAAACCGTTTATTTGCTACATTATTTTATATTCCGTATAAAATTTACAATTCAATATTTCCACAAAAGTAATTTAATATATTTTGTGGAAGCGGTGAAGTTATGGCGGGACGAATAGTTTCAATGGTGAATTGTGTGAACTCCCAGTAAAACACGAATGAGGCCTTTATTAGAAATACTTGATAACGCCTCAAGAGAAACTTCTTTTCCTAACATAGTGCTTAAAACTCTAAGCACCCAGAAGATAAGATTTTGTGGCTTTATAGCTACCTAAATAACAATACAGTATATATTCAATATATAATATATTTTTTAAACATTTAATATTATTCAGCAGTTAATAGGTTAAAGGGCTCTAACTTTCTGGCAACAACCAGTTGGAGGTATTGCGTATCCTCTTCAAAGTATAGCATAGCATAGCATCCGTCCTTCTTTTATTATTAAATATAATCCCAATTTTCCTATTCAATTTTCAACGTTCCCAGTTAATGGCAATAGCCTTGCCCTCTTTTGCCTAAGTGAGACTAAATTATAGTGTCCAAAATTTGCTCTGATGAAATACAACTCTGCCTACCCCTTCAAAGAAACAGGTGTGAGTGTATGAATGTATTTGTATAACACAGCGCTATCTAGTTTTGAGGTCTAAAACACGGTAAAACATACTTAAAATTCAAATGTACAACAATTTATGAACCAGAGGAAATAAAAACAGCACTGTCCTAGTGATGGTTTATTTGGTCTAACCGCACTGAACAGACGGGTCACCTGATGGTAAGTGACTACCTGCGTCCATGAGCCACCTGCAACTCAAGAGTCGTAAGTGCGCTGCCTGCTTTTGAGGGTGATGAGGGTTAGGGGGATGCGGGGAGGGCAAAGAAGGGAGATCGGAAAGAGTAGAGAGGGAATGAGGGGATAGGAAAGAGGAAAGGGGGAGTTGGGCCTCTGGAAACTAAACTCATTTTGGGGAAATGCAACGCAAGCGTTACTTCACAATCGGTTTTCTGTGAGCGCGTGGTATCGCACCGTTCAAGCCGGCCCATTCGTGCCTGAGCATGGCTCTCCCACTGTTAAAAATTTAGAGTAGAGTATCAATATTTCGTGTTTTTAACTTGTTCAAATCAAAGACATCGTAGCCATCTTTCTTTATAAGGACGGATCAATATTAGTACGTTATAATTATTATAAATAACAAAACGTAGTCTGTTGAATATGTTAGAAAAGTACCTAGTATATGCAGATTACACGGAAATTCAATTTAAAGGGTTATATAAAACTTTTTGTGAGAATAGTACAAACGTACAATAGCATTCAGATACTTTGGGAACTAAAGAAAGCGTTCGATTTAACTAGCTTCCATTTAGTTTCAACCGTCTCGGTGTCTGTTTGCCTGACTATAATCAAATCTTGTTAATAATGTCTGTAAATCTTGTAAAGTTGATTTGATTCTCTTCTTCGTATATGCACATGTACATAGGATTATAATGAAATATTATAAAAAAATCCTTATTTAACTTGCAATGATTATATGGGTCAAATCATGCAACTGAATTTTAGAGCAGTTATTCTCAACCGATTGAAAGGACATTTTGAATTTAGTTTGGATGACTTTGGATGGTTAGCTAAGTGTCATTCTAAATACATCCAATATAGCGGACAGACCAAGATAGCAGGCTAGTTATTTTTTTGGCATTCCGATGATACAGGTTTCAAATGAAAGGGTTTTGCCGAAAAGAATACAAAGAAACTGACGTCTGCTTTCAGGCCTTCAAAGAGATGGTGCACTACCGTGAGCTGAACGGTTAAACATGCTCACACTCATTCAGAAGTTAAAACTGATCATATTAGATCAATAGGTTACGAGATGAAGTCCCGCTCTGAAGTAAAATTTTTCAATACAAAAATTAATCGACAAAAACGTTGTTTTTGTCAACGACAACAACTGACAACGTTCACTGTTTATTATTTCCTAAAGTTACCTTAGAAATTTAACAAGTGAATATCGAGAGGAATCTTATTGCTTGTACTCGTAATCAACACAGATACCTGCAAGTCAAGAGTCGTAGTGATGAGGGTAAGGGAAACATGATAGGGGGGATAAGGGGAGGGGAAGGAGGAGAGGAGAGGCCTCCAATACGATTGTTTCTCTACCTGTTTTCTGTGAGGCCGTCTTATTACTCCGGTTGAGCCGACACATTTGTGACTAAGCATGGCTCTCTCACGGTTTATACTGTACTTTGAATCTGTACATAGGTATAATAGCTGTTGCCTACAACTATGATAGTGTATATTTTGAGCCTTTTCCATGATATAAATTAGCCTATGTGCTAATAATACTCCTATAAATAATTAATCTTTCTTGGTCTAATTTGATCAAGAGTCTTTTATTTTTCTGGCGTGATTAAGTAACAAACATGCATCCAAAATTTTTGCAACAGTAGTAAGATTTAAGTTGTAGGGGCTTAAGGGCTGTTATCTACTGCAGTTGTAAAAAAAATATTGTTTTGATCAAAATGTCCCAATTACGGTCTCGGGTGTATTTATTTTATTTTCTGTCTTAAGTGGATCTCACAATGAGTTCACTTTTGTTTATCTAACCATAAACCCACTAAAGCCCATCACGATGCGTTCAACATTCACACTTACATAAAAAATGTGACTAAACGGAATCGGTACCCTTGTAATAAAAAAAATAAAAAGGCCATATCAAAGTGCAAGTACCTAGTATACCAATATGTTTTTTTTTTAATATATTCTATTTTTTTAAGACACTTTGTCATTGCAGGTTTTACAGAGTTAAGTAAAAAAGACACTAGGCCTTTTAATAACTTAATAAGATTTTGCACATTTTTGTATGTTGATGCAGGATGCAGGGACTTCTGAGGGCCGTAACCGAAGAGGCAGTAAGCTGTGGCAGCGTGCTGTTGGCGGTGTCATTAGACATCGCTAATGCATTCAATAGTCTGCCATTCAGTTGCATCAGGGAAGCACTCCGCTATCACGGGGTGCCACAGTACCTGAGGCGACTAGTGGCAGACTATTTACCGTCATGTACAAGGACCGAGAGGGACATCTGAGTCGTCAGCCCATGTCGTGCGTTGTTCCGCAGGGATCTGTCCTTGGACCGCTCCTGTGGAACATGGGGTACGACTGGGCCCTTCGAGGTGACTTCCCCCCCAGGCTGGGCGTAATCTGTTACGCTGATGACACTTTTGTCACGGCTCGGGGGACAAACTTTCAGGAGGCGGTGCGTTTGGCCACCAGAGGAGCCTCACTAGTGGTTAGCCGCATCGAGGCGCTGGGCCTACGGGTGGCCCTGGACAAGACAGAGGCCCTTCTATTCCATGGGCCCCGTCGTGGTCCGCCTCCTGGCGCCTCCATCATGGTCAACTCGCTTCTCGTACCAGTTCGGGCCCACATAAAATATCTGGGCCTGATCCTTGACGGGAGGTGGCTCTTCGACGAGCACGTTCGGCAGCTTGCTCCAATGCTGGTCGTCGCTGCGTCAACTCTTGGGCGACTTTTGCCCACCGACTTTGGCTCTGACCACCCAGAATGGGGCACGCCTTTGGCGTCCCCAAAAAGTTATTGCTGTTAGAGCCATACGCGGTTACCGCACCGTATCCACGGAGACGGCATGTGCGTTGGCCGGAACACCCCCGTGGGATTTGGAGGCGGAAGTGCTCGCCGAGGTCTAACGGCGAACGGCTTATCTGGGCGGTTGGTGGCAGTCGGCCCCGGTTTTTGTCGAAGATCGGTGTCTTATACGACCAGTTATGTTTTCATAAATTTGCAGACTGTTTAATTTAGCAAGGTAGTATAACAAAAATACGTACATAGCCAATGCTAAATTTCGTCTCACTTCTAGATAAGAATACTCGTATCACGGCCATCAATACTACAAAGAATGTTAGGTACATAAGTGGATAAAATGACTAAACTTAGTATGTATTGCTTCCAGTAAAGATATATGAATAAATTAATTTTGAACTTTTTCCATCACATTATAATTTTGTTAAATAGATAGATATTCATAGATAAGTAGAAGAAGAATATATTATACATAAAAGTTCAATACATAATGTACAAAGGGCGGCCTTAATGCTACCAACCTTGAGAGGGACAAAATAATTCGAAGAAATGTTTGTGGTTGGATTACCTAATTATTATAAATATATAAAGCTGTTCTGTACATTTAGTCTTTTAGTACAGTTATATATGTATATACCAAAAGATGGCTCTCTGTCCGTGGTATTCACTAGGTGTTAGCATAATACCAGCGTTGTTTCTTACGAGGTAGCACAAAGCTGAGCTAACGGCCATTTTTGTCTCATACAGTGGTACTTGTTAGCACTAACGTCTGATGAATTTGTTATCCTTGCCTTGTATGAGTACAAAATAAATATATTTTCTTTCTTTCTTTCTTATAAATGTAATTACAAAACATACATAAAGAAATATATATCCAACATAAATCTTGTACAAAAATTTTGAAGTCGCTAAAGCTTATCAAGTTGCGCTTTAGTGAGATTTAGATAGCTAACATCAGCATAGTCGAGAATTGACTGAAGAAGTGCCTGTGCAAGTGCGGCCTTTGTTGCAGGTGGCAGAAAGTTACATAACTTTCACTGACACCCTGCTGAAGCGAATAATTTTTAACAAACACCTTGCAGCTGTGGTCCCAAAGATAAAGTACTATCTGTGTTAATACATAATAAAGTTTTTAACACTTGTGGAAATCTGTAATGGGTACGATTTAAATATTTTGAGGCAGCTGCGACCACTGTATTTTTCAAATACAGGAGTCACAGTCTGACACTAAACTGAACAGAGTTTGTGCTATGGTAACCAGGTTGCTGATAATCATACTTATATATTTCTAAATACATGCATATTATACATAAATTACACTCCGACACAGAACACTCATTATATTCGTGATCATCACACAAATATTTGTCCTTTGTCGGTATCGTATCCATGACCTCTGGCTTTGCAGTCAGGGTCACTAACTACTGTTAGTCAGTCATAAAGAAGATGGATAGTATAAGCTCAAAAATTAATGTTTACTTTATATATTTCATTGTATAAGACCGTTGATTTCGAGTTGAGTGGAACATACTGCTGATACATCTTTATAAGTTATCAAAGAAAAACATGCAATAAGAAGACCAGAAGATGTATATGTAGCCCACCTTAGAATAAATAAAACAATTATTATTAAATGGAAATGGATTATTAATAAATGGAATATAAGAAAGCTCTTGAATTAACGAAAGCTTTATTTCAACAACTTAACAACAAAAACAAATTAATTAAAAAAAAAAACACCTGCGAATAGAAGTGGAATGAAAAATCTAATTACAAATTATAATCACCCCAAGGGCTACTAAATCAGACCTAATTTCAGTAAATTTAATTTAAGCTCAACCTTTGATAAATGTGGAGAAATGGTATTAGTCCCATCGGTATGTAGTGAATTATTTTATTAATAATTTCTAAAGCTGGAAATATACATTTTTGAGCGAACACAATCTCATTACTGAGCTATAACTGGCTCTTGTTTGCTAACTCAGACATCGTTGTTACTTCAAGGTCAAGTTGTTAATGGTGTTGAAACATCAGATGCTATAGACTACCGTACCGTACTATTCAGTTTAGGCAGGTTATCATAGGAATGATACCAGAATTTCAAGACTACTTGAAGCTCGATAGATGGCGTCTGTCTGAGTTGCGGTATGGATTGCTAACAAAACTTTAATAAATTGTCACTGTCAGATGAGAATTCGTTTGTGGTTTTATTTTTTGATAAACCCTTCTTGAAGTTCACATATAGTTCAACCGGTAGTTCAAGGTGCGCGCTCAGTGTCGTAAACATTTTGTATACTTAAGTTGTACGTCATATTTTGTAATGGATTTATCGAGTTTTGTGCACGCAACGTATTTTATTAATGAGACACGAAAAGAAATGACAACTAAGCGACTATGCGACATATTGCTTAGAACTTGACTAGAGGACAACCGTTAAAACATAATTATATGTGAACGAGTATAATTATATTTATACAAAGATACATTAGGTAACGGTTATTTGAAAAAAAAAAAAAAACTATACACTTTTTTACACTTTTTTCCTGCTAAGGCAAGAGAATAAAAACACACTGTAAGAAAAACATGTTGCCGTCACTTTATCATTCAGCTACTTCTAATTATTTATTGATCTGTTTATTTATTGTAATGTCCAATTACAATAATAAATAAAAAAAAATTATAAAATATTTTACTTTATTTGATTGCGTTTTCGCATTCGTAATTAACAATGAATATAGGATTGTTCCCTTATGAGCTGTAAATACAAGAACTGAATTTAATGTTAATTAATAAAAAAGTTAAACACTGCCCGTACGTTAAGGTTATTGTTTACAGCTTTCATATAACTAGATACAATAAAAATATAGCAGATGCAATATTTATTTCTACATATGCATAATATTTCTAGTGTTAACTTTAATTAATAGGGTGCTGGTCATCGCTTGATGGATGGTTCTGTTATGATATGAAGCAATTTTTTGCTATTTGCTGTAACGGACACGCTTTTCGTACACGTGGGATGTGTGGAACCTGATTGCAAATTGTAATGTAATCATTGTAAATTGGGATTTATATAGAAACATCAATTTAAAAAAAAAAAACATTTTTAAAAATTTGGCCTACTATTCAGATTTTATAGATACCTTATGGTTCTCGGTTTATTAGAATAGGGCCATAAGGGCTTAGTTATTGGACTGTTATTTATAAGGTGTCATATATATAATGAATGGTTAATAGCGGTTAATGGTTAATATTTGATTTGAAAGTAACATTAACTTCAAACTACCGATTTCATAACGATTTTCTTACCAACAACATCGATATAAATTAATATCATACTTAATAATTAAACGAAGGGAATCTAGTTCGTAGGCAGAAAGGTACTACGAATATCATCGTAAAATGAGTCATACATACATATATCTCTAGTAATATTTTAACCAAAGATATGTGTCACGAAGAATTATTAATTATCTTTTCAGATAAATATATTCTTGTAACATTATTATGCATATTATGGCTTTAGCCATTATTCTTTGTGATCGGATAGGGATTTGCAGGCGCTCTTTTTCATAATCTGCTCTTACTATCTTTTTATTATACTTTTTTTTTTGTAATGTTAAATGTAGGTTTTAGTTTTACTGTAATGAGATATTTCCTTTAGCTGGAAGCAGTGTATTTTAAGATATAATTATATTGTTTAACTATCCACTTCTACAGTAATACAGCACTGCTTCGGCCTGAATGATGGTGATGATGATTCAACTGATGTGGTAGAGCCATGCTTAGGCACGAATGGGCCGGCTCGACCGATGCGATACCACGGCCTCACAGAAAACCGGTTGTGAAGTAACGCTTTCGTTGCATTTCCCCGAAATGAGTAAGGTTTCCGGAGGTCCAACTCCTCTTCCCTTCGTTCCTCTTCCCTCATCCCCCCTATCCTCTGTCCCATCTCCTCAACTACCTTTATTCTTTCCCCTCCCCGTATCCCCCTATCCCCCTCAAAGGCGGGCAGCGCACTTACGATTTGAGTTGCAGGTGTTCATGGACGGTGGTTGACACTTAACATCAGGTGACCCGTCTGTTCGTCTGTCCCCCTATAGTATAAAAAAAAAGAAAAACTAACAAAGACGAAGGATTTTATCAAGTCAACCCATATTTTTGTTTGTTTCTTTTTTAATGTATTCATAACTTTATACAGGTGGTTCGATTTCTAAAATTTTTACTTTACTAGATGGGGCAGACTTTTTGGTTGGTTCTATTAAATAAAAAAAATACATTATTTTTCTCTAGTGTAAACGTTTAAATTAAACGGTAAAATTTCACTTCAAAACCTTTTTTCTTTTGTCAGTTATCTTTTTTGCTCAACAGTTTTATTTACAAGCAACTTTGTATATGTTTTGAAATATCATGTTCCATCACATATATCATTTTTACAGGAAGTCTTGTCAATGAAATAATGTATGTAACTTTAATTAAAACATAGTTTTTTTTTATTCACATACTAAAACCCTGTCTGCCATGTTGGTGTGTAGGTTATATGTCATTTACTGTCAAGCGATTTGTAAGCAAGCATTTACATTAATATGATGTCGATGTACTTCATTGTCTTTAATCAAGTAACATATATTATATTTTCTCGTCTCTTTTGTGTCCAGGATTCGGATCGACAAAAAAGATAATAAATAAATATTGAATATATGTATGTAGATATTTATTTAATCACAACAAGTCAATCAGAACAAGTTGTAAATGATTAATCGGTTTAGAATTTTATTTAGGAAAAAGTACTCGATCTTATATGGATGGAAGAAATTGTCGTTCTTATAATTAAAATTTATGTTTTGTGTTGTAGGTAATTATTTATAAATTCACCCTCGTAAATATTACATAAATCCTTTCGTGTTTTTTTTATTCGTTTAAAAAAGATAACTCCCGCATTAGGAACTTCTGTGTCGCGGGGGCTTTACACACATTCAATCAACGGACACAAATAACACCCAAACTCGGGACAACTGTTTGTGGATCACACAAATTTTTCTCAAGTGGAACCCGTCATAATATCGTCCCCATTTGTAAATTGCTAACTACATTTTATGGAAAAAGAATTACTCAAGGTAGTCTAATTTTAAATGTAAATAAAATGTTCTTTCTCTAAGGCGGAAAATTAAGAAATAAAAAAAAAGCAGCTAATTGCTGTTAGTAGTTATTTAAAACTTAATTTTACAATGACAATAATGGAAATATAGGTAGTTTTATTACAAAGGATGTCGGTGAAATAACCAGAATGTTGTTGTTGTTAATCTTATATGTTATTAATTAATATGTAGCCTAACCGAGAAAAGCATTTCACGAAGTCGAATGTTTTATAAATTATATTTATAAATTAAATAATAAATAATCCTAAGCGCTGGTTACCATCAGGTGACCTGTTTCTTAGTTTTCCCGTATATGATTTTTTAATCATAGTATACAAAAATGTAGGTACAGTATACATGTTTATTGCTTTAACACTTCTTATTTCTTAAAGCTATCTTCTATAAAAGAGCTTTGTTAGAAAACCTGAGATATAGAATGTGTACAAATTGCTAAAAACCATGCGGCAGTGTTCAAATTTTGAACCCTTGACTTATTTTTATCTATAAACGGAACTAGTTCCCATAATTTGCTACCTGCAAAGGCAATCAATTTTCCCGTCCTTTTGCGGAGCCGTTCTAATGAAAGTGCTAACAATTGGCGAGCCTTAGGCTAGTTTGATACCTCAACAATTTTTCATGTGAAAGCATGCAAAAGTCCCTGTTATACGACGGTTGGTACTCTAGTTGCTGGTTTAGTTCAATTCAAAGCATTCGAAATGTCTCCGAATTGCACCAGCTTAAGGGTTAAGATATTATACTTTTAAGTTTAGAAGTGTTTACGTCTTAAACACCAAAGTAGTATAAGTTCATATTTCATACAGTTTTAAACTTTTCTTAGAGAAGAGATTTTTGGACATTTTACCGTTCATTGATTTTCGACTAGAATTCTCGAAGTATTGAATAAGATAAGATATTAAATATTTACTACTAAATTATTTATTAAAATCACAGTTGCAATGTTTTTTTCAATGTAATATTATCATTTAGGAATTCTTCAATATCATAATAATGCTTTGTCAATCAAGAATGTATTAAGTTTCTTTTTAAAAATATGAATAGCTAGCTCCTTCCAACATTTAGGAAATTAATTGTTTATAATTGAAGACTTAAAAAAATACCTAATGCATAAGTGAAGTTCTTGAATGATATACGTAGTCTACTGTTGTCACGTCTATTACGATTAATTTTATCTGTCTGACTAATAGTCTTGTAGATGTAAGAATAATGAAAGCGGTCTTAACCTTTGACAAACATTGCACTTTCTAGGATATATGTATAAAGAGATAATAGTAATTTTTCGGTATTGTTTAAAGTACGGTTTAAAGCTATCGGTGATTTGCAAATACATTAAAAATAGTCCTTAAACATCTTTTTGAGCTTTGAATACCACTTACTTACAAGTTGAGTTACCCAAAAAAATAATACCAAATCTAAGATTAGCTGACACTAAGCTATGGTATGGTGTTAGTTATGTATCAACACTGAGTACTGGAGTTAATCTAAATAAAGCATAAGATGATTTGTTTTTTTATTCTCAAGGCTTCTGTATAAGTCACAAGGTATGTAATAAATATCAGTGTAGAAATAATTTGAACATTGTTCCTAAAATGGCGGTTTACTGATTTATTCAATGTCGATATTAAGATTCTGCACAAGGAAATAAAACCTGTCCTACAAAATTTATAGGTGTGATAATGCGAAGTACATTTAATTACATTGTTAAACAGTAGAATCAAACGGCATTAAAATGACTACTTCATGTTGATTTACCCCACACCCCTCAGTTGACCTTTTTAAGCGGACTAGTAGTCCAACAGCTTCTGCGTGAGCTTTCTAATTTGATTGTTTATCTACAATAACTCACGGAAATTTTACTGTGGCAACTTTTTCAATTTCTATGTTATCATATTTTGTCATCACGTTCCTCATTGAGTTTTCACGTTTGAAGAAATAAGTAATATTACTTTTTTGATATTTAACTTTAGGTTATTATTTTCCAGCCACACACACACACACAGCCACAAATTGCTGTAATTACAATTATTTATTATTATTATTGTAATGGTACTGTTATCAACAAATAGAGTCATCGATTGGTTAGTGGTTTTGGTTTATTGGAAGGTCATTTATATATAGGATGAAGATGAGGGGTCTCTCACTCCCTTGCACCGTATAACTCGTTCGTGCGATCTATAAGTTTCTTTATGTTTTGTATCAGTATTTATTAGCGTTATTTCTGTATATTGTTTCCTATTACTGACATACGACTTTATTAAATTCAACATATTATTTCTAATTCCATATGCTTCTATTTTTTGTAATAATGTGTCATGTTGTCTGACAGGATTTCTATTGATTAAATTTGTTGTCACTTTGTAGAGGAAGTCATACAAGGCCATATTTGTAGTCTTGTTATTTTGAAATCTTATTTCTTCGGTTTAAGATTTTTCTACATACGCGTATAATTTTTTTTAAATATACTTTTCAGATATTTTCGCAAAAAATATTTGACAATGGAATTTGTCTTTAGAATTGCAATTGTTTTTTATCAGTTTTTTAAGGAATCGTTTTATTATAGACGTTTTTTTACGCTTCGGGAAAAGAACCTATACTGATTAGTGGTGTACATGTCTCACTGGCGACTGCTTTGATAACCTTAGTGGTTAATTCGTCATAACCCACGCTATTTGTGTTTCTTATACCTCTAAATATTCTGAATATATCAAAAGGGATACAGAGGACCATAAAGTTTGAGTTTAATCTAATTTTCAATCAGCGATGTAACTCTGTTCCCTGAGCCTACAATTGGAATTATTTTATCAACAAGATAATCATTAAATGTATTTGGAATGTCTATTGGTTCAGTTATTAATGTATTGTTTATATTGATTTTATTTATCGAATCATATGGTTACATTAAGTTACATTGGAAATCATTAGTAATTTATCTGCTGTTTTTAATTTGTAATTATTTTGGGGTTCTTGTGTTAGTTTTATTACTATTTTAAGTAACTTGAGAGTATCTAGTTAGAGTAATTTTATTTTTGAAGGTTGAATTGTGTCGAAAATGACACAATCGTAGCCATTTTTCTTACTACAAACTTTAATACCGCGCGATATCTATATCGGTTTTTTTATCATTATGATGGTAACTGTCAGTTCAGGGAAGCACAATTTGTAGAATAATGTAAATGTTTCCAAGAAGCTATTGTATGTTATATTTGGGTCTTTTATGGTATAAAATTCAAAGAATGATAAGCTTAGCTAGCTTATCATTCTCTAAAATTTAGTACTTTTTAAATTTCTCGATATTTTCTAAGTTATAACCTCTCTTTCATACATGCCAATAACTATTACAACCGATTGCTTGAACCAGGAACTTAAATAGTTGAGCTATGTGGTCTAAAGCCAATTCAAATATCTGTGTTTGACATCCTCTTTTAAGGTTATGAGCAAAATTGTCTATGCATGTACCACTTATTAAACAGGTTAATTTTAAATTGTAATTCAGGAGTAGATATTCAAGACTTATAGACTCATTGTTATGTTTTAGAATATCCACATTAATTACCGGCCACTATAATTTTTGATGTTTATGTTTACTTAGTATCCGTAATGAAGTCCCTAGTTTTTCGATAAATACGTATAAAATACTTAACATTTGGGTTCTATACATGCCACTTACAGAGTGTTAGACAACAGATATTATTTCTGTAAAATGATGTCCATTCTTGACTAATATGCACGCCCCTTCTCTTTTCTTTTCCTTTCTAGTAAAACTCGCTGCTAGTTGATAATTTGGAACTGTCAGATGGGATTCATAGCCTACCAAAATAAAATGCTCATTCACGCATAATACGTCCACGTCTATGCCCTTTTCGAGGAGCTCATCAAGACATATTGCTAATTTATAGACTTTATTTAACCAGCCAGCAATAGTTTTGTGCAAAGCATAGAGATGCTTATTTTTAGAAAAAAAAAATCAGTTTTCTATGGTTTGGTGTTGGTGGTTATACTTACTGTGGCAGTAGTTGGTATTATGCTGTAGGAGTCAATGTTTTCAATGATATACTTAACATTTTCAATAATAGAGCCAAGTCCTTGGTTATTTATTTTTCCTGTATATTAAGAGAAATTGCTGTAGTCACATTCTATATCCATATTACGCAAAATACATGTCCATTAATTAAAAAGTCCAATTACAGTATGATGTTGAACATTTCGATTCTATAATTATATAGATTGTTATACATTCCAAGTGTATATGTTGTTAATCGGGTAATTATGTTTGTGTGATTATCATTAACATAATGATTTTGTGTTAATAATTTGCCAATTTAAAAACATTAATATCGAAATTTTGAAAGCTTCTGATGAATGTTATCTAACATAACCATCTTAGAATTAATAAAACAATTATTTTGAATAAATATATAATCAGCCAGCTCTTGAATTAAAGAAAGCAAATAATAAAAACAAATTAATAAAAAAAATACAGCAGCAAATAAAAGTGGAACGAAAAATCTATTTAAAAGGTCTGGGGTAGGCCTAATTTAAGTAAATTTAATTTAAACTTAACGTTTAAAAAATGTAGAGAAATGGTTTTATTGGTACGTTGTGAATTATTTTAGGAACAAATACTATTGGAATAACTAAAGCTGGAAATATAAATTTTCGAGCGACCACAATCTAATTATTGAGCTATAAGTGGCTCAATAATTAGATTGTGCGGCTTGTCTGCCAACTCAGGCTTGGTTCCTACTTGAAGTTGTTAATAGTGTTGAAATGTCAGGTGGTACAGACTGCCATTTAGTTTAGGCTTCTGCGATATCATAACATTAAGACATCATGAAATGTCTTGTTAACTTTAATTTATAGCAAGTATTTCAAGTACTCTGAACTGTTTCTGCTGATTCAAGTGGTACTTGATTTATTATCACCATTTACAAAAGAGTTTACTTTTATATTTATATAGCGTGTTCGCCTTCGCGTTTACGAGCTGTTTAGTATAAAGCTAATTAGACAGATTGCAAAATATAGTGCTTGTAACAGGCAGTTAGATGGTCATAGAAAAAAACATTATCTTATGGTCTCTTTTTGTTTTTTTTTTTGCACAAAGGACCCACTGACTTTTTTCTTTTGTCAATCTTTTTATTTCAAAAGTTTTATTTGCAAATAACTTTCTATACGCGTATAGCATGACAAAAACTATCAATAAGTGTTTGTCATTGAGCTCGTGGCGGAACACTGTGTGGTTTTAGTCGGTTCGAGTCCGACATACTACTTCACTGTTGGCTCCAGTGAGATGATGACCCGTGGGGGTTTCCACACGATAAAAAAAGAAAAAGAAAAGGTTTGCTGACACTTTTTACAAGAAGTCTTGTAAGCTATATAATTGTTTTGCGATACGAAATAATGTATTTATATTTTTTTTGAGTTTTTGCACAACGCAAAACTATAAGTAGAAAAAAGATTTTTGATTGACATACTAAAACACTGTCTGCCATGTTGGTTTGTGGGCTATATGTCATTTGCTGTCAAGCGATTTGTAAATAGGCATTTACATTCATATGATGTCGATGTTCTTTATTATTTTTTACACATTTGTATTTGATTTCTCTCCTATTTTTTCCAGAGGTCTTGGGGATTTCCCTTTTCAAATTGTGGCGGATGGTTTAGCCTTTATGTCCTATTTTATTTGTTTCATTATATAGGGTAGTCTGTAGATGCTTAGCTAGTTCATCTAAGTTAGAATATGCAAGATAATAAAATGATATAATTTCGTCTTTTCTGATATACATGCATGCATTTGAAGAATAAAGTTCATATGAAAAAAGTGGTGTAGCTAAAAAGTGAATCGATCTGATGCCTGAAACATTCCTACTACCATATACATAATTATCCATGAACGATTCTGATTAAGTTTCTGATGAGAGATACGAGTAAATTAGACATGAACCTCTACTGATTATGATAACCAGGCATTTTAAATACTAGGAATATGCATTTTTTTTTTCATACTATAGGGGACAGACGAACAGACGGGTAACCTGATGGTAAGTGACACCTCCGTCTACGGGTTATGGGGTAACTCTGACCTAACTATTAATGTTTTTAAAACGAAAATCCTAACGCAAACTAGGCTACACAAACTTGAAACTGGGACTCTTTATTAATAAAAAAACACTCACAACTGTTTAAAAGTCAGTAAAAACAGTTCGTATAGCCAAAGAGACAAAATAAAATTAGTTATTCAAAAATGCAGAACCACACTATGTCATAAAAAATCTTCTGTATAAACATTTATAATAAAAGACATCAGCCCTTACGCAAATTACGGTAAGGTTTTTATGATGAAGTTCAGAAATCGCTTATCGAAAAATGTTTCAAGAATTCTTAAATAACAAAGATTAATACAATCATCATATAACATCAGTTATGTGATAGACAGTTGTAGTGGTAGAGCCATGCTTAAGCACGAATGGGCCGGCTCGACCGGTGCGATACCACGGCCTCACAGAAAACCGGTTGTGAAGTAACGCTTGCGTTGCATTTCCCCGAAATGAGTAAGGTCTCCGGAGGCCCAAAATCCCCCACCCCCCTAATGATAGCGCTGTTAACGAAAAGGATACCCCAGGGGGGTACCAGCGCTAGCGTTGGAGAATCCCCCCCCTGGACGTCCACCCTCAGTACGGATTATGCCTGAGCGTGGACGCCCAGGCTGCCCCTCGTACTCTGGGGGGGGCTCAACTGCGCTCTCAAAATCTGCTCGGGGCAAGAGAAGGCATACCATGGCACCCCCTGTCACGTTTACCGTGGATTTTTGTAATATCAGGGGCTTACATTCGAACCTGGACACTGTCCACCACCACCTTGAGACAGCAAAGCCGGCCTTGCTCTTTTTAACCGAGATGCAGATATCATCTCCAGCGGACACATCCTACCTCTGCTACCCTGGGTACGGACTGGAACACTCCTTTGTTCCTAAGGCTGGTGTATGCGTGTACGTTAGAGATGATATCACTTCTCGCCGCCTCGGCAATCTTGAAGGTAGGGACCTCTCCATCTTATGGCTACGTGTAGACTGCGACGACCATCCCCGCATCTACCTATGCCTCTACAGGTCCCATAGCGGTGATGCCGAAACGGACCGACTCATCGACCACGTCCAAATGGCTACAGACTCAGTGCTCCAGCAGGTCCCATCCGCAGAGATCGTGATTCTTGGCGACTTTAACGCCCATCACGCCGAATGGCTTGGTTCGCGCAAAACCGATCATGCGGGAAGATCTGTTTACGATTTCGCCTTGGCATATGGCTTGACGCAGCTGGTAGCAACGCCTACGCGAATCCCAGATGCAGAAAGCCACGTGCCTTCACTGTTGGATCTTCTGCTGACCTCACATCCTGACGGCTACAAAGTATCCGTTGAGGCCCCTCTTGGCTCTTCGGACCATTGCCTGATTAGGAGTATGGTGCCACTCGTTCACTCGCTGCGGCCGCGAGTTACAGGCAGTCGCCGCGTATGGCACTATAGGTCAGCAGACTGGGATGGAATGCGAACATTCTTTGCATCCTACCCATGGAGGCAGGTTTGCTTCTCGCCGGATGATCCCAATGTCGTTGCTGACTCTGTCGCGGATGTTGTGCTTCAGGGTATGGAACTTTTTATTCCATTCTCCCTGATTCCCACATGTGGCAAGTCCCAGCCTTGGTTTGGTCGAACCTGCCAAGCGGCGTCCCGCCGAAAGCACGAATGTTACCAAGCATGGGCTAATGCAGCGACAGCACGGGATGTAAAGACCAGCACATTAAAGAAGCAATTTTACTTTGCCTCCAGGTCCCTCAAAAGAGTAATTGCTGGGGCGAAGTCGACTCACATCGGCAGAATTGGCGAGAGACTAGTTAGTATCCCCTCCGGAACTCGTGCATTCTGGTCTCTTGCCAAAGCTGTCCAGGGGAACTTTTGTAAGCCATTCCTTCCACCTCTGCGCATAGGAGATAATTCGTTGGATCTTCTGGGCAAACTCTTTGCGTCCAACTCGACCCTGGACGACGGGGGAAACTCACCGCCGACCATACCGCAGTGCGAGACCCGCATGCCGGAAGTCCGGTTTGCACAAAGGGCAGTGCGTAAAGCGCTTCTTTCCCTCGACGTTCATAAGTCGAGTGGGCCCGATAGAATCTCTCCTATCGTGCTGAAGACGTGTGCTCCAGAGTTAGCACCGGTTTTAACGCGCCTTTATCGGCTTTCCTACTCTCTTGGCGTAGTCCCGAACTCATGGAAGACAGCTCTAGTGCACCCAATCCCTAAAAAAGGAGATCGCTCGGATCCGTCCAACTACAGACCGATAGCCATCACCTCCTTGTTCTCCAAGATAATGGAATCCATTGTTAACTGCCAGCTCCTCCGGTTCTTAGAAAACCACCAGCTCCTCAATGATCGACAATACGGCTTCCGTCAGAGTCGTTCAGCTGGTGATCTTCTCGTATACTTGACTCACCGGTGGGCACTGGCGATCGAGACCAAGGGGGAAGCGTTGGCCGTTAGTTTGGACGTGGCGAAGGCCTTCGATCGGGTATGGCACAAAGCGCTCATTGCGAAGCTTCCTTCCTATGGGCTTCCCGAGAAACTGTGCAATTGGCTCACCAGTTTTCTTACAGACAGAAGCATCAAGGTCGTTGTTGACGGTGCATGCTCCGACTCCAAGTCTGTTAATTCTGGTGTCCCACAAGGCTGTGTGCTATCACCCACGCTGTTTCTTCTGCATATCAACGACATGCTGCAGATTAGCAGCATCCATTGCTATGCAGACGATAACACGAGTGATGCCCTTTACACCGGCCGCGCTAACATTTCTCGGGTAAACGTCATCGAAAGCCGATCCAAACTTGTGTCTGAAATCGAAACTTCTTTATCAAAAGTTTCAGATTGGGGTCGACTTAACCTAGTCCAATTTAACCCCACGAAGACACAGGTTTGCGCGTTCACCGCTAAAAAGATGCCATTGGTCGTATCATCTCAATTTGAGAGCACTTCCCTAACTGCATCAGCCAGTATCGGAATCCTTGGCGTCGATATATCAAGCGAAGTCCAGTTTCGCGGTCACTTAGAGAGTAAGGCCATATTAGCCTCGAAGAAGCTTGGTGTGCTAAACAGATCGAGACAGTATTTTACTCCGGCCCACCGCCTGCAACTTTATAAGGCGCAGGTTCGGCCGCACATGGAATACTGTTCTCATCTCTATGCAGGTGCACCCCAGTACCAACTTCTGCCTCTTGACCGCATTCAACGGAGAGCGACTCGCATCATCGACTGCCAAGATATTTCTGATCGACTTGACACCTTGGCGTTGCGTAGAGATGTAGCTTCACTCTGCATCCTCTATCGCTTGTATCATGGGGAGTGTTCAGAGGAATTGTTCGGACTTATACCGGCTGCTGGTTTCCGCCATCGTCCTACGCGACAAAATATCCATCCCCATCACCTGGACGATTGGCACTCCACCACTGTGCGCTTCTCCAGAAGCTTTTTGCCTCGCACAACCAGCTTATGGAACAAATTGTCGCCTGCCGTATTTCCGAACCGATACGACCTTCAAACCTTCAAGAAGAGAGCGTACCTCTACCTAAAAGGCCGGCAACGCACTTGTGACTCTTGAGTTGCGGGTGTCCATGGGCGGCGGTAGTCACTTACCATCAGGTGACCCGTCTGCTCGTTTGCCCCCTATCGCATAAAAAAAAAAAATGTTACTGCAATTATTTGTGCTTTTTTCAATTTTAGATAATTTATATAAATATAAGAAATTATGATGTAACTGAATCATATCATAATACATTTAATTTTGTTGACATCCATTTCTGTTTTGTTAGGGTATATTCAATGATAATTTTTAACATTGTATAATTTTATTAGCAACGTTATTATATAATCTCTATTGTATGTCATTATGGAAGAAAACTATATGGCTTAAAATTTATACGCCATATCTTGAAGCTAAATGTGATGTTCATTATAAATATGTAAATTGTTACCATCTTTGTATGCACATAAATATATTTTATTCTTTTTTCTTCAATTTCCCTAGTCTGTGAGGCCGTAGTATCGCACCAGTCGAGCCGTCCCATTCGTGCCTAGAGGATGGTGCCTGAGAGGATGTTTGTTTGTGCAAATACATTTTTCTCCAAAACTACTACTCCGATTTTGATGCCGTTTTCAGTTATGGGGTTGGGTTTGATTTTTTATATTTTCTAAGATAGGTGTTACGGTCACAACTCACCAGGGGGACTGCAGCAAACATTGTTTATTCAAATCCATGTTGCCATTTTTCTCTAAAACTACTAGTCTGATTTTGATGCAGTTTTCAGTTATGGGTTCGGGTTTGGTTGGTGCATGTTCTAAGATAGCCACAACTAACCAGGGGCGCTGTAAACATTTGTTTTTGCAAAACCAAAACTATTAGACCGGTGTTGATGCAGTTTGTGATTGATTAGTGAGGGTTCTTATATATATGATTTAATTTTTCAATTAATTTTTAACGCCGTGGGTATTTTCAAAACTTTAATTATGCTTTTCTTGTATAGTCATTGAAGCACGCTTGTCAAGCTAAATCAACTATTTGTCGCCTACACAAAACACTCGTAAGACTTGACTTCAAGATTATATATAGATTTGATTGTATGCAGAGGCGAATTGAATTTAAATTAGGTTATTTGAGTTAAAGGACTAACGGCCGCACTCAGAGACGTCTAAGGGTTACTAAAGGGGCTCCTTAGTAAAAATTTAAAAAAGTTCACCCTCAGAGTCAGTTAACATTTCATTAGCGTCCCATAATGACAATTAAAATAAAATAAAATTAAGTCCAGCAAAACCTTTACTTAACTATTTAAGGACCGATTTTGACACTTACGTTTGAGCCAGTTTGAGGTTATATTTTATACATAATATGACATTGATATTTATAACGACGTTGTTGATGTGGCACAAATTAATGATAACTCCAACAGCAATGGTTCTACAGTGCGACAAGCTTTGGTTGATAGGTTTCTTTATTAAAATATGTAATATTGGTTTTATAAATAAAAATCATAACTCAATCTTCTAAAATTCTGGAATACCGTTTCATAGCTCAAATCAGGATGACTGTTTTGCAACAGATTTTTTTAGTTTCTCTAATTCTATTTCAGTTTTTTCTAACAATGCTTTGTTTCTCTTTACCTCTAATATTGCTGCATTTTTAAATTTACTTGTTTGATATTTCAAATCAACAGTTTTTAAATGTGGCTACACCAAAGCTATTTGAATTTTAATAGAGATAAACTTAAAATTCTCAACACGAAACTTTCTCACCCGGTGAACGAAACAAACAAAACAACAAAATATTCCCTAATTCCCTGATTTGGCATTGACAGTTCCCAGTGAGTGATGCCATAGGAAAAATTGATGTTTTTTAAATGAAAATAGCTGTTTCGCTTTGCATTTTAGTAAAAACTTACAGTAAAATAATTGTTCTTTATTTATATTACTGTGATTAATAGTTTTCAACGTGTTTAAATTAACTTTTTTGATATTTAAAATCAACAGTTTTTAAATGTGGCTACACCAAAGCTTAATCGATATGCAATCGATAAGATGATTTGACGATGCTTCGCCCTACGGATACCTTAAACTGTCAATAGCTAAGTAACCCTTAAATTATGTCTCTGGGAGGTACCGTTCATTAGCAAATTTAATGTTCATTAGTTAAGTACTCATTAGGACTAATTTAATGAAGCTTTCTGAGTGCGGCTGTAAGTCTTACTGGTTGGTACCAGCCAGTTTGAGTTATACATAGGTATCCCAGTCCATCTATTTAAGCAATCTCCTTGCCCTCCATTACGTAAACAGGACTGAATTATGACTGCATGTATGTATGTATGTATGAATGTGAATTAAACTCCCAGTAGTTTGCTTATCAAAAGTTTTTTTTTAATATACTTATTGAAATACTTACGTATCTCGGACTAGTTAATAGGTTTAAGTTTATATTCAATATTCTCTTAGATGTTATGATGTTATGAGAGCAAGACCGGACTGTGTCTATGGACAGAGATAGTCACTTACCATGAGGTGATCAGTCTGGCCGCTTGCCCCCTTTATAATAAAAAAGTCTTCATTTTTTAGCAATTTCCAATTTTTTACGTGGTCGTCAAGCCAAATGTAATAAATATAGTATGTATAATTTATATCCATTGATATAATTAATCATTCATCATTCTTTGGACATAGTAAATAATACAATTTCATTAACGAAAATATCTTATAATGAAGGTTATTGTTGTTATGAAGGGTAAGGATGATTTTGAACCTATTGTAGTATGTATGTATTGTGTGTAGTATTAGAACCTATACATAAAAGGACACTACAGTGTTTAATTTCGTACTATGTTGTTGTCATATCGACATTTTCTTATTTTATGAAGCTTTTTTTTATATTATAAGCTGACAAACGAACAGACGGGTTACTTGATGGTAAGTGACAACTACCGTCCATGGACACCTGCAACTCGAGGGACGAAAGTGCGCTGCCCACTTTTGACGGTGATGAAGGATGAGGGGAGGGGAAAGAGAGGGGGATGAGGAGATGGGAAAAGGGGGCTGGGGGTCAGGGGAGCCTAAGAAGAAGAGGGGAAGTTGGGCTTTCAGAAACCTCACTTATTTCGGGGAAATGCAACGCAAGCGTTGCTTCACAACCGGTTTTCTGTGAGGTTGTGGTATATAACCATATAAGCATGGTTCTACCACTTAGAGTTGCTATTATAGATAGATACATACATTCAATATAAAGCAAGGCTCTTACCGTCAACCGTGCACTGTATATATACCGTCTGATAGAAACAGTCCAATCCCTTAGTCTGATATTAATTTTCAAAATAATTATAAAGATGACATTAAAATTAAGCGTAAAACTTGTCCTTAGGTATTTTATTCTGTTTAAATTGCAATATGTTGCACATTGTTTGAATGGGCACTAAATATATTTTTATTGTTTAAAGAACTTAGAGCTGTGACGTGGTTTCTAGTACTTTGTAGCGTATGAATTCATCGCGTATTTGTTTAATAAAAAAATCTGTTTTGATACAGACAATATAGCTGATTTAGCTTTATTTGAATAATTTCTCTAAAAATCATCTATTTTTTACTTATTAGCGGTCAATAATAGATGTATTACTTTTGTATAATATAGCTTCTGTTAAATTTTTTTTTTTTATACTATAGGGGGACAGACGAACAGACGGGTCACCTGATGGTAAGTGACACCGCCATCCATGGATGGCGCTGCCCGCCTTTGAGGGTGATGAGGGATGGGGGATGCAGGGAGCGGAAAGAAGAGAGGAGGGATGAGCAGATGGGAAAGAGGAGAAAGGAGATGAGGGGAGAGAAAAGGGGGGAGGGGGAATTGGGCCCTCCGGAAACCTCACTCAATTCGGGGAAATGCAACGCAAGCGTTACTTCACAACCGGTTTTCTGTGAGGCCGTGGTATCGCACCGGTCGAGCCGGCCCATTCGTGCCTAAGCATGGCTCTACCACTGAAGATTTAATTATTTAGAGACATTATGTAATACCCGTATAAATTAGTAATATCATAACCCTAGATAACTTTTAAACGATGGGTTATGTATTATATTTTGTTGTTAGTTTTTATAACAAAGACTTCATTTTTGTTTTGGGGGATTTAAACAACTCGTTGTGCAACAATCCGTCCCGCCACGATTTCACCTCTTTTATCGAATTAATAAACTTAAATTTTTCAGAAATATAAAGCATCATATCAGCACCGAATAAATTAATGTAAACCCATTCAGTCGTTAATGCGTGACTAACAAACATCCTTCTAAACTTAAGCACATATAGCACTGTATAACATTGGAAAGGAATGTAAAACAGGCATATTTAACTAATCACGTCGGTAGAAATAAATGGGTTCTTCCCTCCTACCTTGCCTTTTCTGCTTCAGTGATATACAGGAAAACTGGAGATAAGATTACTTCTAATTGAGAAGAGATGTTTGCGTAGTTGAGTGTAGTGTAGCGGGCCGAGACAGGTTACCGGTTCAAAGCAAGATATAGTTGAGAGTACTGTAATTCGTTGCACAATACTCGCTTCTGACCGCTTCAGTTGAAATGCACAGCAATAAATATATCGCTTAAAGTAACTCATTGGCAAGTATCGACAAACCTGTATTTAGGTACATTTTCCGGCTTGTACATTTTCTTCTGCTAATGTGTAGGTAGTAAAAAAAAAATCAACATTTATGAATCGTCTTTGAAATGTTAACTTTTAATAATATGTCACTTGTAATCACATATATTTTATAAAATGATTGGCCACCAACAAGTTGTAGTTATACAAAATAATTATATTTGCAAAATATTGCTATATGTATTCTGCTAGGTTAAATAAAACAGACAATGCTAGCCAGCTAAAAGTAATAAAAAAGAAACTTAACAATTTAAACCCTAATCATATATGGCAATATCCATATCAAGGTCGCCATACCGCCGTGTGGGATATGATCGTTTGTTATAAATTATTATTTTTATACTGTTTTATAATTATATAAAAGGTGCAAAATAAAGAAATAAAATAAATAAATAAATATTAATGAATTTAATACATTCACTTATGCGACCTATGTTAAAAAAAAGTCGATACTTGTATGTTATTAAAAAAATAACACTGACTTTTATAATAAATTTAATACAGTAAATATTACGTTTCAATAACCAAATGTATATTTTACATTTGCATTTCTGGTTCATTTAAGTTTTTATAAATGAGAACTTGCACAAACAAACGCGATACAGGACCTGCGTTCTAGAAATATCTTACAAATAGCACTCGGTAGGGATTTAAATAATATACACATATATTTATACATATAAATATACATATGTATTTACTGAAACCGCTCTCAATTCTTTTTATATTTAGCCCTGTGTAAAGTGGCTCTAAGTTCTAGTCAAACTTGACCAAAACAGCAGTATACCATTAGAAGGGACTCTTCAGTGGTAGAGCCACGCTTAGGCACGAATGGGCCGGCTCGACCGGTGCGATACCACGGCCTCACAGAAAACCGATTGTGAAGTAACGCTTGCGTTGCATTTCCCCGAATTGAGTGAGGTTTCCGGAGGCCCAATTCCTCCTTTTTTCCATCTTCTTTCTCCTTTTTTTCATCTCCTCATCCCTCCTCTCTTCTTTCCGCTCCCTGCATCCCCCATCCCTCATCACCCTCAAAGGCGGGCAGCGCACTTGCGACTCTTGAGTTGCAAGTGTCCATGGACGGCGGTGTCACTTACCATCAGGTGACCCGTCTGTTCGTCTGTCCCCCTTTAGTATAAAAAAAAAAAAATTGTAACTTCAAATTGAAATAGTGCAGTAGGTACTTTTAACTAATGATTGTTTAATTGGCTCCGGTTGAGAGACGGACTGCAAACTGTTGGGCACATGTCTAGAAGCCAGAAATGTAGTATTTTAAATTAGGCTTGCCTATTTTCGTTTATTGTGTTACCTTATTGCTTAGAATAAAGAGATAATTTGTTTTCAAATATTATGAGTTCATATTACTATTGTTCACAATGTCTACAGCTTAGTTATTTGTATAAGGTTTCAGCAGTGCCCTGGGGGAGGTTTAAACCCATAGCTATTCGTATGCCAGTACGTTACCTTAATCATCATTGTCTCTTTACCTTACTGCAGTGACAATAGAAACAAAACAGTTATGATAAATCACCTTGAGATAATTAGTGCGGCACTACATCAGATATTACTAGAAGTAATATCTATTTTGAATTGTGACTTCTGTTCTCTTTTTCTTTTAAATAATGTAGGAGGACAGCTGCGACTCAAGAGTCTCTGTCCGCCTTTGAGAGTGATGAGGGGGGAGAGCGAGGGAGAAGAAATAGGTGAGGGGGATGAGGTTACAGGAATGATTAGATGGGGATTAGGAGGAGAGGAATAGGGGAGTTGTGTCTCCGGTACCCACACTCATTTAGCAATATAATACAGCATTGTTTGACTACCGGTTTTCTATAAGGCCGTAGCATTACTCCGGTAGCATGGCTCTCCCACGGTAGTCAGTACGTTCGCAAAGTTTTATGTGTTGTCCATCGATAGCCTAAGAGTTACTAGCAAAAGAAATAAGCATCAACAGTCACAGTACTGGTGCACCGAGCTGTGGGGCAATATCAGTCATATAAACCATTAGCTGGCAATCGTATCACAAATTTCTTATTTTCAAGTCCAAAGAGTAGTTGACAAAACTTTTTACATACATTTTTTTTTATGCGATAAGGGGCAAACGAGCAGATGGGTCACCTGATGGTAGGTGACTACCGCCGCGCAGCTCAAGAGTCACAAGTGCGTTGCCGGCCTTAAAATACATACATAAATTTATTATTACATACATAAAGTTGTATTAAACACCCAGATTTAATCAAGTAGTTCTTTACGTCACTTGCACTATATATTCGCGTGATGGAATGGCACTTGCAAACGAAAGTGAGGGAACACCACATCCACAGCCAAAAGTTTGTACACGGTGGTGACAACTGTAAAACTTATGGTCAAACGATGCCTTGTGATAGTGGTTCTTAATGATTCGCGATCGGTGATTCTTCCTTTGCACAGTCAGGAAACCATCCTTATCAGTCCGTACCAGTAATTAGTAAGTAATGAAAATGATAAGCACATTTAAAAGTTAATAGTTTTTATCTGTGAAAACCTGTCACAGACGGCTACAATATTCTTCAAGCAAAGTTCAAGCAATAGCAATATAAGTATGAAACTAAAAAAGGTAAAAATGGTTTATACGTAATTTGAAAAAAAAAAAAAAAAAAAAAATATATATATTATTAAAAAAAAGCGATTAAAAGTGGAACGAAAAATCGTTTTACCAATTAAAAGCACCCCAAGGGCTCATAAATCAAAACTTATTTTAACAAATTTAATTTAGGCAAGCTCAACCTTTGATAAATATGAAGAAATTCTATTAATCCCAACGGAAACAACAAAATAGAACACAACCTCACTATTGATATGTTACAAGTGGCTCCTGTTTCGCAACTCAGGCTTTGGTCCAACTTCAAGTTGTTATTAATGGTGTTGAAACTACAGGTGCTATAGACTACCATTCAGTTTATGCTCCTGTTATACCTGAATTTTAAGACTACTTGAAGAATATTGCTAGCTTAGTTATCTGGAAAACTTTATTAGCGAGTTCTCTGAGTATCTGAAGTGCTCTGATTCTACTGCCTCAAGTTGTGATTGATTTATTATGAACATTTGCACCATATATGTAATAGATTTTTTTTATAGCATGTTCGTGTTCACATTTATGATATTTATTTATCAAAGTCCTTTGAGAATTTGAGTAATACAGTCGCTATTACGCTGCAGCCGGTATTAGTCCGAGCAATTCCTTTGACCACTTCTCATGATACAAGCGATAGAGAATGCAGAGAGACTAAAAAAGTCTGCAGCTAAAATTTTGTATCTATAAGTTGGACTTTATATACATTATATATAGTATATTATTTAATCCTAACACTCCTCTTTATCTCAAAGAACGATTTGAATTCTTGCATAGCACACATTCGAGGGTCCTTAGGTCTTCGGAGAACTTGACATTGAAAATGCCATCGCGTGAGACAAATTTCATGCATAGGTCATTTTCTGTGCAAACCATACGTCTATGGAATGAGTTGCCGTTGCCCATCAGGCTTGCCAGGACTATAACCAATTTTAAAAAAATTATAAAAGATCACTACTTGCTAGCTTGATGCCAAGCATTTCTTAGATATATATCACGTATATAATAATTAATATCGTATATATATATATGTATCATGAAAAGTGGTCAGAGACATTGCAACTCCTCCTGTCGTACATAAACTCTCTCTCCATCCAAAGATTGCCTGGAAGAGATCGCAAAACGCGATAAGGCCGCCAATTGTACAAATTCAGATTTAGGAATATGTTATGACAATATTGTAATATCTTTTATTTGAACAATAAAGAGTTTATCTATCTATGTATCTATCTATCTTATATTTTGACTCACTGTAACAATAAATAAATAAAGAATGAGAAATAGATTTATTGTGTTTTGTGAAGTCGATCACATTAAGTTTTTTTTTTATGATAACGTTAATATGTGATTCGAAAGCCTAGAAATGACAATTATGTGTGTTACGTGACCAGAGCAGAACCGCCAAAACAGCATACACAAAGACAACATAAATGACCTAACGATTATTTAAATAAATAAAATACCTCTTTTTATTCAATATTTTTTATCCAGGTAAGGCCAGAGAATAAAAACAAATTCTACGAATAACATGAGACTTTCTCTTTTCAGCCACTACTCATTATTTATTTATCTATATATCAATTTAATTATCACTGTATAATTATGTTCTGTCACTGGAAATCAGGTCACGTAAACATTCCTTTTCTTCAAAGAATTAGAACCTAAATAAAACTCGCAAACTCGCTACGTCAGTGATACAATATTTAACTTTACTTAATTTTGTTTTCGTCTTTATCAATGGATATGGGATTTTTTCCTTATGAGATGAGATGGAGAGTAACTACGTGAACTGAATTCTTTGAGAATCAAATAAAAATTAAAACACTGCACGTACATTCCGTTTATTAAAAGCTTTTATATAACTAGATACAACAAAAATGTAGCAGATGAATGTTATATAAGTTTCCTACTAATAACCTAATGTTATTTAAATGGTTTTATTTTAATATATGTATGTTCAAATACATAATGTACACTGTACAATATTTACAGTGATAATTATTAGATATATAACAAAAGGCCGGCAACGCAATTGTGACTCTTGAGTTGGGGACGCCCATGAGCGGCGGTAATTACTAACCATCAGGTGACCCGTGTGCTCGTTTGCCCCCTATCCCATAAAAAAGGGGAAGCTAACTAAAAGCTTCTAAAACCGAATACTGTATTTTAGTTAAAAAAAAACTCCATTTTAATAAATTTTGCTTCACTTTACTATAACTTATTCTGGCATATAAAGAGACTAGAGCTATAAAACTAACCTTTTTCTTAAATGCACAATAACACGGTATCTACCACATAATATATTTGATACAATAACAACAAACATTTATTTTTGATCTCTGCAATATGAACCTCCTCCTACCTATTTCATAGCAATTATCTCACCGCCAACAGCAAAACAACTAAATATCATACTTAATAAATAAACGAAGGAAACTAAAGCTGTTATGTTATTAGTAAACGTCAAGAAAATAATTTGGTTCGGGAGACAGAAAGACGCATTTAGGAATATAATCGTCAGCAAAGTAAATCATAACAACATGATACATTTATATATTTCATATGTTTTTGACCAGTACATCTGTATGGACTTTAAAACAGACTTTGACCTCTGAGTTTGTTTCGGTGTTTCTTCTCAGGGTAGTCAGCTAGGAAACACCGGCCTCATCTAGCATAAACTGACAGAAAAAAAAATATATTGACGTGTAAAAGTGTTGTTATAACCTATTTACAAAATAAAGATCATTTATCATTTAACAACATTTGACGGAATACACTTGTCACGAAGAATATTAATTATCTTATTAGATGAAAAATAATTATGTAAGATTATTATGCATATTATGGCTTCAGCCATTATTCCTTGCGATCGGATAGTAATTTGGAGGCCCCTTTTATAATCTAATATTATTAAATTTTACTTTTGTACTGATAGGTTTAAATTTCTTTTTAAATTTTATAATATTGAGATACCTATTTCTTTATCTAAGTTGGAGGGGGGCAAGGCCCCCGCTTTCCACGGTATGCCTTGCCCCCCTCCAACTTAGATAAGGCGAGAGCAGGACATGACGCGCTTCCGTCTCAGGCCTGCTTCTGCTAGGGTAGAGGGCAGCCCAATCCTATAGGAGCATAAGGCCAGCGCTTATGGAGATCGGAAGTCATTCTACGCCCTACGGCGCCTGGTGCGTCCTCTGTGGGACGAGAGAGTGCTAGTCCTCTTCCGTTTCCGTTTCGTATTGGATCAGCATCACCTCGTCATCATAACTTTGTACCATGGACTGAACCATGGTCTCTAGCGAGAGCCTTCCCAGACCAGTAGCCGTCACGAGGTCGTGCCGCTGTTGCGTCCATGCTAAGCACTTCACTCCAGAAATATTGAATCTATATATTTATGTCATCAAACAAGTCGATCAGAATAAGTTTATTGGGATACTGAAAATGCGTATGTTATTGGTTTTGTATATTTTTCAATAAATAGTACTCTACGTAATGTGGATGAAAAGAATTGCCTTGTTATAATTAAAATTTATGTTTTTTGTTTGAGGTAAAGAAATCATTGGAATCCATGAAGCCACATCGATTCTATAATATAAAAACTTTCATAAATTCTTAACATAATTAAAAAAGAGGAGGTTTCTAGTTCGTCTGATTTTATATGTGTACGTAAAATTAAACTTAATTTGGAAAATTGTGAGAAGAAAATACAGCTTCTTACAATTCATCATGACAGGTATTGAAGTCAATTACTTTCAATAGTTGATTGATTATATTCAAAAACGCACTACACAGGTAGCTACAGAAAGATGTGGTCATTTTTATCGTCGAATAGTAGAAAAAAATCGAGATTTTTTTAAGTTTCTATTGAATATTCTCTTAAAAATATTATTGTATGAGTTTTTAAGCCTAGTTTAGGTACGTATGGGTCGGCTCAACCTGAATAATACCAAGTCGCCGCACACACATCGACTACTTGAGCATAGGACAGACAGAGTACCTTATTGTAGTAGAGCCATTTTCCAAATGGCTGGAGTTTATTCATATGAACCGTGGAACTTCTACAAATGCACTTATTCCTAAAGAAAAGAAATATTTTGTAGATTTGGTGTACCTAATGTTATCGTTTCAGACAATGATGTAAAAATGTTTTCAAATGTATTTCATACATTTGATATAGTAAATAAATGGCATATCTCAAGTCACCCATTTATCATCTTGTCAGCAGTGGCCAAGCACTTAACTCTGTAAAGACATTTTAAAATGATAAAATGCATATTAGCTGATGGCAAATGTCAAGAGCGTAATAAAAAAAAATAGGAGTTTTTATTTCATTATATTAGGTTGGCAACTAATAAACTCGCTATCTTTGTACACACATACATATATTTATTTTTTAAGTATACTAAATCAAATTATTTCTCAGCTATATAAGCACCGTCCTATTCTATCACCTGTCGCCAACGCGCTGGTGAGGATGGACAGCCCAGCCAAGCGAAAGTAATTTTTCACGAGTCACTTTTGCTACTTTATTCAGTTCGTCACAATTAATATTTACCGTGATGTAGTGTTAGATGGCAACAGCTCCCAGTATATAATTCCGTTTATTCCCCACATACACTTAAAAGAACTTTTTTACTCGTGTCAGATTTTGGCATCGGTACTCCTGCTTCTACAGGTCCAAGCCACTGGCGCTTACGCGAAAAAGATGTGTACATAACCCACTTTTTATCCCAAGTATTTACATCATTCAGCCACTCATTGTTAGGATGATAACTAAGTAGTTCCGTGCATACGTTAGTTCTCTTCTGAACCTAAAACGGCGTCAACTCATGTTGCAACCAAACTGAATATTTCCAGGTCTTTTCTAAAGCATGGAGTTGTTTTTCTACTGCAGTATGAGAACACTGAAGCTGCTTTGCCCGACAACGTGAAGTGAACCTGGGATCTACTTCTATGAGTCTTTTTAACTCATTTACATCTATTGTAGGAGGTCGTCCAGAATGAGCTTCATCAGATAGGTCATAATTTCCATCCTTAAATCTTCTGAACCAATGTTTGGTGGTATCTTCAGAGAGCACACCTTCGCCCATCGTTGCACATACATATATTAAGCACTGCTTTAGTTGCTTTTCGACCTAAGCGAAATTTCTGAAGTAAAAGCAGCCGGTAAATTTACCGTAGTTTTAATATTCGAGATCCAGTTGTCAACTGATCTGATATACAACTCTTGTTTTATTTATATACTACTCCAAGAAATTCGAGATAGTTCTATAACGTTTTAGAAACTGATCGAAAAAAGTGGTGGGTTTATTAGTTGCTAACCTAATAGAAATACTGTTTATTGTGCAACGGGTAACACGACTGCGATGTTAATGTTTGGACATAATTTAAGATGTAAGCTAGACTTAATTTTACCACAAAGTGAAAATCACAAACACCCTGAACAAAATGTATTAAAAAAAAGTAGAAGTTTTAAAATTGGGTAGACTGTGTGGGCTAAGTGGTCTATTGCGATGCAAAGTATAGTATAGTATAGTATAGCTAGGTATAGTTACAAAAATTATAGTTTCTAGAATGTTCTCCATTTATTTGAAACCAAATGAAACAAACATCATAAAACGCGTAGATCAGATAAGGAAGATTACTAGCGCGGGTGACCATGGGGTTAGTAGTGAGTTCCCCTCCAGTCAGTATCACAGTCGATGCTGTCCATGCAACGATCGCCCCAGTCTGCACCCACGTTACAGAGAGATCAGCAACTTGTTTCGACACCTGCTTCCTTAGATACAGAGAGTGTCATGAAGAACGAAAGTGGGGGAAGGTTCAAATAATGTAGTTTACGAAGTACGGGAAGAAAGCAGAGTGGAAGGATAAGGGAACGAGGGCAGGTACTGGGGCAAATAGAAACGTTCACTGTAGAATAAAGTAGTTATGTGATTATTGTCAAATCAGGACCCACTACTGGTATTTGTACTTCTTCAGAGGGAAGCGAACCCGCAGCGCGCCCACTAATAAAATGATTCTATGCTAAAGCGATCATTTCTTTTCGATATACCATGTTCACCATTGCCAAAAGACTTACAATAAAAAAAAAAACGAACGAAGAATACAAATTACAATATGTACTAGTAGAAGTGATCAGTGGTTTCCATTACTTGTAGTGTCTGAATTCATTGTGTATTTGTTTAGTGAAAAAAAATATTTTATTACAGTATGGATTATTTTTAACTTAATATTCATACCTTCAAGACGTACTGCTGTATCTTCTCTTCAAAAATATGTACTTTCACATAGTATATGTATATAGGTTTATAATCTTTTGTAAATCTTAGCTAGCTTATGTTAAAAAATATGTTTATAGCGTCATATGTATGTCAGTAAGATAACGCGTCCACAATTACACTCGTATAAATTAATAATATCAGAACCCTTGATGATCTGTCTTGTTTAAACAAAAAACTATTGGAACTTAAAATATTTTATAAGCACTTACTTGCTAATTTACTAATCACCATCAGAAAACAAAATACATGAAAAAACGGGAATAGACAAATCAACACATTTGGACTTAACGAAACTCCTTTCAAAGATTATGTTTATTCATACCACTCCTTGTAAACAACTGCTTCAAAATAGTTAAACTTACAGAAGCATTCTATACTTAAATCTGCGGCCAATAAAGAGTTAAGCTACGGACATCAATTTCGGAAGTACGACATTATGAAGCGGCGAACTATGCCAAAACTGCCAACGATTTGTAGCCGCATATGGTCACATTTATGGCAAATGCCAAACACTAGACCGCGCAAACAAGTACGGGAGTGCTTTAAAATTTATTTGACGTTAAATATTTTATGTGGTAATAGATTCTCGCTCGCAAATGCCTGAAGTGAAACGAGCGAACGCGAAGTATTCTTGGATTTTATGTATTAAACTAAGACGATCGACATAAATTTATATAAACACCTACAAGTGTACAGCTGTGACCCCCCGTTCACAATGAAAGCTTTTAGAAAATTAAAATCGGAATGATATACAAGCCTGTTAATATTTTTATTGGTCTCCGAAGTAGTCTCTGTTCCTTTCTAAGCACCATCACATGCGATGAACCGTCCGTCCAAAGAATGAAGCAATCATCCTTTTCCCTTGACTTCTGCCCCTTTTTTACTTTTTACTTTTATCGGCAAATCTTTGAATGGAAAAATCTATTTCGCAGATTGTTTTTTAGTTTGGGGTTCTTAACAATATTTCCAGCTTTCATCACCTGTGACGATATCATATACAGCATTCGAGACACCTTTATCATACTTTGCTTGAAAAGTTGAGCGGCACAAATCCAAGCGAGGGTGTCTTTTAGTTTCCGTTAAATTATGAGGTAACCATGTCTCCCCTCCTCTTTATACTCCCTCCCTGGGTTTAGAAGTCGAACTCAATCATACTTAAATCCTTCTCGGTGCATACTACTGCCCTTCCCCGAGAATCAACTTTTTTTCTTAATTTGAAAATCTGTTGGAGGACCTAATCCCAACCTCTAACCATACAATAATCATGGGTGACTTCAACACCTGTCTTCTAAAAAATGACTCTCGATCCTCCTCTCTTATCTCGATATTACAATCTACTAACATGTTCTCACTCCAACTAAACGCTACTCATCATTTTCCTAACTCTATTCCCTCTCTGCTCGATCTTATCCTAATCTCCTCTGAAGATCACGTCGAAAAGTACGGTCAGTACTCCGCCGAAGCGTTCTCCTATCATGATCTTCTATTCCTTTCCTATAAATAATGCCCCCCTAAACTAAAACCTAATATACTTATGCTACGCAATTTTGGTGGTATGGATTTGAATAACTTGCTTAAGGATGTCAGTAGTATTGACTGGAAACCACTGTTAGCAGCAGTTTCGGTAAATGATAAAGTCGACATTTTCACCACGTCCATTCTACGACTGTATGATAAACATGCTCCCGTACGACCTGTCAAATTAAATCACGCGCCATCTCCATGGCTAACAAGGGAGATCAAAGATCTTCTGTCAAAGAAAGCTGCAGCGAAGTATAAATTAAGGATAAGGCCTAGCGCATTTAATAGGGAAAAGTATATATCTATGCGGAATCGCTGCAATAAGGTGTGTAGAGACGCTCAACGCCAACACATTCATTACAGTGTACAAAACAACGACCCAGCTAAAGGCTGGAAATTCCTCAGGAAACTTGGAGTTGGAAAATCCAAGACTAATGTCATTCCAAAAACATTAAATACTGATTAGCTTAATCAACACTTCACTACCCTGTCCAATTTTGATAGGACCATTAAGGCTAAAACACTTAATAATCTTTCACTCATTCCAACGTGTAATTGTACTCCTTTCAGTTTTAATCAATTCTCGGCTTGTGATGTTAAGACGAGCATTTTGGGTATCACTTCTGACGCAGTTGGAAGCGATTATGTCAGCCGTAACATGGACCTCCCTATCCTTGATGAAATTCTACCCATCATCACCCATATCTTGAACCACTGGGTATTAACCGGAATTTTCCCATGTTCTTGGAAAGATGCCCAAGTTACTCCTATACCAAAGAAACCAAATTTATCATCCTTTTCTGATTACCGTCCAATCTCTATATTATCCTTCCTTTCCAAAGTCCTTGAGCGCTTCGTCCATAATAAACTTCGTTCATTCCTTACTAAAAATAATCTTCTTAATCCCCATCAATCTGCTTTCCGTTCCTGTCACAGTACTGTTACAGCCCTAGTGAATGTTACGGATGACATAAGAATGGGAATGGAAAATGGAAATCTTTCTTTACTTGCTCTCCTTTTGCTTCCTTTTTTACCAATGCTTTCAACGCTGTCGATTTCGATATTCTGCTCAGTATCGTTAGCTCCCTTAACATATCTCCAACGGTAATTGATTGGCTTCGTAGTTACCTGTGTGGTCGCCGACAGCGTATACGCATTGAAAATACTCATTCAACTTGGTGCAACATATCTACTGGCGTTCCCCAGGGTGGCGTTCTATCTCCTCTTCTTTTCGCAGTTTTTATAAATTCAATCTCACATTAACCTCTCTCTCATTGCCACCTTTATGCAGATGACCTACAAATATACTCCCAAGCACCCCTAGAAAGATTATCGGAGGCTCTTGACAATATTAACAAGGAACTGACTAGAATCAGCGATTGGAGTTTGTCACATGGGCTATCGGTGAATCCAGCTAAGACCCAGATGATTTTTGTCGGCAGCACCAGGAATATCTCAAAGATCAACTGGTCACAGCTTCCGCCTATTATTTTCGAAGGTACATTGATTACAATTAGTAAAAAATTAAGAAATTTGGGAATATATATTGACTCAGAATTATCTTGGAGCCCACAATTGCAGGAAGTAAGCCGCAAATTGTTTGCATCTGCGGGATCATTGAGACGGTTACGAAACTTTCTTCCTACTGCCACCAAAATCGCACTTGCAAAGTCGTTACTCCTCCCAATCCTTGATTACGCCGACGTCAGCTATCCAGATCTCACCGAGGCCCAACTAGACAAACTCGAGCGTCTTCAAAATGTTTGCATAAGATTCATATTTGGTTTGCGCAAGTATGATCACGGTTCAGAATTTCGCAAAAAACTCGAGTAGCTACCAATACGTTTTCGCCGGAATACTCACGTCCTTTATTGTATAATATATTGTTTAACCCTTACCACCTTCCTATCTTAAGGGACGCTTTGAGTTCCTTCATGATTCACATACTAGATTCTTAAGATCGTCAGAAAACCTAGAGTTAAAAATGCAATGTAAATGTAAAAAATAATATTTGTATCACATCATGTAATTAATATTATATTATTATTATTCTTCTTTTAATTATATCTCTATCTTCTTCTATTAATTATATATATATATATATATATATATACTATATATATGTATATGTATAAACATATACTCAAAGAGTTTCTTATTTCAAATTTAAATAAATTTTTCATCGGTTGCTTTTCTTACTGGCCTATTATAAACACTTTTAGTAGGTATGACCCATGTATGTTCAAATACAGTTTTGTGAACTTTCAGTGTGACCCAAGATCACACTGAAAATTCGCAAAACTGTGTGAAAATAATACATAAATCTGTGTTAGGTAAATGTGGGTTTTACAGAGATGTTATTATTTAGAAATTAATTTCAGATTTTACATTAATTAAATATATCAAGACAATAATGATAATTAAATAAGAATGACTATTCATAATACAATTAACTAAAAAAAAGATATATCAACGGTTTATGTTATTTACAATTTAAAATATTATACAAATAAGATAATTCTCCATTAATTAATATTACAATTACGATCCTCCATGTTTTTTTTTAATCTTTTAAAAGCTGGCTAGGTAAAATGGTTAGTGTAGTTTAAAAAAACTCATTAACCCTTTTCAATGCTGAATTTTACACAGAATTTTTTGTCCCTTAATTTTACACGTTTTCTGTATATTCATATTTTAGTTAAATTAAATTTAACTAAACTGAACTAAACTAAAGTTAAATTAAATTTAACTAAACTGAAAATAAATCCATCCACATCACATACTTGCTAAATCTATTATGGAATTAATACCGGCCTTGGAAAGTAACTAAAAATGGGGGTCCAATGTTTCAAGTTTACTTGTAGGCAACACTGATAAATATTTATTTTGGTATCAATATGTTTGTAATGCTTCTAAGGACGCAAGATTTTCAAAAGAAATAGTCAAAGGGATTCTGTACATATTACCTTTGAACCTGTACCTTTATCTTATACTCACAATTCGTTACAAGACGTTCTTCGTAGATGTACTTATCACATGTAGTGTCCTAGTAGAAATTTTGTAGTATGTGGAAATATGAATATTTTATTAGTTGTGACAGTAATGCTTGTAGTTCAGTAGAAGTTTGTAACTCTAATTAATGAGGACTTGAGCATATGTAGAAGAATTTCTTAAGTTGTTACTTTTGTTAGGTATAGTACTTATGTGTATGTATGTACTTATCTTTTGTAGGCCGAGACAACAGCCGCTTGACACCTACCACGTTTGGAATGGTTGATACATATGTCGCGGGGGATTTTTCAAACATAGTAACAGTGGTTATAAAGAACATCTAGACTCGGGGCAATAATTTGTAGATGACAGAATTTTTGTTTATATGGTAATCGAAACCGCCACCTTAGGAGTCAGAATCCTGACTCCTCTACCAGTAATCACTCTCTACTTGTCACTAGACAAACGTGACAGTCAATTAAATCGAACGTTTGAAAATAAAATATTTATACAATTAATTTAAAGTTTAATATTTATTTTATACGATTAAATTTTATCAAGTACAGTAAAGAAGTTATATTTTTTTGCTCAATAGTTACTTTACTTAGAGTAATAAGGAAGAAATGGTTTTTGTCTATCACAGAAAAATCAACGATATTTCTAGTTTTTTTTTTTTAAGTAGGTACGTTATACAGATATTACGATTAACTTATCTCCTTTAACTGTAATATGTTTTATCTAAATTGGTCGTAATTTACCCAGAGCTCTAGCCTAAAATGTAAAGAATATAATGTTATATATCACTTTTTATCTTCGAAAAATTAAGGTACAGTTGTTAAGCAAACGACATGATAAAAAGAAAAAGATAAGATAAGCTGTCGTAGTCAGCGTGCTTACATTTTCCTGGGTTCTATTTTTGGTTTTTCAATTGTATGAGTGTATATATAAATAAGTAATTATATATATTTCCATCATGTGATTTGAATCATCATAACAGAGAGGAAGTTTCGACTACAACTTATGGTTTTTTTTTTTAAATTAAATTTTAATTTTAAGTTTTATTCAAAAATAAATAAACTTAATAGGTAGATGTTAGGTTGGCGAGGTAATTACAGAAGTATAAGTTAGCTATACCCAATTTCTGTATTTGAATAGTGTTCCTTGTTTTATGAATCTCATCTTCCCTGTTGTAGTTTTTGAAACTTTCAATATTACTACGAAAGGGTTGCAAAAGGGTTACGGGACATGTAAGTAATATTAAATACGATAGAAAACAATTGGTCAGAATAATTTTATTAGCGTTAGAAACTAAAAATCCCTGAGGATTTCGTCGGTGTGGATTGTCATGTTCTATTTTGCAAGCTTATACAGAAAATGTTATGAACGAATCAAAAGGTTATTAAATTTAGAAAAATTAGGGCGCCTTATGTAGGTAGGTAGGTATTTTTACTGTCTTTTTATAGTGTAGGGGGATCAACGAGCAGACGGGTCACCGAAGGTTAGTGACTTCCGCCGTTCATGACACATCTCAACACTACCAACAAAGAGTCACAAGAGTGCTGTCCGCCTTTTAGGGTTGAAGGGAGGAGGGGACGGGAAAGTTAGGAGGGGAAAGATGGAAAGGGAAAGGGATTTGGGCCTCGAGTAATCTCACTCACACGGTCACACAATGCAAGCATTGTTTAACAGCCGGTTTTCTGTGAGGCCGTGGTAATACTCCGATCGCCGCCGCCGCGGCCGTGGGTATACTCAAGCTGGCCCATAAGTGCCAAAGCATGGCTCTTTTACGTTAAATGGTTTATTGATTACGAAACAAATAAATAAATAAATAAATAAACAAATTAAATAATGTATAGTTATTTTACATTAAGTTGACCTTCAATATATATTTTTTAAATATTTGCTTACTATTTGACTAGCTTATTTACCCTATTCATGTTTTAAATAAGCAGGTTTGTAAAACTTCTTAGAATAAAAACTTTTATAAACTTAAAAAGTAACACTATCGAACAAAAGCTCGTTCATTGAAACCACTTAAATAAATATTCAGGCCGGGCCTGTTGGTCTAGTGGCTAGTTGCCTTGATTGCTGAACCGGAGGTCATAGGTTCGGTTCCCACTCGAGAGAAAAAAAAAACAGTGTCTGCCCACTAAGACACAGGAATAATTCCTAATGCTGGAGTTGTCTTTTAAAATAATGAGAATGAGAATGTAGTATCTTGCGATTACAATCGGACGTTGCCATAGCTTCAAATACTCCATATTCCAAAACCCAGTGTTGACTACAGAGCTCTATCTATGCTACATAGTAATACAAGGCTACATACAGAAAGGCTACAAAAGTGCTACAAAATAAACAACAGAACAAGCACGGCGGCGCGGCGTACAGAAAGCTCACTCAAATACGCGTAAATATGGACACTGGCCACTAGAATCGACTTAATACCTTATGTATAAAACCGACATTCTATATTTAATACATTTAATGATGGTCCGATTACGTTAAAATGTATCTTGTATCTACGAACTAAAGCATATTTTGCATTTATACTCAAGATATCAATTTATTTGTGTCAGGGTTTTAATTGACATACATATATGTATGTGTGCGGTGTATTTGGCAATTTAAAATACACACATAAAAAGTGTCCAGGTATCAAGTACGTTCCCATTTCCTTCTTGTAAACTATATGTGTACAAGAGGGAAATAGTATTATAATAGTATTAAAAAAAAACCGAAGTTTGCAGTATGAATATTAACGTGTATCATAGAATTTTCTTGACTTCTTCGGAATGAAAAATGATCTTGATGACTTTCGATTTAATGATGTCGTTGACATGTAATTCACAATGTTATATATAAAAATATTTATAAATTATATTCTGTTGAGCGAGTGCGGTTGTTGCTCGATATTTGTCTTGATGAGAAAGAGAGAAAATGAGGCCGCGGGCGATCCCCTCGACAGTCGACATGGGTTTGTGCGTTAACAAAGTGATTTGTTAGTTATGAACTTATTTTAAATGATAAAAAACTACATATTTAACTGGAGATGTTTTGAACAGCTATAAAAAACTAATTGCAAGCCAGCACATGGAGATAATGCCTAACGCCAGTCTGCCCAGACGGGCAGCTCATATTCTGATCACACTCTCGTTAGGAAAATGAAAACCAAAAAAAAAATAACACTAATATATTATATAGACAAAGTTTAAATTTTGGGAAGTTTATACAACTAAAAAGGGTTTATACACTAAGCCAGTTCTAGACGGCAAAACACACTACTATCTGGTAGGTAAAGGCTGAAAAAATCCCCATCCAGGTCTAAGTCCGGTTTTCAACCCAGACATTTTAAATTTCACCCGAGTTCGGCGACTTGTCTGCAACACCACGTACGTTCGTGCACATATCAAACGCAGGAATAGTAGCGACGTAAGTAGCTAACCGAGCGTGTCTAACTTAATACTTTTACAATGTCATAAATAACATTAAGTTAAGAAATATGAGCTATAATGGCAGTAGATATTATTTTTACAATAAGTAGCTAGGGAACTAGCAACACATTTTTTATTTATATTTAAAAAAAGAGTATTTAAATAACAATCCCTGTGCAAGGTTCTGAATAGTTAGATACAAGAACTCAGAAGGTTCCTACCTAAAAGTACACTAAATACTAAATAAAATATCTTACAACACGTATCCCGCATAATACGGAGTAAAACACACAATAAATATTAAAATAATTAGCAATTTATGTTAACCGATACCTTATAACGTTTTATTAACAGAAATATTGTGATATACTCGTATATTAAAGTTGAGCACTTAAAGCAAGATTGTTTATATAAAAACTGAGCGAGTTAAGAGGCTGAGAACACGTGTATGAGTGCGCGCGACGCATGTCGCAGGCAGTAACTCAACATTGGACATTTTACGAAACGGTTAAAAGACTTATTAGGGGACGTACATTATTAAAACATGTTATATATTAATCGTATAAATTAAGTAAATTTATAATATGGCGGTAAATCGGGCCATACAAAATACATAAACTTTGAATTCAATGGGAAAATTTATAGTATATTGACAGGAGAGGAAGAATAGAAAGGGTAGGTAGGGGCTTTGCCTATACAGATGGATTGAAGGAGTATAAGCAGGTCGCAAACTTATAACTAGAACTAGCTGGTTTTTGGAAGTCCAAGCCCTCCAACTAATACAAAAATTTATTTATTATTATATATGTACTCGCACCTGTGTTGCGGGTCTTCAAATCAATCCTCAAATTTCTGTTCTGAGTCTGGGTGTTTTTTGTGCCCGTTGGTTTCATTCGCAAAAACCCGCTTTCCCTTCCGACCAAAACAGTTCTCCGACAAGCTAGAGCCTGCACATATGAACGCATATATATATTTTTATTATATTTTATTTTAATAGTAAACAGTTCAAAATAATTAATACAGAAAGCTCTTACAAAACCCATAGCTGGCCCAATTCACGACATACGAACAATTATCTACCTATTTCACGAGGTGTGGTCCCGGCAAACGCACCGTTTGCATATGCAAACGTTATGGTAATATCCGAAAACGTTCAACTGTGAACAACAATGGTTTTAGACACCTTTTGTTCCACGGATTTGAATGTATAAGGGTTAAAATTTTAACTATGCTTGCTATGACATCACGGTTTTTAGGTTTAAAAGTTTTATATTCATTTGTTAGGATACGTGGGCACTGTTTAAAAATTAGGAACTAGCTCCAAAACGAAATGGATTTAAAAGATGGGAAAGTTTTTGTACTCATGAATGAATGTCATTCAACCGTTATTTTCTGGTCTAATATTATTTTAGACAGACTTGCTTAATTCTATAATTTATATCTAGATAAAGAGAAATTATAAACATACATGCACACAAAAATCGATTTTCTAAATTTATTTGTGATAGTGGTATTTCTAAGTCGATAACATTCCCTTAGCATTAATCACCACACAACATTATGGTTTAATCTTGAGTGATCCCGACTGCTAAGCCAGAGGTGTGATGAGTATGTTTTTTTTTAGTATTAGAAGTATATAGATCTATTTATCAGCAGTCTGGTTACCATAGTACCAGCTCTGCTTAGTTTGGAATCAGATGGTGGTGTATGGAATCATTGTTTATTATTATTATTATGGTTAAGGATACCTCTCTTTTAAGTCTTTAAAAAATTTATACGTGTATATCCTTTTTAACAAAATAACTACATGGACTTGGTATAAAAGTACAATATAAAAAAAAAAACACTTAAAAACGAAAGGAAATACTAACGTTTTTATTTAACAATGAAACAAAAACAAGGAGTATTACGAATATAAAAACTTTATAAAACAACTCTTCAAATCCACCGTTTAGATTACTTATATGTATATGTAGGTATACATATTTAGTATAACTATTATAGCCACGACTTATCTAATTATAGATGAGTCGTGGCCATTGATGATAAGATAATGCCAATTATTTCATGATATGGTCAAACGTTAGTGATCATATCATGCAATAGATACATTATCACCATGAAGTGTCAATTCTATGATCTGGCTACGACAGATAAATTCAAACATAATTGTTTTTTTTTTATCTTAAAATAATTTTGAATGTTGGTAACAGTGATTTTGGTGAAATACAGTAGTAAATAAAACTGCGACATCAGTGCTGCTTTCGAGAGATTATCAGCTATCAAATTAAAAACTTTTTAAAATTATAGCATAATCAATTTTTACTTTTCTTTTTATAATATCTGTACTATATTCCAGTGATATTCATATCTATACCATTCTATGGTTAATAAAGAAGTTTGAATGAATTTCAAAATTAAATTTGCGGTTTTCTTATTGGAGTTTAAAATTTCGAATTGTCTACGAACATTGTCGATTTAAAAAGAATTCATTTACGTTTGGAATGCTTGGAATGCGTTTCATTTGTTTCTGTCGAATTTCGCCTTAGCCATCGGTCTGTTACTGTAGCAGAACAAAAGGAATGAATGCATTTTTAACTGACACGAACTAGAATACGATAATTTTCTAGGTACTCTTTTCTAAAATTGTTTAGTAAACTCTAGACTTATTTTTTATATCAGTTTTCTTCTGTTTGTTTGATTTATACTGCTTTAATTAGGTTCTGTAGATAATGTAGAAAGGTAGTGATGTCACTCGCACACTTTGAAATTTAATTAAATTTAGGCAAACTTGTATTTTCTCTGGCCTTTATTATTGATATAACAAAACCCACACTTACTATTATAAGGAAAACTACTAATAGTTGTTAGACATATTCCTATTTTGTTGCTGACGACAATTCCTTAAAAAAACTTCTAGAAAGAACGGTGGTTAATCAACCTTTAGGGAGGATAAATCGCCCAGTTTTCCTACACTAAAACAAACTAATAAATCACTTGTAAAAAAAATAGTAACGTGTAATAAAATATTATAGTATGAAAAACTATTTAGAGAATTTATTTTAGCTGTAGTGTAAACAAATTGCATAGTAAAATATACACAGTAATTAATTTTATTTATCAGTATGCTTTTAATATAATATTTTTTTTACAAAAGCATGACTGAGTGCATTAAGGATGATATGTAAAGTTATTGGTCGAAAGTAATCCAATATCCAATTATGATTACATACACTTACGCTCACGGATATATTCCCAAAGGAGTAGGCAAGGGCATTGAACGCTCACATTTGGCCAACTATAATTTGATCCCACATAAGTATAGCATATTGGATGCATATTACCGTCAACAGGGCACTGTATATAAACTATCTGATAGAATACTGTCCAATCCCTTAGTGACATTTTAAGACACCCACGGTAAGAAATGGTGTCATTCCTATTCTACTCCACAGAGAACAACATGGCTTTCATTTTTATGATTAATTTAAGCTTAAAGGCACACACAGCTGTATTAAGACTGAAACAAACAAAACGCAATCGTAATAATGAGGTCCTTTGTAGGAAAACGATTAGTACAAATGACTACAGTTAGTTAGAAATGGGTTAATGAGCTAAGAAGGATTTAGGTAGAACTCCACAATTATTTCAAAAGACTCCAGGACACTTCACTTCCATTCCATTTAACCGTCCTCTGAGACTCGTCTTAGATGTCTGAATGCAACAATTGTGACCGGTATCCTAGACCTGTATTACTTATACTGGAAGTAGATAGATAGAAATTGTGTTGAATTTTGAGTTTTTTTTTCGGGCTAAACAATTTATATAATTTTTCAAATAGTTTAAGTTAAAGTAATCAAAATAGTATTAAATTTACAACATACTTATAGTTATTATAAACTAAAAGGTCCGTTTCAACACGTGAAATAACAGTGACATAGGATTTGAAAAAAATATATATATATCCAATGCAACCAATTCTCACAATGAATGGAAACAAACAATATTACTCTTAACATAAATTTCGAATTGTTTAGTTTCATAGTTTGACAGATATTTAAAATTAATAATGATAATAACATAAAAGACTTTCAAAATAATATGATAACATTTGAGTGAGTATAATGAATGGGAGCTGCCTAATCCATTCTAGAACGGCGTGCGAGGCACCCTTTACTGAACCGTCTGTATCAGACCAGCGGTCGGGGAGGCCGTAAACAATATCTGATAGAGATCTCTTTAATGTAAGACCATCCATTGTACTCTAATTTGTAACAATCAAATGTGTACAATAAACAACATTTAATCTGTGATAGGAAAAGATCAATCGATCAGTCACTGCAGTACACTCCTGTACATATTCATCTCCCAATGTTCGCCATAACACCTGTCAACATTATATTAAAGGATTTCCAACGCTATATAATGTATCGAGAGGAATTGTATGATATACATCTATTACAATCTGGATAGTTTGTGTTACGAATGTTTATTAATCATTAAATTTCTCACTTCTTAAGTATTAATAAATAATTACAAAAAATCATATTGAATAGAGAAAAAAAGCATCCATGTTCTTCATATCAAGGATTTTTTAATTGCCTATGAAGTGGCTTAGTTCTGCAGGGTTCCCGAAAACCTCTCTTTTTGGGTATACTCAGCTCCCTTGCAATTTAAACACATATGACTTACCACTTCACTGTCTGCTTCGGTCAGAAGATGACTGTTGGGAAACCCCCCCGGTTGCGACACGACAAAAAAGTGATTTTTAAACCGTACATTTTTCAGGATAAAAGTAGTCTATAATCTTTCTTAAGCCTATATTTTGTGTGCTTGCTTCAAGACTATAATCTATCTCAGGGCCAAATTTCTTCCAAATCCGTTTAGCTCTTCATGCGTTATATCGTAACAAAAATCCATTCGTTAAAACTTTCATATTTATAATATTGTAAAATGGCTATCTTATGTAGCATTGTTAGTAGACACCTAATATAGCTATATTCTTTAACAAAAGAATACCATGTTTTAAAACTATATAGTTGACAGTAAATTTTATACGATAAATCATTAAGTGCTTTTGTTGGTCCTTCAAAAGGTATTTGTTTTAAACGAAATAAATGGTAAAACAACTCTAAAAGATCCGAAAACAGACGCAAAAATAATTATAAATTTACTTACTGTTTACTCATTTTCATTTATTTCATTCTCAAAAAGAACCCGATCTCAATTTGTGTGCCATTTATCTAGTGCGAGATCTCCAAGAATTTTAAAGACAATTACTCAAAGCTCCAAGTAGGTTATCTAAAATCAAGTCTTGGGAATAAATCCATCATCCCTATAATCGATTGTTCGCTCACCGATGAATAATTGAGAGTATCGAGTCGTTGTTTAATATCGATACCTGTTTATAAAGTTGTTCGTGGTATTTAAAAAAAATAAGCTCGTGGAAAATACGAACAATGGAATTCGTTTGTTAAGATATTTTGTAAAGGCATTGTGAAAAATAAGAAAAGTGTATAAAATATAACCATATTTTTACAAAATTAGAAAAGTTATGAAGTTATAAAGCATTCTATTAAAGCTATCATTTTTAATCGAGTTTTATTTAGTTTATATTATTTGTGGTGTTCCCTTAACAGGTTATAATAATTAAAACATTCATCATCATTATCATCATCATCTGCCTATCGCAGTCCACTGCTGGACATGGGCCTTTCCCGTTGCACGCAACTTCGATCTATTTTCGGCTTCTCGCATCCAGCTAATACCAGCCATCTTACTCAAATCGCCGAGACGCGGTCTCCACTCAAGAACTCGTTTTTCTCAACGTTCGTCGGTTCTGAGGCTAATGGCCAGCCCACTGCCACTTCAGCTTGCTGATCCGGTGGGCTATGTTGATTACTCTGGTTTTCTGCCGGATTACCTCATTCCTGATTCGATTCCTTAAAGAAACACCGAGAATAGCCATCTCGATTTCGTCAATGCTGACTTCTGGCAGGACTTCGGTGTAGTGACGTGTTAATGAGGTTCTGGGGTCCTCATTTACAGGATCAGGTCGAGATGCATGCGAAGCGTTTAACCGGCCATAGAAGCTTTCGACTTCCGAAAGGAGCGCTGGCTTCGAAGCAAGGACTTCTCCGGTTGAAGTAAACTTCGTCTTGTTCTTCGAAGAGATTGTAAAAACACTTTTGACCCCCGATTCTGCTAGATCACTCTTTCTATCGAAAGAGCGTTGAAGCACCGGAGGTCGTGTCGTACGAACCTGCTGATCTCTCGGTTTAGAGTTCGCTTTGCCAGTGACAGGTGGGTTTTCACGTCGTTCCTTCATTAACCCTAGCAGCGTAAGGGCAGGAAGTCGAACCGAAAGGTTCGACTTCCTGCCCTTACGCTGCAATTAACAAAATCTCGTACCTTCTTCCCTGAGGATACGAAACACTTATTCGAGTTTCTGGTTCACGTCTTTTGTGGTTTCCACGGCAGCGAATCGGACAAGTCGGTGGTCACTACAGGCATCAAGTCTATTGATGACTGAGACGTCTCTGAATATGTGCTTCCTGTCCGTCATAATGAAGTCGATCTCATTTTTGGTCATAGCATCGGGGCTTTGCCACGGTCACTTTCTCTGGGTCTGTTTCTTGAAAAATGAATTCATTAAGAAGAGCCCCTCCCGTTTTAGGAAGTTAACAAGCATTTGTCCCTTATGATTCCTGCTTCCAAATCCATAGGATCCTACTACCGATTTCCTGCAATTCTGTACTCCCAGTTTAGCGTTGAAGTCAACCATAACAACATTGTAATGGGGCTTAGTGGTACAGTGGAGGGCCCTCGATATGTCATTAAACATAACCGACATAAACTCACTTGAAAACGACTTTTTAATAAAACTTAATTGAACATAATCAGACTTTAAAAAAGTAGACAACCGAATTCATTGCGTCTATCATAACATTTAAGACTTATATGGTTTTCTCATGGATGCCATTGTCACAACTGGACCAAACTCTCATTTAACTACCCTTGAAGTACATTCTTTCAAATAAAAAAGAACACAGGTCCACAAATAAAAAACTGGTCTGTGCTGGGTGTACGACGTGTATTTTCCGACGTATTTTTACCGCTGAACACGAATCTGAAGTCACAAACGTAGCAAAAGAAATTAGGATTCTTAGAACATTCATGATCGCCATGAGTACTAAAAGATCCAGCTAAATTTTGAGTAGAAGAAGCATTACAATCCATTAAAATAAACAAACCCCGCACGCTAGAATACCTGGCCCGGTTTTTTTGATTTTTCTCCGTTTTTTGCAGTTTGACCCAAAATTTTGACTTCAAATTCGTGTTCAGCTGTAAAAAATACGTCGGAACATATATGTTGCACACCCAGCACAGACCATTTTTTTTTGTGGACCTGTGGAATCATTGAAATCGGTTTGCGTGATATTGAGTTATTCGTCCATTTGTCGCGCACATGCTTAATGCAAATTTAAGACTTATATGGTTTTCTCATGGATGCCATTGTCAGAACTGAACCAAATCAAAATGCGACCACACGGGAAGCACCAGCCTTCAAATAAATAAAAAAAATCATCGAAATTGTTTCACGCAGTCGAAATTTCTGAGGTAACAATCATAAAAATATAAATATACAGTCGAATTGAGAAACTCCTCCTTTTTGAATCCGGTTAAAAACACGAATAATTGAAATCACTTTGACCACTTATAAGAAATGGCAACTAGCATCTACTCTATTTTTAAGCCGATTGAAACAAAAATAAATTGTTTACTCTTAAATGTTCATACATACATTTGTACGCTCACGCCTGCATCCCTAAATGGGTAGGCAGAGGTGTATTGTCAGCGAAGAATGTCATGTTGCCGTGGCCCTCGGAAGCAGGTACGAGGAAGGAACACTGTGGTGGTTTTAGCCGTTCAAGTCCGGCATACCCCTCTGCTTGGTCATCGGTCATCATCATAGTCCATGAGGATTTCCACAAGAAAAAAGAAAAAGCAGGGGTGTATTAGCTGCCCACATTTTGCCAATTAGAATTTACACTAACGTCAAAGAAAATTACGAGCTCTCGTAATTTTCTTAGACGTTAGATATTGAAAGGAAAATGTAAAAATAAACGAAAGTAATCATTGATACTTCTAAGGCCCCAACCAACACACCATAATGTAAGATAGTTCATGAAATGTAAATTACTCATAATAAATGAGTAGGTAACCAACTATTAACCTAACCAAGTACTAAATTTAATTACAAAGTAATACTCGTAATATTGAATACATTACTACACAACTTAACAATAATGATGATCAGTTGTCTACAGTTACAACACAAAGATGGTACAACAATGGAAGAAATTATACTTTAATGTTTATTATAGAAGATGTTCAGTATCAATCAATCTATCAATCAATTAGCATACTGTAATCTAATGTTGGACATAGGCCTTCTTTTAATATGCACCATCTATTAATGTCTATCCCAGCAACGCTTTTAAATTTTAGGTGTACGGAATAACAGTAACATACACATAATTGTTATCTTTCTTTGTAGTGTTAACATTCAATTCCGAACACTGCCATTGATACGTACAATAGTCTAATCATTCATCAGCTCCAGCTACATTTTAGAGCCATTTAAATACAAGCCGTCTATTTTTGTAATAATACTTATAATGCCATAATCAGCAAAAGTAAATCAAATGAATCCCGAAATTAACAAAGAGTTATTTATTCATAGTAAGGTCACTATTCTGAGTAAGTCTTAGTCAGCCACCTTGCTTGGGAAAAGTTATATTGTTTTGGAGCGCGAATTTAATTAACAGCAAGTTCGATAGGGAAATAGGGAATGCTATTACCAGCTCAATCTGGTTAGTGAGTAATAGGATTACTGTTACCTAACAAGTTTTTTCATTGTACTAGTTAGCTTGTGTTGTAAAGGCTACAGTGGTAATATATTTTGTGTTCTTGCAACTAACAAATGAGCTTAGAATATACATGTACAGCCATGATCACATTTTTGAGAAATAATAAGTGATCATTTATAACAGAAAGAATTTGTTATATTATGCGCCGAATATTTCCTGATGATATGCCATTCATAGAGATGGTAGAAGTATTACTTATACCATTGAAATATTGGGCATTACAATTTGAAGGACCCTGTCACAATCCGTCATAGTTTTCTATTAACTGGGTTTTGTTTAATTTCCCTATCAATAGCTTGATGTAGATTATATTTTAATACTCACTTCGTTATGGTTAGACAGTTAAAGGTTATTCTTTTATTTAATAAACTAAGGAAGAGAACAGAAAGATTGGCAAGGGAACCTTCAAATGGATTTTAGCCATGTATTGTGCAATTTCAGTACTTGGTATTTTATTTTAACAATGTTCGTCAAAATACTGAGAACTGCAGCTCCTTTAATTAATTAAAAAAAATATACTATATTCAACGGAGATTATATAAATATCTATTATTCCACACAAGTACTATTTTAGACCTTGTGCTTTCTATCTGCTAGTGAAGTAAGCTCATCAGATTATTTAGTAATGTAAGTTTACTACCTAATGTCAGACATCAACTTTTAGAATTAAACATATCAATATGTTAATAGTGATCTCAAATTTTGAATGTCCCCTTTTCAATTTTAAACTTACAAAACAAAAAAACAATATTACGATTAACTAGATTGATAAATAGACTCAAACTTGGAAACATCCCACGGGGTTAAAAGCTCTTACCGATAAGCTAGTTTAACAGCTTGTATAACATATCGTAGCAATGAAGGCGAAGAAATATCACATGTCATCACAATCTATTTTACAAATAAAAATCTTTAGAAGAGAGTTTATGGTAAAATATCAGGTTTCTTTAGTATTTTTAAGGCCAAAAGGTTAGCGAATTGAAAATATTCAAGCGGGCAATAATAAAAGAGTAGTCTATGATTTGGATAAGAAATGTATCATTACAATCAGGGCAAACTACACAGGCTAAAAGATAGTGTGAATATGATCAGATCAGATCATATCACACTTCACTAGTGCGATCTGATCACCGTTCACCGTTCTTCAATATGGCGAGTTTAGTAAGATTCTGTAAACTACCAAATTTAAGTAGATTAAGCTGTTATCTATTCTATAGTATATATACAGTTGATACAGTACCCGCTTAAAGGCCTTCTTGCCCTATCACGGGGGTCTGACTAGATGGACTCTGCCTGCCCTTTCGGGAATATAGGGCTCCTCCCTGTTATGTATGTATTGACACATTTTATTTTATTTCTTATTCAGTTATTCAATCTATTCATTTAAATCGTTCACAGAGAACATTTTACTGTACATCTCTAGCTTATATTATGTAATTTTTTTGAAGCCCTCCTATTGTAAGAGCAATGGATATAATAATATAAAATCTTTTATTAATTGTACTATTTTTTTATGTAATGGACTCAAAACGCAGGTTCTAGCTCAATAAGGAACTTAAACTGAAAAGTGGTAACTTTATATCTCAGGAAAGGAGGCGACCGTGACTGCAATAATCCTCGACTATCCTCAAAGTTACCTGGAACCTCTTTATGTAAGGAAAAGTGGGTAAGGGCCTCCCTTTGTAGATAAACGAGTCCTCAAATATGTATATATTTAAGTTTTAGTCATAGTTTTAGTAAATATTAAGGAATAGACTTGATTGTTTTTACGTTTATATTGATGTCTTCTAAGAAATCTTTAGGAGGTTGGGGGTAGAGTGGCGGACAGATCACTCCATTAGATCTAAGGACAATTTACTAGCATAATTTTAGTTAATGACTAGTATATTTTAGGTTGTCTAACGAAAATGTCATACGAAGATTCGTAACTAATAGTTTTCTAACATGAAATTGTAGTTAAATTGGCATTAAAACTAAATCACAGATTTATAACCACTCAAGTGCAAGCGCCAGTTTAAGTCAAGGGATCACGGGGTTACTCCTAAAAATGAAAAAAAAAAAAATTGTTTCTTTTTATATAATTCCTATACTAAATAAAAACACAAAATATAATATGCATTATGAGCATAACCTGCCTTTAAACATTAAATTATGTTTTCTAGGTTCGGAGATTAATTAACCTACTAGAAAGGTTGATTAATTTTTAAAACTATATAAATACAAACAAGACTGATATTAATTAAATATTCTCAGACTCATTAGACTACTCGCGACGTTTAAGACACATCATAACATAGAAAGGTGGTTATATATATAATTAAAGCTTCTGTCAATTGTAGACGTGACGTGTTGTGGTGTTCAACGACTTACGGATCGATTGTGTTGAGGCTTAGAATGAGAACTGAATAATAAAGAGGGTATATGAAAATCAAGCAATTTAGTATCTTTAGGAAATATAACATGATTGCCATATATCGAAAGATACAGCACCCGCACGACACAGGTCACATACTTCATGATTGTACACTGTTGTGTACAATCATGAAGTATGGTGGCCGTGGTGTTTTGAAATATGTGTGTATTATCTAATATGTAATATGTATACATATTTCTAATTACGAAACATGTATACATTTATATATACATCTAATAATTACAGGCCTGTCTAAGGTTGCCTGGAAGGTATTGCTTGTTGCGATAAGGCCGCCTATTGTACATATTGTACGTAACAATATCAGTTTTATTTTATATGTTATATTTGATACACAATAAAGAGTACTTACTCATCATGTACTTAATTTTTGTAAAGTCCCCCGCTGCAGGATTTCCATTTTACAAAAATAAATACAGGCTACCGATTTGCAAATTCGAAAATAAAATTAGTTAATTAGGAAATTTTGTCCTTTTAAAAGTGGATAAGTACATAATAATGTTGTGCGTGTCCACCGTGTGCTCATGTTTGACCCCACAGTTTTTACTCCTTAAACATAATTAGCAGACCCAAAATTCGGAAGATCCTTTTTAAATGTTAAATTACAGGATTAAAATGTAATTAATGTGTATACATCGCAAGGTTCGAGAAGCCTTTTTTAAGTAGATAGATGAATAATATTAGCTGCTTACGAATTTATACTACAGACCAGATAAATGTTTGTTTTTTAACATTTCTGTCGATATTAATGACGTTTAAAGAAAACAATTTTAATATTGCACAGCAATGTTATGTAACTTATTTGTACCTGCATTACTATATCATTGCTATATTTATTAAAAAACATACAGTTTTATTCACAGCCAGCTTTCGGTTTTTTTAGTTTTAAAGGCGTCTCTCTTCATAGAATATACGTGTATGCAACCCTGGCTTCTGCGAGCTACTGCAGCCGCTAAAACATCTTCCTTTAATTGCGTTAATTTCAGATAGACAGACGGCCATATAAGACACTAGCGTAAACTCTCTTGCATTGCAATCTATGCATTGAACCGGCCACAAATAAATGACAATGACAAAGGCAGGAACATGATGAAACAGTTTCACTCACGTGTGTTTCAGGAATGCCCAACTACGGGGACTATGGCTATGAAATATCTGCATCCCTTACGAGCAGCACGATATTTGAAGCAAGATCAGGGTGCATGAAATAGGTTGGAACTGTGTCAACTGGTTCCTGGAAGCGTCACTCGTACAGAAACACCATGTACTTCTAGTAGGTTCGAAGCCGATTTATCAATAAGATAACCAGTTGGTCTACCACTACATGAAAGAAAAATAAAAGTTGAAACTGCTGGAAACGGGTTGTTTAAACAATAAGGAGTCGTAGACATTACAATTTATTAGTATATTTTTTTAATAATATAATATTATATTATCTGAAACTACAAGTTGTATTCTAAAAAATAATTTTATTTTATACAGAGAAATAATATAGTGTTATGTGAAGGTAGACGAAAACACGAGTGACGTCACACGTCATCCGATAGAAGGCCTTAAGAGCCGCGCTAAGATGCGGCTCTCTTTTCAATGCAATATGATCAACATCGTATTCCTGTTATATTTTATTAAGTCTCTTTGTGTGTGACATTATTGTTCTTATTCCTCAATGATTTTAAGTAACGTTTAGTTACTAAAAATGGGCTATAAGCCCTCTATTTGACCCTTAAGAGCGAAATAGTGAGCAAAGATGCATATGAAACTGCGGGAACAGCTGCCCAAAGAAAGAATAGAGGTGTATTATTAGTTTCATGTGTCTGTCTGTGTGTGTTAGTGTCTGACTGTGGCATCGTAGCTCCTACCTGATAGGACCGATTTTGATGCGGTTTTGTTTTTGGTTTCAAAGAAAACGGGATCGAAGTGTGTGTAAAAGCTCGAGCTTCAATAATATCTGCTTAGCCGTTTGAAGATCAGTTCTTTTCCAACTGTTGGAGGGCTTTTCAAAATACCCTAGTATTTTATATATAAAGTTTTAGAAATAGGGAAAGACAGAACAGTTCCCCAATTTTTTCTCCTGAGTTTACATAACTATCAGTAATACAATCGACAAGGTTTTTTTTTCTAACTAAATTGGATGAAGCAGGCTCTGTGGTCGTCAATAAGTTAATAAATACCGATAATGACCGGCCTGTTCGGCTAGTGGCTAGAGACTCAAAACTCCCCCTCCTCAGTCCTCTCCCCTAATCCGACCTCCCCTTTTTCCCGTCTCCTCATTCATCCTCTCTTCTTTCCCCTCCCCGCATCCCGCTATCCCTCATAACCCTGAGCTGAAGGTGTTCATGGACGGCGGTTCTCGCTTACCATCAGGTGACTCTGAAGTCTATTTGTCTGTCCCCCTATAGTATAAAAAAATCGTGATCATTATCATTGTTTATAAAAATCGCATCGAAGAATTCTGCAGGTGCAATCTTTATGTGTGGCTCATGCTAAATACTAAATAATTGTCATGTTACGAGCGTAAAAAAAATACAAATAGTAAACCTAGAGTGTTAAACTAATCCAAATAGTAAACCTAGAGTGTTAAACTAATCCAAATAGTAAACCACAATCTTAGTCTATATACACAGAAAAAAATGTCGTCACTTAGCCAATCAATCAGAACACAATCCCAAATGTTCGAGTCACGTAAATATCAGAGTCCAATAAACATGTAATACAGGATGAATAAATGCACAAAAATATTGAAAATATGTATAATGTGGAAAAAATCGTTAGACCAGAGACATTATTCCAAATTATTTCTAATTGTATAGATTTAGTCACTCCACTAGATACGAATGTACCCGCAGATAGAAGCAAGTCCACTATCATAAAAGGTAAACCATCGGTCGGTATTTCGGCCATATCTTTAAAAATCGATTATCATTGCCATCACGCATCCCTAGTCGGCATAATATGTGATGACGTGTATGTCAGACATTTCTTACTTAGTTCCAATAAGTTCCTCAAAAATATCCTATCTCGTAATTATAAATATTTATAAAAGAACATAACAATTTAAACAAAACATCAATAAACATTAAAATTTTGTGTAAATTGTTAAAATCTCAGACTACGTCGCGCCTCGAAACATTAGCGCTTGCTTGCTTTTTCTGTTGGCATCAATCAATGCATCACCAAAGTACTTGGAATATCCTCGACGATATTCATAAGCTACGGCAACTATTGATCAGTATGCTTGTTAGCTGTAAGAGGGGATATGAATTCAACTTGCGAATGAAAGGCTTTTTTCAAAATAATTTGAGTGATTACGGATTTACTGGCTGTGCTAATATAGCTTACTGTAACATGTTCATCAATCGGTTTGTAAGAATTATTAAATGTTTTATTGATATTGGATTTAATGCCTTCATAGATTCCAAAAAAGGAATTTGTTTTAATATATAAACTTTTCTGAAAGAGGTTATAATTATACATACATACACTCTACGTATATAACGCCTACACTTTGACGAGCACAATTTAGTCCCATTCAAATAACAGAGGGCAAGGTTATAGCCGTCATTTGGACAGTTTTGGGAGTTAGATAGGTAATGTAGAGTATATTTAAGGGAAGGGGAAGATAGAAAGGGAGAAAGGATATTTTTTATATACATGGATAAAGCAATAGCTCAAGCAAGTTAGGGTCGCATACCTAATAATAATATTCACTAATATAATAACGCTCAAGAGTTTTTTTATTGTTTATTTATTAGATTCTGCAACTACCAGTTGAATTCCATTGTTTTGTATTAGACAGAGAGCGATTGGATTTTGAAATAGGAGTCTTTAATTTTTATAATTTTTATCGGTTTGTTATTACTACACAGGTTTTCATGGAAGTTTCAGCGTTTGAAAGTACTTGATTAAATTTAGAGAAAAATGTGTATTGCAGCTCGATAAAATATTGCGTTAACGAGCTACAAAAACTTGCTATTTGCCTATTAATTAGAGACACACTTTATAGTAGCCAAAGTCAAAGAAATAAAAGGAATGGAAAGGATGGATGTAAGGTACTTTCCAGGGACGGTCTAGAGTACGGTGGTATAACCGAAGTATACGTAAACGAAATCGCGGGCAACAGCTAGTATCACATAAAAACTAGATACTTTATGTCACAAGCGTCATTATAAAGTTATTCTAGACTTCACTTGTAACGGTTTATTTATCTGAATGAATTCCCCATCACAAAAAAAAATGTTGCCAAGAAAATAATAAGAGTTCCCAAGTCGAAAATGTTTATCGTCATCAAAAATATTACTGCGGTTGATATGAAATAGAAATAAGAAAATTGGTTATATGAAAATGTAGCTGAAAGCTGAAATTCTTATTACCCGGCTGTGTGCATGTGTGATGTACATGAACGCTGTTTCTTAGTGAGTTTTATGAAACGTCATACAAACTATTTCTGTGGGAGTTGTAACAGGCGACTAAGAGATCGGACTGTTACCTACCAGAGATATACATATAATTTTGGGTCTGACGTGGCATATTATTTACACGAATCAAAAACAATTTGCCATAGCTAAAATTAATTAAAACAAATTAATGTAATAATTGTAACTGACTTACAAGTCACACCAACGCAAACCGACAGTGCTTCCGCTCGCAACCGAATCACAAGATGTAGTAATAGCGAACGTAAAAAAAAAAGTATTTAATAAAAATTATAAATTAGAGACAAGGACATAGTAGAAGTTTGTTGATTTCTTTACTGAGATCCCAATAAAAATAACTGAAGGTCCAGCTGCCACTGTTCTTAGAAAAAATGATAGACACTAGTAGGTTCAGACAAACTGTGTAAACTCATTACGATCAAAGATAAGATCGATATTAGGCCCGTTTTTTTTATATGATAGTGGAAAACGAGCAGACGGGTCACCTAATGCTAAGTTACTACTGCCGCCCATGGAAACCCGGAACTTAAGAGTCACAAGTGCGTTGCCGGCCTTTTAGGTAGGAGTACGCTCTTTTCTTGGATGTTTCTCTTTCTAGTATACGAGTACATATGCCTGCCAGTATATTTATGATAACATTAATTACCTATGTAAGAAAAATCTATCTACAAAACGATGTGAAAGACATAATTACATTACAAGAGATAGAAATAAATTAGTTCAACCAAAATTTAGATTAACAAAAGTACAAACTAATACAATAATACTGGGGGTATGGGGTACTGTGTTACACTATACGATAATATACCTTGCGATTTTCTTCATCTCAATTAGAAGAAACTTAAAAATTACATAAAACGCATGCTTTGTAAACGTACATTTAGAAAGTAGATAAATATTTAGCTATCAAAAATGCTTGGCAACTTCCTAGTCCTGCTCCATAGACACACTGTAAATGACTGTATTCGTTATTCATTTTTATCATATGACATTCACTTATTTATTTAAGTTTTCAATTATTATTTTTGCTGTGGTTGATATTTTTTATAGAAAATTGACCTAGTGGTAGAGCCATGCTTATGCACGAATGGGCTGTATAAACCGGTGCGATACCACGGCCTCACAGAAAACCGGTTGTGAAGTAACGCTTGCGTTGCATTTCCCCGAAATGAGTGAGGTTTCCGGAGGCCCAACTCCCTCTCTCCAGTTTCCTCTCCCCTCATCTCCTTTCTCCCCATCCCCCCTCTCTTCTTTCCGCTCCCTGCATCCCCCATCCCTTATCACCCTCAAAGGCGGGCAGCGCACTTGCGACTCTTGAGATGCGGGTGTCCATGGACGGCAGTTGGCACTTACCATCAGGTGACCCGTCTGTTCGTCTGTCCCCCTATAGTATAAAAAAATGTCATGGTGTACTTTGTGTAAAGGATTTCAATGTTTGTAATAATTATTTCCCAATATAAACGGTACAATTATATGAATCACACTAATCACTCATATTTATTTCACAAACAACATAAAAGATAAGAAGACACTAACTCTTTTTATCATTGCTGTAAGTAAAATGTACTTTTTAACTGATTTGTTCTTGTTTTCTTCTTGTAATATGTATATAAGATTTACTTACTAGAGGCCCAGTAATGTCGAGGTTTGCTTGACCTAGATACAGCTAGTCCCAGAGGATAAACTCAAACCAAGTACGTGTAAACATGTTCGACATCTACGATATGGGACCTACATATATAAGTTACACACTTCGTATAATCAAAATCTTTGATATTTCATCCCGTACCGTCTGCATTTTTAACATACCCTTTCAACTTTCACCAGTATAATGCCCCTATGAATAATCCTGTTACCGTACGTTATATTTACTCGGACCAGGTCTTGGCGTAAACACATACATTTTATGTATTATCAACCATAGACATTATAAGGTAGTGTTCGCTTCTTGTAAATAGATATACGTAATCATATACGCATCTGCCGACATATTTCTGGCTAACCGTAACAAAAATTACACACTGTCGTGTTTAACGTAAAGTATATTTTGAGTCTTATAAGTAGTTATAAGAAATGAAATATTTTTTATAAGACAATATCTTTTTGAATTTACTAAACAGTAAATCCATAATTGGTCCGTTCTTAGTTATAACGCAAAAAAAGAGGTCACGTATACATTTCAGTTCTTGCCTACGTTTGTCAAATTATGTCAAAGGAGTTTAAATATAAATTCAATGTTTGAATTGTCAATATGTGCAGATAACATAGAATTTAAACTAGTTTTATTGACATGCGAAATCCTATATTTTAAAGGTACTATCGATATTGTTATTTATTTCTAATTCAAAATATTGTCATCACGCTTACAGTAAGATGTGTCTTTATCTGCCATATATCAAAAGCGTTAACGTATTCATTGTTAAAGCCACATTACTCGTAAGCGCTCTGCTGGAACCGAGGTTTATTGCGTCGCCGATGTTTTATCTTCGTCGTATGTAGAGCATATCTACAAGTCTCTAAGCGGAACAACTCTTCCTGCCTGTTCAATTTTTTTAATTGTTCTCGTCAAGAGCTTAATGACTTCTAGCCATGCGTATAAAAATAAAATTTTACAGGGAAACTCATTAGTCATTACCATTGTTAGAAAGTTTATTAAAACTTAGAAATTGTATGACTCTTTACGTAATATATAGTCATATTAAAAACAAAATCTAGATATTGTCATTTTGAACAAATTCATTGTATTAAACAAACTTTTTATTGCTTTTCTTAGATTCTAAACAAGTTCCGTCTAATTTCATATATCAATTTTATATCTCTGCCGTTATGTAATTCCTTTCTCATTACTTTTTCATTTCCTTTATCATAACGGCTTATAAAGAGTGACAAGCTATGCTTCAAACTGGTATAAATATCGATTGTTATCACTAAACCCTAGCAGTAGTACCAACATGTCATTCTAGACATTTAAAAAAAAAAAAGAAAAAAACAAGATAAGTTAGGTTACAAAACAGTTTAGTAATATTTTTATTGTGAATAATTTATCTTTCTTATAATAAAGCATAAAGTTTATATATGAAATTGTCTGAATGTTCAGGAATAGTTGCTTAAGTGGCCAATTTCCTACATGAAATAACAGTTATGTCGAGAAACGTCAATTCTTGATTTAAATAAAGAGCATTATATAACGCAACCAAATGGACTATACGGCAAAGGTATTAGGTAATAAGGGGTACACAACAAGTAAATAAAAAGAAATATAATTATCATAAAATAAAAAATAAAATATATTGTATAAAAATATAATAAACCGATATTCCCAGTAAAACTATAAATATAAACTGTATACACATCAAATATGTAATAATAGTTTGTTATATACTTGTTAATTTTATTTTAACACTTATGTAAAAGCTCAACGGAGCTATTACTAAAGTAAGCGCTGTCTGACTTGCAAAAAAACTATTAAATTCAAAATTGTATTTACGACTATATATCTCAGAGAGATCGTCAGAAATGTAACACACCCATACTTGGGCAGCTATATATTTGGTAACACATAACAAAAGAAAACTTATTATCGTTTACCAATCGGTAATCAATCCAATGAATCCCACATTTCCAATTTTTTAGCCTCCAAGATGCCTTTCTTATTGTAAAAGTCTCTAATACTTTTTCCGAAATAGAGAAGGACTAAAAAGGTTGTAGAATTCTCCTGTTGTTGTTGTTTACTTAACTAGCTATGACATCTGTTATAACCTTATGTTTTCATAAGACTTAATTTTTTGAAAATAAATAATAAAAATTTATTTAATTCAAGTGTCAAACATTGTATTATAAAACACTCGTTATTTATATGTGGCTTGATAGGAGATCATGAACCAAGACAAAACAAAAGAGTCAATAAATGTGATAAAAAAAAGAAATATGGCAGTATTTTTTTTTTTTCATCAATTCGTGTAGAAAGCAAAACCAATTTAAAAGTAGTTAAAAGGGATAAAAACAAAAAATAACAGGGAATAACAAAAGTAGTAGTCAAAGTATATTGATACTCATAGATATAAAATAACAATGATTATGTTGACTGTATATACATACATATACACATGGAGACAAATGGTTACGCGAGGTCCTGCAGTCTCAGTACTGTTTCCTTATCCGAGACTTGCATTATCCTTTACCCAGGTACCTGTATCAGTCTTGTCTGTAACGGATTTCTTTACAAAAAACTTTCTTCGTTCTTGCTTGTCTTAAAATGAATACCAGGCCAGGCCATAAAAGAAACTCGCTAAGACTAGCTTAAAAATAAAGGCCTATTTGATGCCGTATTTGCTTAGCTATCTTGAGAGTGAGAGCTATTAGTAATTTTATTTACTTAAGCTCTTGCTTTGTACTTGTAAAAGCAAAAGGATACTTTGTATTATAAATATTGTCTATTAAAGGAAGTTAAGAAATTTTACATTTGTATTACAAATTACAATAGAATATTGTAAAAGAGTAGAAAAAGAGTTAATTTTTTTGATTGTTGCTTGCTTTTGATTTTGTCGATCATAAAATACTTTTAAACAAGTATGAGCTTTATGGTATTAGAAGCAACTACATATTTGCGCAGTGCTCGACAGACCGTAAAGAATGTGTAAAGATAATTCGTGTAAACGATAAACAAGTCTTATCACTTTAAGATCTACGTACGAACTAAATAGAGTTGTGGTCCTTCAGGGAAGCATTTTGAGACCACTTTTGTTTCTACTATACTTTAATGACATCCCGAAAGTTACTACTAGACTACATTTTAGTAGTAGTTTCTCAATATAAAGTCAGCGAGAACGATCATGAACAGACACTAAAAGAAACAAATGATAGCATTACAAGATAGTTCAATTCAATTAAAATCGGTAAATATAAAAAAGCACATGAGTTAATAAACACCAAGTAATTAACAATAAATTTTGTAGTTTGTAAGGAGTAGTAAAGCAAATATACATATTTCAAAGTCGATGAGTTGGGATACACTGATTAACAGAGTTTCTGCGCGTTATGGGTATAGTTACGTCATTAAGATACGCCTGTCGTAAATGAACTTGCACCATTGAAAGTTATCATCGATCTTCGACACCGCACCGTTACATCGAGTAAAGGTGTGAGCTCTATTGACAGCGATTTTCATATTTGATTAGTAAAGCAGCAGCTTTTGTGTGTTTCGTTGTTTAAAAGTGCAAATCACTGAACTGAACTCGCGGCCGCACTCGAAAAAATTTTTTTTGTGTTGTAGTTATTAATTATAGAGAAATAGTAAAGACTACAAAACATCACGCCATCACCCTTAGAAGCGAGTAGGAGGAAGCTGCTAGGTCCGGCAAGTTATATTTAAAACTCAAAATAAAATAAAATATAATTTTAACTTGTCTGTTTGTGTGTATGTGTATCGATGAGATATTTTGTGACTTTCATTGAATTGAAATTCGACAATTACAAGGACCAAGGACTATTTTGATGCGGATTTTTAGTTTGAAATCGTACATGATCAAAAATGTTATTAGATAAGTTACATAATCTGCTCAGCCGTTTTAGATATTTTGAATTTATAGGTATATATAGGTCTATGATAAAGACACACAAGAGTTTCCTATCTTTTAGGCGAGTTTACTAACTATTAACAAAACAATCGAGAAGATTGACAGAACAGGCTCGATGATATTATTAATATAGTCACGGAAGTGTCAGCAATTAATAATTTAATAAATTCCTGTTCGGACCTCAGTACGTCCGCTTATTATGTTTGAAGCAACTTCGATAGAAAAAAACATGTGCTTTTGGGGACACCCGACAGAAGTGATTACTTAAACTGAACTACCGCTGCCGTATGTGTGAGAGAAAGGGAAGCAAGATAGACTGGCGCCGTAACGCGTTACGTAAATAAGCGGTTTACCATCTCATAAGAAGTTATCACTTCAAAAATCGAGTGACTATAATCTAAGACTATTTTATATTTATCCTATTTTATCAACAATTAGTTAATTAAATAACAATGTAATATAGATTAGGGTCAACTAAAAATATCAGTTCATTAGGGTGCTATTGACGGGAAGCAATTGAAAAGTTAAAGTTATATCGAATCGAAGATTGCAAGTTGAACAATAGTCGGTTTTTTGCTGAGAGAAACATTTTTCAACCTCTTTTTAACGTTGATTAGCGCTTTCAGTCTCAGAGACTACTATTGATGCAGACTTTAATTCCTTACATATCGTGATATAAGGCTTCATTAATACATTTAGTAGTTCTATGCCTTTGAAGGTAAGAAAAGTCAGATAAATATGAAATTTAAAGAAAAAACAAAAACATAAAATAAAATAAATAAATAAAACATAAGATTTAGTTTAAGTTGTTATATTTTGATCGTCAGTTTATATGGCCTCGCCAGGTTTGCGCTAGTCTTAATTCTTCTTTCTACTTCTATTAATCAAAGCGTTGCTGAACTACTTTGAATAAATCTACGCTATTTATAACTTTTTTTTATTTATTTTTATTTCGCTACGCTAGGCTAACCTTTTTACTATCATTCTACAGATTACCTCAAATAGACCTGCAAAATTATTAAAAATTGGTTTCTTTTTTTTTTTTCAAGAACCTGCTACTAATTAATGACTACTGGCCGAAAACTGAGACTGCCTTACGGAACTGGCAACTGGTTTTCGTTAACTATGTTCTCCCCAAATCGCTATATAAACTAACACGTGTTCATAAGAATAACTTATACATAATATATGTATATTATACATGTCTTCGAACATTTTTATTAAAAAAATAGTTGTTTTTCTTGTTTTGCTGTATAATTTACAAAAGTGAAAAGATGGGTCACCTGATGGAGAGTGACTACCGCCGCCCATCGACACCTATAACGCAATTGCGCTACCCACCGTTGATAATGCGGGGGAAGATGGAAAGAAAGAGGGAAAGGAAAAGAGAAGAGTGTTGGGCCTCCGGTGACCTCATTCACTCCGTGACACGAAATGTAAGCATTGCTTTGCTACCGGTTTTCTGTGAGGCTGTGGTATTACTCCGGTCGAGCCGGCCATACACACAGTCACAGTATTATGATAAGTCAAAAAGAGCTGCATTCTTCATCCCTTAAATTACCACCTTAATAGTTTAATACTTTGTTCAAAATTATACTGGCGAAACCTCCAGAACAACAATTTCAATTAAAAAAGTTTTATTAAAAGCTTAAAAGGTTCACAAATGACGGAGATATTGCTATATATATCTTTCATCCCCTAATTTTAAAACTCCTCCTTTTATAAGGTCGGTTAAAATACTTAGTGGCGCCTTTCTGTCACGTTCATCTCTTTACTCTCCATTTTTACGAGTTGGAATTATATCCATTAGGAAATATATACATACATATTTTATATCTGTTTCTACTCTCTAACACTTTCACATCCTTTTTGTTCTCCTTGTAATAAATCTATTAATTGGCGATTAAACAAGTTTAAGACATTAATATCTTTCATTTATATTATATAAAAACACTCTATGTTACAAGCAAGTGTCATTAAAAAGTAATTCTAGACTTCACTTGTAAAGGTTCATTTTTGTGACAACCACCAAAATAATAAGAGTTCCCAAGTCGAAAATCTTAAGATGTTCGGTCGTTAGCCATAAAAATATTACTGCGGTTGATATAAAATAGAAATAAAAAATTGCTTGTATAAAATGTTCGACTGTATGTACGTATTATATACATATATATATGTATGTAGGGAAGTCAGCAGGCATTCATAAGTGTGTGTAAATGTAAACATTATATTTATTCGCTCTGTCTCACCGTCTAGGCTTGATGGATTTCGATACGTGACATGTCATTTGAATTGTATTAAACTTTGGACTGATACACACATTTCGAGGTAATCTCAGAAAAAAAAAGAGAGGTAAGACTGCACGAATGGCGCCGTGGTTTAAATGGTTACGAGTGACTCTGTGTGAATCGCCGCGACGAGTGTTGTGGCTTTGCATAAACCTTAATATGTTATTCAGAGTCTGAGTGTTATTTGGTGTCCGTTATTTGAATGTTAAATAAAGTACAAAAGTTCTCCGCGATACAGGAATTAATCCTAGTGCGGGAGTTCTTTTTAAAGCAAAAATGAAACAACAGATGCGTTTAATACCTTTAATATTTTTTATTTATACGTCATGAACTTCTAATGTTATCGATCACACATTGATCATGTTTATTTCACAAACAAGAAGAACAACAATGAAAGATATGAAGAGACACTGTTTCGATTGAACATTACTGTAAATAAAATGTATTTTTATTAACTGTCTTGTTCTTATGCTCTTGTTGTAATGTTTGAGATTGATTTGCTGAAGGCCTAGTATTGTCTAGGTTTGCTTGACGTAGATACAGTTAGTATAAGATAGATAGATAGATCTAAACCAAGTATGTGTAAACATGTTCGATATCTACAACATGAGACCTATATAAATGTGTATATTACACACTGCGTATAATAAAAATCAATGATTTTTCATCCCATACCGTCTGCATTTTTAACATACCTTCTCAACTGTCGCCACTACAATGCCCTTATGAATTATCCTGCTATCGTACGTATTTACATATTTACTTAAACCAAGACATGAGTTTTTGAACAAAAAACATATGTACATTTTATGAATTATCTACGAAAAACATTATAAGGTAGTATTCGCATCTAGTATATACATACATATATAACAATAAGCGGAACAAAATTTACACACGTAAAGTATATTCTCTGTCTTATAAGAAATTAAATATTTTTTTATAAGACAATAACTTCTTCTCAAGCAATCAAATCGTAATTTCCCCGATCTTAGTAATAATTAAAAAAAAAAAGAAAATGTATACGTTAGTTTAAATATATAAGTTCGATTTTAAATTTTCAATATGTGCAGCTAACGTAGAATTTGAACTAGTTTTATTCCCATGCCTACTTTTATAATTTAAAGGTACTAACAATATTGATATCTATTTCTTCTAACTCATATGCTTTATTTTTTTTTTCATTTATATTTGACTTCATCAACCATATATCAAAAGCGTCAACATATTCATTGTCAAAGCCCCATTACTCGTAAGGGCTGTGCTGGGAACGAGGTTTATTGCGTCGCCGATGTTTTATCTCCGTCGCGTGTAGAGCATATCTAAAACTCTCTAAGCGGATCGACTCTATCTGTCTGTTCGACTTTTTAAACTGTTCTTTTCAAGTGCTTGATGATTTTTAGCTGTATGTATAAAAATACAATTTTAAAGGGAAAATCATTTGTTAATACTTTTTACAAGCCATGCTTAAAACTGGTGAAAATATCAATTGTTATCACTAAACACCCTAAAGTCAATTTTTGACAAAATAACTAAATGATTGATTACTTTGCTGTCGTCGGCTTTTTATCTATAAAGTTGCAGAGTCACCTTAGGTTTGGCAAAAGTACCAACATGTCATTCATGACAGGTAACAAAAGGAAAGAAAAAGTTTGTTAACAGTTAAGTAGTATTTTCTTTTTGTTAATAATTTTTCTTTCTTATAATAAAGCATCTAATCTTAGAAATAATCTGTAAAATTATCAGTAACTGGCCACTTACCTACATGAAATACTATATCAAAAAAGCTAATTCTTATTAAAAAAAAATATATAAAATAGCAGCGCATTAGCAGAGGACATGTGTTTGACTGAAGGACTGGTAAAAATAAAACTTTGTAGAAATAGATCGCGAGCACAATAAGATACATAATCTTGCCGTCGGTAAACATTTTCTTATAGTAAATATGACTGGTATTCCCAGTAGAACTATAAATATAAACTGTATATACATAAAATATGTATTGGTGTTGAAGTTGTGAATCCCAGAAGGTGAATAAAACGTATCGTTTGTTATAGAGTGCGTGTACTTGTTAATTTTATTTCCAGAAACACGTACATAAAAAACTTATATAAAAGCTCAACGGAGTTATAACTAAGTAAGACTTGTCTGACTTGCAAAGTAAGAATTAAATATTATTTGTATTTACGTCTGTAAGTCTCAGAGAGTTCGTCAGAAGTGTGATGAAACCTATATTTGGGCAGCTATATTTTTGATAACACGTTATAAAAACTAAGAACTTGTTGTCGTTCACCAATCGGAAAACAAATATCTTACTGTAACACATCTCTTAAGACTTCTAATACTTTTCTGGGAAGGGACTGAGAAAGCCAGGGAATTCTTCTGTTAAATTTCAAACATAATATTATAAAAATACACTGTATTTAAAAGTAGCTTGATATGAGATCATAAACGAACAGCACATAAAAGTATCAATAACTGAGATGACAACAAAGAAATACTACCACGTATAGAAAACAATATATATAGTAGTTGATTATTCTTATTTTCATTTGTTACTATTCATACTAAAACATATAAAACAATAATCATTGTGTGGACTGTATATACTCGTACATAAATATATTCTCTACATGGAGATATGCGGTTACGTGAGGTACAACAGTCTCAGTCCTGTTTCCTTATCCGATGCTTGCGTTATCCCCTTCCCAGGTACCTGTACCAGTCTTACCTCAAACAGTCTTTCTTTTTTAAATCTCTCTTTCTTTATTTTTTTCCGTCTTAAAATGAATATATTGCCAAAGAAGGTTGGCAGTAGGCAGGCGGCCATAAAGTAGAGTAGCTGACTCTACAGAATAAAGGCTACTTTGCTGCTATACTAATCTTCATGTTTCTTAAAAGTGCGATCGACTAGCTTGTACTTGTTCACTTGTGAAAGTAAAGGCCAGTTTGTATTATAACTACTATTATACTATTAAAAGGAAAATAACAAAATTTTACACTTATGTTGCAAATTATACAGGCAGAATATTCTAACACAGCAAGGAAACACACCATAAAATCATACATTTTTTGTATCTTATTCTTATTATATAAGTATTAAACGTCTCATTAATAATACTCAGTATGTATTTAGTTCTGTAAGTTAATTTAAAAACAAATTGCCATATAACGACCCCAATCGATTTAAAAGACCTTCGACGTTGTTATATGTAAAGAAGCCAAGCCCCTGGGATTCATGAAGCCCGATATTTTGGAACTCGTAAATATATAAATATTTATAAAGAAAAAGAAAAAAAAATAGAGATAGATCTAATAGAGATAGATAATAGAAAATAGATCTATTTTAACACAATAATAATTCACTGTGTAACGGATAAATAAGTTTGTGGACACTGGCACTCATGGTAAGAGTTAACCAATATCCATTAATGATATTTAAAACTACAATATTAGAATAACAGTTCTTAATGTTAATAATTACAAAATTATGTAATTCAAAAATCATAATACAATACTAACAAAGTTTATAATTAATGAATAAGGTAGATAATTACATGCAATGTGTGTGTGTGTGTGTTTTTTTTTTTTTTTTTTTTTTTTTATGCGATAGGGGGCAAACGAGCAGACGGGTCACCTGATGGTAAGTGACTACCGCCGCCCATGGACACCCGCAACTCAAGAGTCACAAGTGCGTTGCCGGCCTTTTAGGTAGAGGTACGCTCTCTTCTTGAAGGTTTGAAGGTCGTATCGGTTCGGAAATACGGCAGGCGACAATTTGTTCCATAAGCTGGTTGTGCGAGGCAAAAAGCTTCTGGAGAAGCGCACAGTGGTGGAGTGCCAATCGTCCAGGTGATGGGGATGGATATTTTGTCGCGTAGGACGATGGCGGAAACTAGCAGCCGGTATAAGTCCGAACAATTCCTCTGAACACTCCCCATGATACAAGCGATAGAGGATGCAGAGTGAAGCTACATCTCTACGCAACGCCAAGGTGTCAAGTCGATCAGAAATATCTTGGCAGTCGATGATGCGAGTTGCTCTCCGTTGAATGCGGTCAAGAGGCAGAAGTTGGTACTGGGGTGCACCTGCATAGAGATGAGAACAGTATTCCATGTGCGGCCGAACCTGCGCCTTATAAAGTTGCAGGCGGTGGGCCGGAGTAAAATACTGTCTCGATCTGTTTAGCACACCAAGCTTCTTCGAGGCTAATATGGCCTTACTCTCTAAGTGACCGCGAAACTGGACTTCGCTTGATATATCGACGCCAAGGATTCCGATACTGGCTGATGCAGTTAGGGAAGTGCTCTCAAATTGAGGTGATACGACCAATGGCATCTTTTTAGCGGTGAACGCGCAAACCTGTGTCTTCGTGGGGTTAAATTGGACTAGGTTAAGTCGACCCCAATCTGAAACTTTTGATAAAGAAGTTTCGATTTCAGACACAAGTTTGGATCGGCTTTCGATGACGTTTACCCGAGAAATGTTAGCGCGGCCGGTGTAAAGGCTTTCACTCGTGCTATCGTCTGCATAGCAATGGATGCTGCAAATCTGCAGCATGTCGTTGATATGCAGAAGAAACAGCGTGGGTGATAGCACACAGCCTTGTGGGACACCAGAATTAACAGACTTCCGAGTCGGAGCATGCACCGTCAACAACGACCTTGATGCTTCTGTCTGTAAGAAAACTGGTGAGCCAATTGCACAGTTTCTCGGGAAGCCCATAGGAAGGAAGCTTCGCAAGGAGCGCTTTGTGCCAGACCCGATCGAAGGCCTTCGCCACGTCCAAACTAACGGCCAACGCTTCCCCCTTGGTCTCGATCGCCTGTGCCCACCGGTGAGTCAAGTATACGAGAAGATCACCAGCTGAACGACCCTGACGGAAGCCGTATTGTCGATCATTGAGGAGCTGGTGGTCTTCTAAGTACCGGAGGAGCTGGCAGTTAACAATGGATTCCATTATCTTGGAGAACAAGGAGGTGATGGCTATGGGTCTGTAGTTGGACGGATCCGAGCGATCTCCTTTTTTAGGGATTGGGTGCACTAGAGCTGTCTTCCATGAGTTCGGGACTACGCCAAGAGAGTAGGAAAGCCGATAAAGGCGCGTTAAAACCGGTGCTAACTCTGGCGCACACGTCTTCAGCACGATAGGAGAGATTCTATCGGGCCCACTCGACTTATGAACGTCGAGGGAAAGAAGCGCTTTACGCACTGCCCTTTGTGTAAACCGGACTTCCGGCATGCGGGTCTCGCACTGCGGTATGGTTGGCGGTGCGTTTCCCCCGTCGTCCAGGGTCGAGTTGGACGCAAAGAGTTTGCCCAGAAGATCGGCTTTTTCTTTAGCGTCGTGGGCCAACGAATTATCTCCTATGCGCAGAGGTGGAAGGGATGGCTTACAAAAGTTCCCCTGGACAGCTTTGGCAAGAGACCAGAATGCACGAGTTCCGGAGGGGAGACTCACTAGTCTCTCGCCAATTCTACCGATGTGAGCCGACTTCGACCCAGCAATTACTCTTTTGAGGGACCTGGAGGCAAAGTTAAATTGCTTTTTTAATGTGCTGGTCTAAACCAAGGCTGGGACTTGCCACCTGTGGGAATCAGGGAGAATGGAATGAAAAGTTCCATACCCTGAAGCACAACATCCGCGACAGAGTCAGCAACGACATTGGGATCATCCGGCGAGAAGCAAACCTGCCTCCATGGGTAGGATGCAAAGAATGTTCTCATTCCATCCCAGTCTGCTGACCTATAGTGCCATACGCGGCGACTGCCTGTAACTCGCGGCGGAGTGAACGAGTGGCACCATACTCCTAATCAGGCAATGGTCCGAAGAGCCAAGAGGGGCCTCAACGGATACTTTGTAGCCGTCAGGATGTGAGGTCAGCAGTGAAGGCACGTGGCTTTCTGCATCTGGGATTCGCGTAGGCGTTGCTACCAGCTGCGTCAAGCCATATACCAAGGCGAAATCGTGAACAGATCTTCCCGCATGATCGGTTTTGCGCGAACCAAGCCATTCGGCGTGATGGGCGTTAAAGTCGCCAAGAATCACGATCTCTGCGGATGGGACCTGCTGGAGCACTGAGTCTGCAGCCATTTGGACGTGGTCGATGAGTCGGTCCGTTTCGGCATCACCGCTATGGAACCTGTAGAGGCATAGGTAGATGCGGGGATGGTCGTCGCAGTCTACACGTAGCCATAAGATGGAGAGGTCCCTACCTTCAAGATTGCCGAGGCGGCGAGAAGTGATATCATCTCTAACGTACACGCATACACCAGCCTTAGGAACAAAGGAGTGTTCCAGTCCGTACCCAGGGTAGCAGAGGTAGGATGTGTCCGCTGGAGATGATATCTGCGTCTCGGTTAAAAAGAGCAAGGCCGGCTTTGCTGTCTCAAGGTGGTGGTGGACAGTGTCGAGGTTCGAATGTAAGCCCCTAATGTTGCAAAAATCCACGTTAAACGTGACAGGGGGTGCCATGGTATGCCTTCTCTTGCCCCGAGCAGATTTTGAGAGCGCAGTTGAGCCCCCCCCAGAGTACGAGGGGCAGCCTGGGCGTCCACGCTCAGGCATAATCCGTACTGAGGGTGGATGTCCAGGGGGGGATTCTCCAACGCTAGCGCTGGTACCCCCCTGGGGTATCCTTTTCGTTAACAGCGCTATCATTAGGGGGGTGGGGGATTTTGGGCCTCCGGAGACCTCACTCATTTCGGGGAAATGCAACGCAAGCGTTACTTCACAACCGTTTTTCTGTGAGGCCGTGGTATCGCACCGGTCGAGCCGGCCCATTCGTGCTTAAGCAAGCATGGCTCTACCACTTGTAAAAATGTGTGTAATGAGAGAGTTATGTTTGATGTAAAAAAGAAGTGTTATGTTGACATCTTTTTCAACTTTGTTATATAAGTAACTACTGATAATAGAAAAACGATGATGACATTTCGGTGATTAAATGGTGGCCACACTTTAAAAATTAGGTTTGGAAACATTGGTTCTCTGAAATTGAATACTCTTATGTGTCTTTTTTTTTATTTTATTTTTTATATATTATAGGCGGTCAGACGAACAGACGGGTCACCTGATGGTAAGTGACAACCGCCGACCATGGACACTTGCAACTTGAAAGTCGTAAGTGCGCTGCCCGCCTCTGAGGGTGATGAGGGATGAGGGTATGCGGGGAGGGGAAAGACAGGGGGATGAGGATATGGGAAAAGGGGTGGGGGTTAAGGGAGCGGAGAAATTAGAGGGGGAGTTGGGCCTCCAGAAGCAGAGCTTCAGTAGAGTATCGGAAGGGCTTTAATTTGGCTTATTGGAGCATATGTCTTTTATGGCCACCTCCCCAAACTGTAATACAGTAGCATAATATAGACTGGCATAAAGCATAATATACAGTTTTAATAGCAGTTAGCAGAATGTCGAAGATTTTTAAATACATATATAGATAAGATTTTCAGTGGTAGAGCAATGCTTAGGCACAAATGGGCCGGCTCGACCGGTGCGATACCACGGCCTCACAGAAAACCGGTTGTGAAGTAACGCTTGCGTTGCATTTCGCCGAATTGAGTGAGGTTTCCCGAGGCCCAATTCCCACTCCCCCCTTTTCTCTCCCCTCATCTACTTTCTCCTTTTTTTCCATCTCCTCATCCCTCCTCTCTTCTTTCCGCTCCCTGCATCCCCCAACCCCTTATCACCTTCAAAGGCGGGCAGTGCACTTGCGACTCTTGAGTTGCAAGTGTCCATGGACGGCAGTGTCACTACCTATACCCTATAGTATAAAAAAAAAAAAATTTGCGTGTTCGTGAGGTCAATTGTTGTATATGCTTTTTCCAGGAGATTGAACTCTATTAATACGCCCAGGTATTTGGTAACACAAGATCTATATAAGATAATAAGACAGTTGATCACTAAGATGATGGGACAGTTACATTTTAAAAAGGAACATTGGCAAGAATGAAATTTAAATGTTAAATTTGAGTAGAGTTGGTCATATTCGCAGATGGCCTAATTTGCATTGTACAATTTTCATTTTATCTTATTGGCAAATGGTCATACTTAACTAGCAAAACAGCATTTAAATCTATAAAATAAAAAAAATGTGTATAGACAGAAATCGGACCTGTTTGTTTCATAAAAAAATTTAAACTGGAAATTATGTTATTATGTTGAAAAAGATTATTTGCACTTCATTCTTTTCTTGCCCTGCTTAGCTAATCAACGGTGTATTTTTAAATTAAGGGAGGAAGAATACAATTTATCGTTATATATGTATTGAAGATGATTATATTTACATGTTTTTAAAATCACTTTATTTTTAATATTCAATGTTGTGGTTTCTATACTTGGGCTGTCTTGGTGCAGGAACTGAATGTAGATTCATTGAGAGCACTGTTCATTGTGTTCATTGTACAATATAATCTACGAGGAAAATTGTTCACTATGCGTACCAGCAGCTATCGTTCAAGCATTATTTCTATTATTTTTGTAAGTTTTTATGCTACACGTTTGTTTTCGGAATATATGATGATAAATAAGTAATTGGTTAGTCTGACCAAGGTATTGTTTTTTTTTTTTTATACATAATTTATTAGGAGTCAGTGCAATGTTTATAAAAGCAAAACATAAATGAAATGAAGGCAGAATATAGCAAGATTTTATATTCTATTTAAAGAAAATAAAAAAAAAACACTGAATATAATTAAAAAAAAAATATATTCAGTTTTTTTTCTATTTTTTTTTAGAAAGAATACTAGCAACGTGGTCACACATTACTAGTCTTCTTGTTGACCCCCCCAGCTAAGCTAAATACTTGTGTTAGGTTGTGTTTACGATGGTGTACTAGGCGGGGTTTGAACCCGCAACCACTTGATCGCAAGTCCGACGCCTCAGCCATTATACTACCGCCGCTAGTTTATGTATTTGTATCGTGTAACTTTGTGTTTTACAACGTTTTACTAACACAGACACACTGAGATTGAATAACACATATACTTGGACTCAGGCAATTGTTTATCGCGTACAAGGGACCGTGATAGGGCCTCTTCCATTTTGAGTTAACGTAAATGACATGCCAAAAGCTATTTATCATCAGATTATTCCGTTTGCAGATGACAGTACAATTTTATTTAGGCCCTGTGATGTCAATAAATACGAAAAAGAAAAAAATAATACTTTACACGACGTAGTTGCTAGGCTAAAGAATAATAATTTCAATCTTAATATTACAAAAACAAATATCATGCATTTTAGAGTAAGGGAGAAAAAAATTTAAAAATCATCATGTGTATATCGTACATTAGACAAAGAATTGAATAAACACGTTTCACAAAATTTCGAAGAATACTGATTGATACACAAATTACTGACATAACTAACTCTACACTTTAATCTGTGATAGTGTAATGAGATTATAATAGAACTTAATTTGGAACATTACATAATAATTCAAATATAATGTAAATATAAATAATGTAACACTTAATGAAAATTTGCATACCTATATGTACACCAACCTGTATTTGCAAATAAATTAATTTGATTTGATTTGATTAGTAATCGAAAGGGTAGATGTTTATGGTTTTCTTACCTGTTTATGATACATTATATTATATTGTCTTATAATACATTAAAAATTAACATGCTTTGATGGACATGTACAGACCACCCTTAGGTGCTTGAGCCTAAGGGTGTGTGTTAGCAGACCGTCCATAGGCGTCAACGACTGTGGCCGTAACATTCGAATCAACAAATTTAAAATATATGTGATGTACAGCTGTAGACGGTATGATGAAATGTATGAGATTTGGAAGTATCATATCCCATCACATTAGCTATCACATTAGCCAAAATTCAAGTGTCCCGGATCGTGATAACACATAGTCAATTGATCACATCGGGGAGTGATAGTACTCACTATGTGTTATGATTACTTGTGTATGTTACAAAACAACAATATAATGTTACGTTTTTGAAGTAAACATGACTTAGAATTTAAATTGAATTGTGATATACAATTACTATTAGTGCCTCACCAAAAGAACAGACCAATTCTTTAATTCAGCTAAAACCGTTTTTTACACATTTTTTATAAAGTTGTTATATTGCGTATATACCGCGTTGCTGAAAACCTACCTTCTAATATGTTATGAATTATAACATAACTCAATTATATAACTACATCCATTATCTTTTACAAAATTGTTGCTTAATGTTATCTTTATCTTTTGCGGCAATAAAATAATTATAATATATTCGAGTAAACGGGGAAAGAAACAAGATTAATGATCGGTTGGCATACAAACGGTTTCTGTGGAACGTGGGTACTTTTGAGAAATTTGTTTAACCAAATTGTTTTGCAACTGTGGTCGATGTATGTATAAAGTTTTATCTGGCTTTGAACATTCTAGGATCCAACAGTACCTAAAGTTGTTCTCAATTGAATGGTTGTTCATAATTTTAATATTGATTATTCTGAGGATCTAAGCGAACTAATATTATACGAGGCTTCTTATCTTAAATAAAACGTTTTGTTTTACTCGTTCCTGTTATAGATAACTTCTTGTTATATAAAATATTGGTCTTATGTAGTGATCTTTGAAAAGAGTTGATAAAAAATAGATTTGATTTAATTTCACTGAATTTCAAAAGTTAGTATTGGAAGTTACGTTACGTTCTAATTTTCTTCTTTCCTTTGTCTTTACAAAGTAGTTACAACTTCATAAATCTCTTGCGTTGTGCCAAACTCTCTCTCCATCATGTTCCTCTTTATTCTTTGCATATAACAGTTTTATATTTTGTCTTAAAATTGCTAACAATACTATTGTTATAAATAAATTATGAAAATGAAAATTTACGTCCTAAATATCTAGAAGCTGGTTATAACAACGGGCGTCATGTGACATTTTTGTTACACATCAGAATAATAAAGATATTGAGATCTAAGATTCAGAAATAGGTATAAGCAGTTGCTAAGTCCTACATACGAGTATGTTATGGATATGTTATCTATTAAATGTACGTGTTCGGACTGCCCGGCACCAGCGAGTTCGAGTTATAGGTATGCGATCTTGACTTGCTTGTGTTATTGATAACACTCCCCAAGCCACCTGTATAAGCAATATACTTTCCATTCTTTCTATCCCCCCTTTCATGTAAATATATTGCAAATTTTTCCATCTGATTCCCAAAAGTGCCCGAACGGGAAATAGGTAATAGGCCTGTCCCCTATTACCTAAATTGGACTAAATTAAAATCGACAAAATGTCGTCTCTAATTACGACTCTGCCTATCCCTATGGGGATACAGTTGTAAAGGAACATACATATGTATGTGTGTATGTACATATGTTTGTAATGACTCTTTCACTTGTTCAATTAGATAACTGGCAATTTCCCAATTAAAGATCCAATCGGACATGTCCTGTACAATTTAAAGACATTTTTCATTTTTTATGTGGCGTTGTTTTCTGATGGTATACTCTTTGTCACTTCCACAATCCATCAAGCCATTTGGGCTTTAGAGTACGCGGGCGTCTCTTATAGGGGACTCAGCGTTGCAGTCGTGTAGTCAATGGCCTTACACAGAGCTCCAAAGACACTACACTCCATAATCTAGAAGAGTGCTCATTGTGGGCTTTAAAAGCGACACGAGATAGATATTGGTGTGGCAAGTCTACATGTTCCAAAATAACAGTGATCTGGATTCTCCCGCCACATAATGATCTGGAACTTCCATGAGCGCTGGTGTGGGGGTAGCGACTCAGGCTTACCGTTACCCTAACCGGAGCAGGCTGAGACTGATCTAGATCTGCGCCCCCGTACTCAACGGTGAGGTTATACCTGCTAATAAGATGGCCAAAGTCTGCAAGGGATCCCGGAGGCTTCCTTCTGAGGCCAACCCATGCTGCAAGAGATGTTTTTGTGACAGAATTTTGTCCGGATAGGACTAAAGTATTATGTAAAATTCAAGCGTGTATGTGTACTTATGAAAGCCTTGTAAAGTTACGAGTTCATAAGAAATATCGGAGATTGTTCTTTGACGCTACGAGCATTTCAGAAATTTTGCGTTTTTACTATTGTAATTCTAAGGAGAATCAGAGCGTAATATAATAATGAATTTAAGAAATTTATACATTCTTTAGTCGTCAGCGAACGTCTGTTACTGAAAAAAAAAAAAAAAAATTGTGAGAAATAACACCGCTAAGAAACATAAAAAAAATTCTTTGAATTCTGATATCTAGAAATGTCTCAGGATGATCATTTACTAGACGACCGAAAAATCTCCTTCAGTTTCAATAACTTATTTACTCTTAAACAACATTTTTAACATGTATTCATGTATAGGTTTTTTCATCTGGATAAAACTGCTTCGATTTTTTTTATCCTGTCAACTAATGTTCACTTCATGCAATCAGGGATTGGGATATTATCTTTTATTAATTAAATCTCGTAACAATTTCGCTAAACTATCATAAGTACTACCAAATATTCAAATTAAATGTTTGAGGTCCAATTAAAATGTCGACGGAATTTTATTGAAAGCTCAGGAGATATTCCTAGTTAACCTTGTTTAATGAAGTTAAAGAAATTCCGAAGTTTCAATTTAAAGGATATTCTTCTCCATAGAATTTAAATGTAATTTAATGTTAGAAGTAGAGTAAATTATTTATACTACACGTTTCAGTTCGACTGTTTGTTATAACAGTCGAACTGGAACAATATTATGACGACGACATTACCTGGCCGATATATCTACTATTTGTTAAAATGGTACTGCAAAAAGGCTAGTATCGAATATCTTTAGAATAGATTATATTACAGCTGTTGAAATATACGTAAATTGGGTAGAAGACAACTTATTACAAGTTTTTAGTGACTTTATTTGAAGTAAGTTTTAATTATCGTTCTCTGAAAAAGTTCGTTCTCTGCATTGTATAACAGTAAAGAATCTATTTACTACTACTATTTAAAAAATATTTTTGTTTAGTCTAGTTATTTATGTCTCTGATACTTCTTTTCAGATTTTGCTGTAAGTTTGAATATATATTATATTTTTCAGTATGTTCTGCTCTATATGTACTATTTACCTGGTAGAGCCATGCTTAATCACCAATGGTCTGGCTCAACCGGTGCGATACCACGGCCTCACAGAAAACCGGTTATGAAGCAATACTTGCGTTGCATTTCCCCGAAATTAGTGAGGTTTCCGGAGGCCCAACTCCCCTCTCCTTATTCCTCTCCCCTGACCTTCCGGCCCTTTTCCCATCTCCTCATCCCCTTCTCCTACCCCTCCCCGCATACCTTCATCCCTCTTCACCCTCAAAGGCGGGCAGTGCACTTACAACTCTCCAGTTACAGGTGTCCATGGATGGCGGTTGTCACTTACCATCAGATGACCCGTCTGTTCGTCTGCCCCCCTATAATATTAGGTTGGCAACTAATAAACACGCCACTTTTTTCGACTCGATTTTGTTTCTAAAACGTTATAGAACTATGTCGTATTTCTTGTAGTAGTATATAAATAAAGCAAGAGTCGTATGTCAGACCAATTGACAACTGGATCTCGAATAGTAAAACTACAGTCAATTATGAATATTGTAAGAGGCAATAATCGACACGAGCCTCGTACAGTCACGTTGCGCACGCTCAGCAATTTACGCCGATCCATGCTATTTCATCATTAGTACGAATTAGTACATTTTCGGTCACCAATCGGTCCGGGTGTGCTCATAACCATTTTAACCATACCATCCTGGAGTAAGTTAAGTAGATAAACCAGTATTTTGCTTAACCCTCTCTTTTATTTAACCATATTTTCCCTGTACGGTAACCATAGCCCGCACAAATATTTCTCGTAGAGAACTTCGGCTGCTTTTTCTTTACGAATTTCGCTTAGGTCGAAAAGCGACTGAAGCAGTGCGCAATATATGTGCAACGATGGGCGAAGGTGTGCTCTGTTACAATACCACCAAACATTGGTTCAGAAGATTTAAGGATGGAAATTATCACCTATCTGATGAACCTCATCCTAGACGACCTCCTACAATAGATGTATAGTGTACATCTATCTATCTATGTTGATACTCGTGGAAATGGATCCCAGGTTCACTTCACTTCAGACACTTCACCACAGAGTAGCTTCAGTTTAGAAAAGACCTGGAAAATTTATAAATATTTGGTTGCCTAATGAGATGACGCTTTTCAACTTCAGAAGAGAGTTAACGTGTGCATGGAACTACTTAGTTATCATCGTACCAATGAGTGGCTGAGGGATGTAATTACAGGGGATAAAAGGTGGGTTATGTAAATAATTTTTTTGCGTAAGCGCCAGTGGCTTGAACCTGGAGAAGCAGGAGTACCGACGCCAAAATCTGACACGAGTAAATAAGTTATTTTAAGTGTGTGGTAGGGAATGAACGGAATTATACTGGGAGCTGTTGCCATCTAACACTACAATCACGGCCAATATTTATTGTGACCAACTGGATAAAATAGCAGCGAAATCACCGAAAATTCAATATAAAGTATACTTTTTGCACGATAATGCTCGACCACATGTAGCAAAAGCGACTCGTGAAAAATTACTTTCGCTTGGCTGGGCTGTCCTTCCTCATCCACCGTACTCTCCAGACATAATGCCCTCAGATTATTATCTATTTCGTTCTACTTCGCAGATAAAAAAAAAATGAAGACCAGCTTAAAAGTGACCTTAAAATCTTTTTTGATCAAAAGCCTAAAAACTTCTACGAGGAAGGCATTATGTCTCTACCAGCGTGTTGGCGACAGGTGATAGAAAACGGCGGTGCTTATATAGTTGAGAAATAATTTTATACTTAAAAAATTAAATAAATTTGTGTACAAAGATGGCGGGTTTATTAGTTGCCAACCTAACATATATAAAAAGAAAAACTGACTGTATTTGTGGCAAGTGTTGTAAAAAAACTTCTAATAAGATTATGACACGTTGCTTAATATAATAATTAGTATAACAATAATTTTAGTATTTGCTGTAGGTGGAAATATGCTGTACTAGTATGCATTTTTGCGGTCTGTTACTTCAATAGTGATCTAAATAAGTGTTCACAAATTAAATATTGATAAAAAAAAATAGTTCCGATTTTTTTAGGCACACAAGTCATAAATTAGATCTTTAACACTTTATGTACTAATATTCTGTGTAATTTGGAGTAAAAT